>CM076584.1:972349005-972714977 GCA_034641835.2 Pinus albicaulis | reverse complement strand
GTCCCCATTTTCCTTTCTAATCTATTTCACTTGGATAATGGGGAGTTGTTGTAATACTACAACAATTGGCAACACACTAGATGAATCAAGAATCTCTGATAAATCTTAATACTTAACAAAAATATTGTAGGAAATTTATAGGTAATTGAAATCTGTCTTTTATATAGGTAAATTCTAATCTAAATAACCTAGTTTTTCTTGAAAAAATTTTCTCTTACTTTTGTAAATGAAATTTCTCTTTAAATGAATCAAACATTAATAAATTGAAAAGATAAGTAGGAATCTAGTCAAATATTATCTTGTTTGATAAACTTATTAGTCACTAGTAGAGCCATTTCTTCCATCAGGCATTCATAGCCTCAACAAGGTTACTATTTAAACAAAAATGAACCAGTATACCATTCATAATATAATAGGCATCTCCAAAGGTAATGTGATTACTTATTTTATTTGTAGAATTATCTTTCTTTTTTCCACTTTAAAATCATTATCCTCGTTTGGAAGCCAAAAGTGATAATGTCATTCACTGGTTATAATAAATTTGAACAACATGACTCGTGATGAGATCCCTTGTCTCAAGTTTTTTTTTAAGACCATGAGCCACTATGTTGGTTTGGTAGCCAACTCATAATGTCAATTTTATTACTTTTCTATGAACATGATGAGTCGACTCGTGGTGAGATCTGTCAACTTTATTTTTATTTTTTATTTTTGAATTACACTTTGAAAAATATCTAATACATAAATGAATGGGGAGGTTGTAATTTTTCTCTTTATGAGATTTTGGATGACCAATTGAGTAAAAGATGATAATACCTCAATAAAATTTCTCACCTTGTAAAATTAACTTTTCGAATATGATTCATGTCAAAATAATTGTTCAAATCACATGGGTTGGAAAATTCTTCTTTCTAATTGGCTATTTAAATCAAAATATTCCAAAGAAATAGAGAATTCAATTTATGAATTATTTCCTTATTTTATATCTCTAAGGATTAACACTTCCATGTTCAAGAAAAATAATGAAGTGTTTCACCTTTTGAATAATATTGCAAGAACTTAATTTATTTTGAATTAAACTATATATATATATATATGTTTATATAAAAGAACTGTTGTTTTTTAAGAAATTTAATTTTTAAGGATAAGTCCATTAACAGGAAGAGTTTCCTTCTTCTCTTGTAAATCTTGGAAAATGAAAGTCAAGGGACCTATTTTTTCAATTATTTGAAAAGGGCCAAGCCATAGTTTTTGCAATTTTGTATGTTTTCATTTATCCTCGTGAAAATTATCCCATTTCAATACTAAATCTCCAATCTCAAATTGTTTATTTTTTATTGTATTTGAATCAAACAAAGTTTTGATCAACTGATGATGATGACTGTGTACCATTTTTTCTTTTTTCTCTTTCTTCTTCCATTTTAATTATTTCAGACATTCTTAATTGTAATGAATAGAAAAATTTTTCATTAATGAATTGAACTATGGCTATTGACCGGATATCTATATTTAAAGGTAAAATTGCCTCTTTCACACAGACCAGTCGAAAGGGAGTAGTTCCCATTGAAGCTTTTCTAGTTACCTTATCTGCCCATAATGCAAAAGTTAAGGATTTATTCCAGTTCTTCTGGTTTTGATCAATATTTCATGTAATTATCCTTATGAATTTTTTGTTCATTGATTCTACCAGTCCATTTCCTTGAGGATAATAATTTGCGAAATATTTTAATTTAAAACCTATTTTCAAAGAAAATTCATTCATAGCATTACCAGAAAAATAAGAATCATTGTAAAATACTAGAGCATTAGGAACACCAAACCTTGTATTGATGAATTGATCAATAAACTCAATAATGTTTTCAAAGTTGGTCGTCTTAAGAGGTATTGCTTCTACCCAGTTTGTGAAATAATCTGTAGCAGTCAATATATATTTCTGATATTTAGAAGAATTAGGAACGATATCACCTATTATGTCAAGTCCCCATTGTTCGAAACGTTGTTCCATATTGACTGGTTGAAGTGGCATTGAGGATTTTCTCTGTCTTTTTAATATAATTTGATAAATCTTACAATTTATAACATAGCTATGTTCATTCTTGAATAATGTTGACCAATAATATCCTGCATGTCAAATTTTATGTGTTGTGGTGTCTCCACCAAAGTGTCCACCTGCTGGCCCATCATGAAGTTCTCGGAGCCCATTAGGTATTTCAGTTTTCTATAAGCATATTAGTAGGACATAATCATAATTTTTTCTAAACAACACATCATTGACTAATTCATATTTATTATCTTTCAATCTTAATGCTTGTTTTCTTCTGAAATCCAAATTAAGTGGAGTATGATCGTTCTTTAAATAAAATATTAAATAACCATAATGAGATTGAAGGTTACATTGAGTACATTTGTAAAGTGCTCAATACTATTTGTTACCTCATCCAATGATATGTCATCCATTCCTGTAATCAACCTACAAAATACTTGACCTCTTACAATTTTAGCGAGTTTTATCTCTGAGTCGTATTCTTGCATTGTTGTTACCAAATTGGCCCTTTTTTCTCCAAGTTCCTTTTTGTATAAGTATTTGTCTAAATGATGAGAAAGTAACTAATACTTTGACATGAGATTTTAAAAGAAAAGGTCAAAAATACTTGACCGCTTTATAAACTGTAAATGCTTGTTTTTCGGCTCCTCACTAATTCAGTTCAACTCCTTCAAAATTAGAACTGAAAAAGGCAAATGGGGTTTCGAGTTTTTTATCATCTGATTGAGTTAACATTGTTGCATACGATAGATCAGAGGAGAAATGATATATAATGAAATCATTGGAAAAATTGGTAGTTGAAAGAGAAGGAGAATCAACAATTTCTTGTTTCATGATTCGGAATGCATCCTTTTATTCTTCTCCACATTTAAAACATGAATATTTCTTGATTATATTTTATAATGGAAGAAATATATGTAAAAAAGCTGGAATGAATCATTTGAAAAAGCTTATATGTCCTAAAAAGGATTGCATTGACTTCTTGTTACATGGTAGTGAAATTTCTAAAATTGTTTTAATCCTGTCTGGATCAATACAAATTCCATTCTTTAAGACAATAAAACCTAGAAGTTTACCTTCGCTTAGAGAAAAAATTGACTTATGTTGGTTAAGAGAGATCCCAAATCTTCTACATCTTTCAAAGATCTGCTTTAAGTTATACAAGTGATTATTTCTCTCTTTTGAATATATGGTTATATCATCAAGAGATAATACCACCATTTTATTTATCAATCATTTAAATGCAATATCTATGGCTCTCTAAAATGTGGCTCCTACATTAATTAATCTGAAGGGCATATTTTGATATGCATAAGTTCCCCATTTGGTTCGAAATGTAGTTTTAAGATGATCTTCTGGATGAACCAAAATTTGGTTATAACCTACAAATCATTCTAGAAAATACATTAATTCATAACCTAGTACTAATTGTAAAACTTGTTCCATTGATGATAAAGGAAAATTATCCTTTTCAAATTCTTAGTTCAGATTTCTGAAGTCAATACAAATTTGAATATCTCCACTGTTTTTTCTAATCGGTACTAAATTAGAAACCCATTTTGAATGTCTAAAAGGAAAAATGATCTTGGCTTTCAATAGTTTGTTTAATTCATTTTTTGTTTGAGTTTCCAAGTTTGGATGATTTTTCCTGAGATTTTGTTGAATAAGCTTAACATTAGGTACCATAGGAATAGTATGTTGAATGATTGATGGGTCATATGTTTTAATATCTTGGTAATTCCATGCAAAAATATCTTTGTATCTCTTTAGTAATGAAATAAATGTATTTTTTTCTTTAGATGAAAGGGTAAGGCCTAGATTTATGTTTTGATGTAAATCAGTATACCCTAAGTTAACTAATTGAAACTTTAGAGTAGAACTATGTATTTTACAATTGTTGACTTTCTTGAATCTGTATTTCAAATCATATAAATCTTGAAGCTTTACCACAGATTTTGGAAAAATATTTTTATCAGCTTGTTGCTTGACTTGATTATCATGTTCATCTTCATCCACAGTTTGATCATCATATGATTTCTAATAAGTAATAAAACTTAAAATATCACTATCATCATTAAAAGCTCACCAACTAATAACATTATATAGTATAGATGGTCGGAAAATTAATTCAATAGAGAATTTGTTAGGACTAAAATGCCCTGGTGGAATAAGCTTGGAGGCAACATGATTAGCTAAGAGGTTAGTGTTGGAATTTTGTGATGTAGGAATATGAGAGATATTGAATTCTATAAAATGTGATGTGAGGTCTTCAACCAAGGATTGGTAATGTTTCATGTGAGTTGAGTGACAATGAATAGTATTCCGTACTTGTCTTACAAAAATATCTGAATCTCCAAACACTTGAATATATTGTATATCAAGACTAATTTCTTTTCAGAGACCTTGAGCCAATACCTCGTATTAAAGAATATTGTGAGTGAATTCAAATTATAACCTACAGTATAACATGGTTTTCTCGTCTTTTGGGCTAATAAGTACGCATCCTTCTCTTGCACCGTCATTAGATCTTGATCCACCAAAATAAAGTTTCCAAAATGAAGATTGGAATAAATTTTCTTCTTCAAAACTGAAGCATCTAATGAAATCAGATTGAGAAAATTATTTACTTGTGAATTAATAGAATTTATTGGAAAAGGTGAATTGTGTGCATTAAAATTCCCTGAGAATGAATCTGTAGAGTAATTGCCCAAAATATTGTTGTTAAATACTATAGGCTCATTTTCTTCCCCAAGGTCTGTAACTAAATACTTCATATGTTTTTCACGATAGACTCCAATTTTATTTGGCTTTCCATTATATGGAAGCCACATGTGAGATCAGTCTGTTGCAAAATATCCATGTAATTTTTAAGACCAGTCTCGACTAAGAACTAAACTGTAAAATTTAGGGATGTCTGCAATCAGTATATCAATAATTTGAGCAAATTTTGGGTTTGAGGACAATCTAATACTTACCAAGCTAATCTCTCCTAAGACCTTAACCTTTGTTCTATTCAATTGAACTATATTAACTGATGACTTCTAGGGTGAGAGATTTAATTTTTCGCAAATTTAATATGGCATTATATTAGACGAAGTCCCAGAATCGATCAAATACTTATGAGAAATTGTATTGTAGATCTCATAGCTTAAGAGAAAAGGAGGAGAATGAAAATTATATCTATCACCAATCAAAACAGCATCTGAAACATTAGCTTTGTTTGAATTGTCAATTGAGGGTTTCCCTATTTCATTAGCAGCTTTAGCTATAACAGCTGAAGGAAGAGGAGATGTTGTGGCAGCATTCAGTTGTTTCAATAAAAATTTCTCTTGCTTTAATTTTCTAAATTCATGAAGAAAAATATTGGATTTAATCTACTCCATATCCTAGATTATATTATTTTCAATTGTATCGGATAATATTAATGTTTTAGATTGGGTATTTCCTGTAGATTTGATTGGCTGGGAATCAGTGATGACTCACTTAGATGATTTGACTGGAGGTTATTTATTTACAGGTTTTTATTTAGCAAGAGAAGTTAGAATTTTATGTTTCTATGTTGATTGTATTGGTTCCACATAATTTTTACTTCTAGTGCTTAAAGGCATGGCTTCAGTTTCCATTTCATCACGAGAGGAAGCTAAAATGAAATCCCATAATCCATGTAATTCAACTACTTCTTAATCTTGGGATTCATCTACGAAAGCTATGGTTTTTTCCTCTTCTTCTTCTTGGTCATATTCAACATTAGAAATAACATTGGGAGGTCGAGAGATAGGTGATTGATCTTTTCTTAATGATCTAACGGGTTTCTTGGTAGAGGCTTCAATAACCTTTTTTTTATTTATTTTGAACACTTTTTGTAACCTCTCAAAATCAAAAGGATATTTAGGAGTTTTCTTCTTTGACTTATCCTTGAATGTTACATTTTTAGATCTTTTATCTTCAAGATCTTTCAATAGACAAGGTTTTTTTCATGTTTCCTACAAGGGTGACTTTACTAGCTCTATCTACAAAATTTCTATATTAGAAGGAAGGGAGCATATGTACCACCCTATTTGTACATCCATTCCAAGCTTAGAGGCAGCTTGAATTTTGTACAATAACTTGTTAAATATGGAGTTGAAGTCTTTGCTCTTGTTTCCTCTATTAGCTTTTAAATTAGAAAGGTCATTGATCAATGATATAATTGTCCTATCATTGGAAAATTTGGCAAGAAATTGTTCTTGAAAATTATTCCAATTTCCTATTGATCCTGAAGGGATAGAAAATACCAGGATCCTACAGACCCTTCGAAAGTATATGGAAACAATCTAACTACAACATCCTCATGATCAATGTCGTTGAGATTCATGGCTAACATAAAATTATTGATATTTTCTTCAACGAAGAGATCATCATCACAATTATACTTTGGTAACCATTTTTCTGGATGATCCAGGAGAGGATGTAAATTTTCCATTTTAACAACACCTAGATTGACCCACGGTAAGTTTCCCATTACTTGAATTGTTTTCTCTCAATATGAAATAGTATGTCCTGAACCAAATGTGGATGGAGAAGAAATTACTACTGGAATAATACTACTTATAGCAACACTAATTGTTTGAGTATAAATGGGTATATGAGAAAATATGGGTTGATGAGAGGAGAAGGTAGAGGTGAATGGAGATGATGATGATGTGATCTCACTGATACATGATTGAGATGATAATGTAGTAGATTTTTTACGATGAGAATGAATAGGAAACTCAAAAGGAGTTATCCCAAGTTTTTCAGTTTGTGATTGTGTTAATACATCAGTACCTCCAAATATGGATGTAACACTTTCTTCAAAAATTTCAGGATTACCAGGATTTTGTGGAGATATGGTTATTTGTTCTAACTTCTCAATTAAAGATTAAACTTTAGGAGACATGGGAATATAATCCGAAGAAGGTATACCCTATGCAGTGTCTTTCCAGTCTATATATTTTGACACCTTATCATCAATCTCTTCATAATAAGTTCTCAAATTAGAAATATGAGTGACTAATTGATGAATGGTATTAAATTTCTATTGAATTTGATTATACTTCTGATAGAAAGTTGTTTGATATATTACCAGTAATGCTTCCAACTCTTTTTCTTCTTTCTTTAATTCATTTATTTATGGCTTTTCCTGGAGCTTTTCAATCCCCTGCTACAATTGATGAATTATTTGATATTTTTCTTTAATCTCATTTTTGAGTTTGAGTTTGAGACCTTCAAACTCTTGTTGGAGATTATTGATGCTTGTTTGTAGCTCCTGCTCGATTCTTTTCTTTTCACCAACAAAAAATTTCTCCATTTGAGCAATTTTCTGATCCTTTTATATAATTAATGATTCAACTTATGTTTCATTATGAATGGTTACATTTGCGTAAGCAACTTCAAATTCAGATAACCTGTTAAGTTCCTCCCCTAGAGCTGATTGAGTTTCTTTCCAAAGGACTTGCATTAGTGCTACATCTATAGGAAATTCTGGAGAATATTCCATATTCCACTTCTTCTTTGACTTGCTCATGACAGATTTGTATCTTGGACTATAAAATACGTCGAATGGAGGTATTTATTCAATTTTTAACACAATTTGAGTAGTCACAAAAGCCGGGATGATTTCCATATCATGGGACGATGTATCTTTTGGTTTCTCCTTTGTATCATTTTGTCCTTAGATCTGGCTTTGCTAGAGAACAATTTCAGAAACCTGTGTAGTAAATGGGGTTTCCCTAATTTCTTTCCGATCCTTAGAGTTGTCTATATCATAAGAAATATGCAGCACACCTATCTCATCTCTATGAGTTATGGAACTTATAGAACCCATAATAGGCATGGTTTCTGACTAAATGGCCTTCTCAGTGGTAGGAGTATTAGTCTCAGATAGTGCTTTCTCAAAATCTTCCAAATTTTGGGTGAAATTTTTATCTTTTTGAACATTTATGATTTCTGCTTCTTGAATTAGCACTGGTACCTAAGAAGCCATTGTAATTGTAACATGTTATACCTTGCACGTTGGTCTTTGAAACAAATAATCTGGCAAATGGGAATTTCTCTTTTCTCGATACACTTTGAAGCTTAACAAATATTCGAGGCTGAACCTTTCAGTTGCCTTTTTCTGAACTATTGAAAAATCGAGAATTGATTCAAACATATCGTCAAACCAGACTTTTATTGGCTTCAGGGGTGACTCTAGGGATATTTCTTTTGAAAATAACTTGGAAGATCGGGAGCATTATGTCATTGCATATTTTGAAAATATAAGAGTGATATTTTTATTCTCACAAGAAATATAATTGTATGTATATGGGGCTTACAACTTCTCTCATCCATTTCCATCCTAACACTACAAGGAAAATACCCTCTAGTGGAGTTTATAACAAAGGTTTTTAGTGTTATAAAATTAGCCAAAATTGTCAAAAAATAATTTTCTACAAAATATGTTTTCGACAATGGAGGTTTTTCCAGAGCTTCTAATGAAATTTCAACACAACTAAAAAAACCTCGGAAGCTAGAGGTTATTACGGATGTTTTTCTTATCAGTGCACTAATCAGGTGCTAATGCACCGGTGCATTTTGGGGAGAACACACCGGTACTGCAAACCTACCAAGAATCAGGACAGAAAACAAATATATGACCCCCCCAGGAATTTATCACCGTCCCGGTGTGTGTCAACCAGACATTCACCCCGCGGTAGTCCAAGGTGCATGCACCGGGTGCATTGTAGTTGATATAATGTACTAGGCCATTCTAATTGGTATTGGGATTTGTTTGGTGCCCATAGGTCGTATCAATGCACCGGTGCAGAGTATTATAAAAACGTATCAGTGCGCAATGTCACACAAACACACCGATCATTCTAATTGGTATTCATACTTATGTGATTCCCATAGGTCGTAGAAACGCACTGCTGAGCAGTCTCACATAAATGCACCGGTGCGTGGTATCACACAAACGGACCGAGATTTATAATTTGTATTATTATTTGTGCGGTGTCCATAGGTCGTAGAAATGCACCGGTGGGGATTATAATACAAACACACCGGTGCATAGTAACTCACACGCACCGGTGTTCATTTTGTATTTTTTAGAAACATCGACCAGTGATAATGAAATCATTGTGACTTTTTAAAATTAATTATTCATCAAAAGTTGACACTATATTATAGCAGTATTCATATCAATTAAATCTTTATTAGTTCATTTTAATGTGATGTTTGTATTAATTTGTTATATCATATCATTATTATTGCGATTTTTTAAAATTCATTATTCATCAAAAGAAAACACATATCTTATAACAATATTCATACGAATTAAATTTTTATTAGTGCATTTGAATGTGATGTTTGGATTAATTTATTATATCATATCATTAAATTTCACATCTCTTCATTGTAATATTTAATCATCCATATATTTAATCAATGGTGTTGCATTTCACAATGACAATGGAATGCAATAGAATAAATTAAAACATATTTTATTATATATATATATATATATATATATATATATATATATATATATATATATGAATAAGACACTCTTTTTCATAAACAAATGGGATAGTTACTGGTATCCCTTTGTCTTTCAATTGGGACACTATGTCCATTACATTAAACAAAATGTCTAAATTCACAGACAAATGTTTCAAAAAATACAATGCCTTGCTTACATATCCAAACATAATTATCATCATTCTTCACTTGAACTGTTGTCACTGCTCGAGCTACCTTCATCACTTGGGTTATTTTTAGGATTTTTTTTTCGTGGTGTTGATTTTTTTATTCTTATTCACCATCCATCTACAAACATTAAAATAAATTTTAATAAGTGTATATACATTGTTGAGAATAATGAAAATTGCAACATTAAATGTAAATCGAAATGAAATGACGTACCATAGAAACTATTGACTCGTGAACTATACACATTCTTTCAAAACCAAATCTCATGCCATCTTAAAACATTTAATTTGTTGGCACAGTTCCATACTTTGTCTCCTACAAGTTTTATACCCTATAACAAATCATATATTTAATATAAAATATATATTTTTTATTAATTATAGACGGAGCTAAGTAAAATAAGATCAATAGATGCTTGCAAATTCCACAATTAATTTTTGATACAACCTATACTCACAACCCAAATTTAACCCAATGTCAATCAATTCATATGATGGTTCTTATTTTTATGTTAGCGCCTGTTTGAAGACATTAAATGATGCTTGTTTTAAAAAAACTTAAAATATACAAAAATGAAATCTACTTAAGTTGTTATAAGGAAGTAACAATTACTCACAAAGTTATATATCAACCATTTTCTTACTTGTTGTCCTATTTTATGTGCTGAATGGGTTCCATTTTCTTTTATTTTCTACAAGAAAATACTTGAAAAATAATATTTAATGCTAAATTGTTTATTTGTTGTACCTAAATGAAAAATTCAATGACTACATATTACATTTGAAGAACATTGTTGTTGAGATGACTCCTTGTGTGATGAAATTATGTCCATTTATTTGACCATCTCCTTGTACACCTTCTTGGACATTCCTATAGGCATATTTCTGATATGAGCTCCTTCATCCTTTGAGATTTTCATAATCTTCTAGAAAATGTAACATGACACTAAATTATTTAATTTTTATATTGATATATGAAAAGTAAATATAAAAAAAGTGATATTTATAAATGATTGCTTTCTAGTGATATATATATATATATATAATTCTAGAAAAACATTTAAAGGAATATTACTTTTTCATTCCTTCTTTTTGTTTTTGTACATTTTTTCTATTAAAGTCTCACATGTCTCATTGACCAATTCTCTGGAAACTCTTCCTGTATTTTAGATAAAATTTGGTTCTTGGAATCATTGGATTGATTTTTGCATTGTAAGTGGAAAGAATATCTATACATTCGTTCCACTAGATTCCTCAAAGTTTTGCAAAAGTTTTCCCCCCTTTCGTTAACCTCCAACACCACTCCAGAGGAGCTAAGGAGCAATTCATTTTCATTTGCATGTTTTATTTTTTTATTTTCTTAGAAAAACATTCATTTTTTGAGTTGTTGGTCCCTGTAGAACCTTAAACATATGTAAATTAATAGACTGTTTGAAATATTTTATCTAATAATTTTAATATATTATTAATGAAAATTAAAAAAGGAAACTCATATTGGATCGATAGTATTTTTTCACTCACCTGATTCATCCTTTTGCAATTTTTCCATCAAGATTTTAAGCTCTTCTGGTCCTAGATCAAAAATAATCTTATCGAGCTTCGTCATTTTCTAGCTCTGCATGAAACACAATAAACAATACATATTAGTTAAACTTATATATAGTTCAAAAATAATAATTTTTGTAAAGAATTTACAAAGAACTTGCCTTTTTTTCTTTTTTTGATGTGCTATCAGTATTTTTGTTACTTGATCTCTTGTTAGCCATTTCTTTATCAATATGAAACCTATACCATATCATTCATTAATATATTTGATAAATAAATCATAAAATTTTCAAGTACAAAAAAATATCCAGAAACTGGTGCACCTTTAATTAGGTACGCACTGACGTCAGTGCGGCCTACTCTTATAAATGCACTGCCAAAACAATAGAAACATCGTACGGTGCTCTTTATCAACAAGGAGCACAGGTGTGTTATATGTTAACCAGCACACCGATTAACATAGACAAATTAATAAAAATGATGTAGTGTTAGTTTTTGTATCATATGATGTTAGGGATGGGGTAGTGCAACATATTCTTATAAACACACCGTGCAAACATGGGACCACCGTATAGTTCTCTCTATCAAAAAGGAGACTCAGTGTGTTCTATTTTAAACGATGCACTGATTAACATAGACATAAAATATTTTTTTCTCTTTGTGAAATAGTACATGTGTAGTGCGCTATAACGAAGTAGCGCATCGATGCCCTATTTTACATATGGCGCACAGATTAAAATAAAATATGTTCTTAAATTTTTTTATCAAATTGTACGTGCATGGTGGTCTGTGATAAAACAACACACCGGTGTGCTCGTTTACACAAGGTGCACCGATTAAAAAATTTTGTTTTTTAAAAATTTACCCAAGGGCTTACATGGATTGAGATCCGACTATGCAAGTCATCCCCTGGATTAAATGTCATAGGCCTATATATATAGCAATACAAAAACCTATAAATTTAAAATGAAAAGTCTTAATTCTAATATCACAAAAATAGGAAGAAGCAAGGGCATAGACAAAAAGAATCAAGGGTTTACCGTAAAATGGAATTTTTTGGTTTTGTTTTTTTCTGTTTTCTCTTTGTTTTCTTTGTTCTCTTTTTTTTCCTTTTTTCAAAAAATGAATAGTAAATTTAAATTTTTTTATTACTGCGTAAAAAATATTGTAGAAAATGTAAAAAAAAATAGTAAAATTTAATCACCATATGGTTTGAAATTATATGCTACAGGGTTTGAATCGCCAGAAGTTTGGAATTTTGAATGTTTGATTAGTTCTATTGAAAAGTATTTTGCTGCTCCACAGTGCTCTCATGCTCTCTTGCTCCAGTTATGTCTCCGACAAATCTTTCCATGAAAATTTTTGCAAAAACAATGAAATAATGAAAAGTGTTTACTATTTAAGGAATTCTTTTATGAAATTATATTTTCAAAAATATTTTTCTGCCCATTTTTCAATTTACCATTTTTTTTTCACTTAAAAAAAATATAGTTGCAATCATCACCGGTGCATTGATTACTAACACCACACTGGTGCACCATAACTAAAACACACTGGTGCAGTTAAATGTACATTAGCACCGATAAAAATAAGTCCATTTTTAAGGCACCAAAATTACTTTTAGGTGTATACAACAGAATTTATTGTTGATTTTTCTCAAATGAAGGGAGAAAATATCATAATTATATCGAATGGACAATTCTTCAAAATCCAGATAGTTCCATAATATTTCTCAAAGTTCACCGCGGAGTTCTCCCTATCCATCTTGAGACGTAATATTTACTTCATATTTTATTTATATTTTCATTATATAATTGAATTTATTTTTTTATCCATGTCAATTACCTTAATAAAATTGATAATGTATAAATATTTGTAGGTTCATGCAGATTCAAAATCGATTTCACATGCAAAAAATATTCGAACAACTCCAAAACATCGGAAGCTCTTATCAGGAGCAGCATACCGCAAGGAGCATTTGGTAGATGAAAATGGAAAGCCTCTTCACCCTGCCAATTTTAATAATATTGCATCTTCTAGCCACAATTCTCGGACAATGATGGTAATAAATTTTTTATTTTATTTTAATTAATGTAATTATTTCAACGTCAAACCAATTAATCGTGTAATATTGTCAACCTATTTATTAATTGATATCATAGATTTTGTACTAATCATGTTCAAATATATTTTTTTAAATTATTAGGATTCTAGTGATGATAAGAGACCTACCTACCATCTTCCGTTACATCCCACGAGAATGTAAAATCAAGAGAAGGCTAAATTAAGAGAAAAAATCTTAGAGGAGCGATACCAAGAATGGTTGAATCAACCACCTATTCAATTCACACTACGTCAAGATTCACCAATTAGGAATGACTACAAAAATAGTAGTTCTTCAGAAGCTGGAAATGGAGGCAACCAAATAGAGGTTGGCATGGATTATTACCTAAGGGATACGACTGCCATGGAGATTATGTTTTTATATGCATTCCAAACCAATGATCAGCTATGGGATGATGCTCATATCGCTGACGCCTTTCTCGAAAGCCTTAAATTTGATTCCACCACCCCTCGCTTCGGACCCAATGGTCAGTCAAAGTCTACCCAGTTGGGGACAATAATGTTACTGTACAACTTAAAAGCAAAGTTTGGTTTGTCGAATGCATTTTTCTCAGAAATTTTGAGGTAAGTTACCATAAAGTCCTCCCTTATATTTTGAGAAATATAATCACACAGTGAACATTACAAATGGTAAATTTTATGAACGTTGATAATTATATCGGCATTAATGTACATTTAACATTGTGCATGATCACCAAGTACATGTTATTCAAAGATAAGGTTATTCCGAGTGATAATATCTTGCCTGATAGTTGTGAAGAGGTAAATAAATTGTTGAAAATGTTGGGTGTTGAGTACATATCATATCATGCATTTCCAAATGATTGTATTCTATATAGAGGAGGATATGTAGACAAAGAGATATGTCCGAAATGTGGGAATGAAAGTTATGATAAATAAAAAGAAGGGTAAATCACGTGGTCCTCCTTTTATGATATTGAGGCACATGCCTATAATCCCAAGGATTCAAAGGCTCTTTCGTTGCAAAGAATTAGATATGTTGCAGGGATGGCATGCCTCACATAGAAGTGAGTTGGGAGTTATGTGAATCCTAATAGATTCAATAGCCATGAAGCATATAGAGGATACATGGCCCGAAAAATTCAAGGATGAAGTATGAAGTCTATGACTCAGCATAGCCATGGATGGCGTCAGCCCATATTCCCTCAAGAACACTAACTATTATGTTTGGCATATAGTAGTGATCAATAAAAATATCCCCCCATGGTTCTCTGTGAATAATGAACATCTTATGTTTGCCCTCATATTCCCTGGTAGAAGACAAGTGAAGAATATGGATGTTTACTTACAACCAATGGTAGATCAATTGAAGTAATTATGGGATGGGATAAATGTATACGATGTATCAAGACCCATCATAGCAGAGAGGATTTTTACGTTGTATGGTATATGTGCTTACACGAAACATGATTATCTAGGCTTAGGATTTTTCTCTGGTAAATTACATGTTTATTTATTTGTTTATATACGTAACAATATTCTTTCACATGTTAGTTATTTAATTCATTGTAATTGTTCTGATCTTCATGATATACTTTAACATACCATGCATATAAATTGTATACAATAATCTCGCAGGTCTTGTAACAAAAGGGTATTTTGGATGTAAATGTTGTGGAACTTCTTTGAAAGCTAGATGGTCCAACAACCTATGAAAGCCAGTGTATGACTGCTTTAGGGTATTACTCCTAGAAGAACACCCTTACAAAAGAGCATCATCCGCTTTCAATGGTAAACGTGAGAGAACACAAAAGCCTCCATAATGAAACTAGCTAAATGGCTTAGAGCATATGAGAGAGAGAAAGAGGAGTTCATAAAAATGTTTGATTCAAATGGGGAGCCTATGTTCGATGATCTAGAATTCGT
Organism: Pinus albicaulis; assembly: GCA_034641835.2. Taxonomy (NCBI): domain Eukaryota; kingdom Viridiplantae; phylum Streptophyta; class Pinopsida; order Pinales; family Pinaceae; genus Pinus; species Pinus albicaulis. The sequence goes on along the minus strand of CM076584.1, from coordinate 972,699,668 downwards.
CGACGCCTATGTTGAGAAATTTCCCATTGGGATGAAAAAGAAATATATATTTTATAGCATACCATATTGGGAGCATCCTAAGATTACCCACTTATTATTTCCCATGCATATATTTAGAAATGTTTCATCTTATTTATGGAGGTACATATCATCGAAAAAAAGTGACACATTGGTTGTTAGGAAAGATCTTATTACTTCAAAAACTAAAAAGAAACATCGGACAAGATGATTAGAAAGTATAGGATCATAGGCAGGTGTTGGTCCCTCTAATTCATGGTATTTCAAAGAAGGTGACGTCCAATGGATTTTTTAAAAAGGTGATCTTTCCTTGGCAAAGTAAGTTATAATGGGTGTGAGGGTGTCGTCTTCATATAGGTCTTCCCTACAACGTTACTTCATCATGGATGACCATTTGTCAGGGTTGAAATCGCATGACCATTTGAATATTCTAAGAGTACGTATAATGTCAAAAGAATGATTTTATTATTTTTTATATTAATAAATTTTATCCCATGCAGGGATCATAAAACATAACTAATTTTTTATATTATTGCACGTGTTTATAAATTTGCAATGTCTTATCCTTTGCTCATGCATGGGTGTGTGAAACATGAATTCCCCCAAGACCTAGGATGTGTCATATCTAAACTATCTACATTTTTACATTATATCCCATCAAAGGAGATTCATGTATCTAGCATTCCATGGCAGCTTAAAGAGATACTTGAGATTGTTCATATGTTTGAGAAGGAACTTCCTATGAGTTTCATGTAATTGTAGGTTCATCTTCTAATCCACCTAGTACATGAGGTTGAATTAGTTGGGGTGGTTTCCTGTCATTACATGTTCTTCCTAGAGAGGTACATGAAGAAACTTAATGGTTTTGTTCGACAAAGGAAAAAACCTGAGGAGTCTATATCAAAGGGGTACATATCGTATGATTCTTTCTATTATGCTAGTGAGTACATCAAGAAAATTGAAAATAGACTAGGTGTGGTGATTTTGGACGATGAAAAGGATTAAGACAAAAGAGAATGGGAGTTTCTCCAAATTAATGGAAAAAGGCACTTGATAAAGAGTAAGTGACTTATAATTTTTCAAATTTACACAATGTAAATATTCGTCATGTTGAACTTTGATATAATGTATATTTTGATTTCATATGTACTATATGTCGGTTTGATTTCATCAGTGAATGCAGAAATTAAAGCAATCAATAAATCTGTTCTTTACAATTCTGAAGTGACACAACCGTGGGTCACATTGTACGAACTGTAGAGGATGAAATGGGATAGTGATGGGAAATAATTAAAATTTTTGAATGGTAGAAGCGTGCCATATCTCGATCATTTAAAATAAAATGTAGAAATTTTAATACAAATTATGTATTTCCTAGATTCTTTTGATCTAACAATTATATGCCACTGTTAAATACAAAATCTCTTCTACAAAAGTCTTTTCAGAATTTAAAACACGATCGCCAATTGTAATTTCAAGAAGAAAGATCAATCACACATAACATAGATGTTTTTACTGGGAAAGCATAAAGCTAAAACCCCCACTATCATATATTATGTGTATATCATGGATCATTAAACGATCTCATAAAAAAAATCTAATCCAAGAGCTCTCAGTACAATATACAATTGTCTCACATTGTCATACAAAAATTGGCAAATTCATGTGCCAATTTACTGCCTCGAGACAGCCTGCCTCCATTGTGCAATCCCAGCTGATAGAAAATCCCTGAATGAATGGAATCATACTTGCCTTGATTTCAAAATCCTCATGGGCACATCCAATGTGTGTGTGGTTACATGAGTGCACCCACTAATGTCACAAATGATAGTCAAACTGTCCCTTTCACCTACGTCTCAACTAGATCTCTACTGGATCTGACATACATGTAGTTAACAGTAGTAAATATTCAGTTGCATGTGAGACTAATAATTGTGAATTAATTAGTAAATAATTCACTCATTTTTCACTAGTGTATCTTCAGTTACAACTAGCACAACTGATTTTAACTCACTTAACCGATTTAAACTACTTTACAACTCACATAACTACACATCCAACTCTGTTATAACTTCGAATCACTCAATTACAAATAAGCCCATTTGCATGTCCCAACAACCAACCTTTGAAATAAAATTTCCTATAGCTAACTAATTTCCACTTCAGTTAACTATTTCCAGGTGCTCATTGAGAATAGATGATTGTTTATTGTCCAAAATATTATTAAGGGATAATAATAGCCGACATGCATCTATAAATAGACATGCGACCAATAAATAGAACTCACACATACATCTATAAATATACCATCATCTATAAATAAAATTTTCTCAACCATCTATAAATAGTTGTCATCGATAAATATAATTTTCTCATGCATATATAACTAAACCTCCACCTAAAAATAGGTTGAGGCTCCATCCTAGTGTAGGTGCATAATTTTCACTGGCATATTCTTTTTGAATCTCAACACTCACTTTCAATAAGAAAGGGATTATCCTTCACTTTGATCCCGTCTCTATGGTATTCGAATTTTCTCCTGGTGAGTGCCTTCCTCAGAATATCTGTATCCTGATCTTCTGTAGGAATGTACTGAAGCAACATGATCTTCCGCTGCACACAATATCTAATATGATGATACCTAATATCTATATGCTTATATCTATCATGAAACACATGATTAATCAAGAGTTTAATGCAACTCTGATTATCACAATGAATCACTTTCAGAACTAAATGAGAACCAAATAAACCAACCAAGATATTTCCCACCCAGATAGCTTCACATTCAGCTTGATTTCCTGCCATGTATTTTGGTTTCACTGAACTGAGTGCCATGGATCTCTACTTCCTATTGTACCAAGAAAAAATTGTAGATCCGATACTAAATATTCCCCCTGATGTGATCTTTTTGTCCGTTGGGCTACCCTCCCAATCTGCATCCATAAAGCCATGCAACTATACCTCATCCATATTTCTGTACCATAAGTTTTACTCATATGTGCCCCTCAAGTATCTCAGGACATGCTTGGCAACCTTCCAAAATATCTTGGTAGGCTTAACCATCACTTCACTGGTTAGTTGCATAGAAAATTTCTAGTCTCTTGTTCACTAAATACATTACTGAACCCGCTAACTGTCGATAGACAGTAGCATCCACTACCTCTCCAGATGTAGCATCCTCTTTCTTCCTGTTTCTTGGAAGACAAGTATCCATGGGTTTGCAGCCATCCATGTGAAACTTACCTAATATCTCCCCTGCAAACTTGCCTTGAGACAAAAAAAGTTCACCATCTCGCTGCCATATTTCCAATCCAAGGAAATAATGAAGGAGGTCAATATCCTTCATCTTGAAATCCTTTGCAAGGTCCTCCTTGCATGAGTGTATCAGCTTCTCATCACCAACCAGTATTAAATCATCAGCATAAAGAACAATTATTAATTACTTACCCTGCACCATAATTGGTATAGCTTTTCATCAGCCTCACTTTTTGGTGAAGTCTGATGAGATAGATATCTATCCAAGTGTACCATGCATGGGGTACTTGCTTCAGCCCATAAAATGCTCCTTTGAGTCGGCACACATGTGACTCACTATTGAAGATATAAAATCCTTTAGGCTGCTCTATGTACACCTCTTCCTCAATGATCCCATTGAGAAACGTAGTCTTCACATCCATATAATGAATGCACCAGCCCATCCGTGTTGAGAGAGAAAGGATGGTCCTTATGGAATAATATCTTACAATAGGTGCAAAGGTTTCTTCATAATCATTTCCCTTGATCTGTGAGAAGCCCTGGGCCACAAATCTAGCCTTTTATTTCTCAACACTCCCATTAGCAGCTTGATTTACCTTGTAGATCCATCTCGAACCTACCACTGATTTATCAACTGGCCTTAGAACAATTTCCCAAGGACTATTTTTGATAATGGATTCATACTCCTCTAGCATTTCATCTACCCATGTGGGCTCCTACACTACTTCCTAAAAGGAAGATGGCTTAGTCTCAATACATTTTCTCATGAGAGCCATGTATCCAGTAAATTGGTTAGGAGATGATATTTTTCTGCACTGTGAAGTAGGGGCTCCTATATTCTGCGCAGCATCAAGTATTAGCCTATCAGATTTTTTGGTACGCATTCCTCCAGTTCTGATTTTTGGCTCTGCATGGGTGGACTCCTCCACTCCATGAACCTATTCCTGTGGTTGATCCCCATCTGGAGACTTATATTTGGGAACGAAAAGTTCCTCCTCTGCATGCAAGTCTAGCTACATCTCAAGCGACAACCACATGGCTTTCCCCTCATCAAATTTTATATCCTGGCACATAACAGTCATCTTACTGTTAGGAAAATAAAAACAATAATTATGGGGTGTTTCTGTGTACCCAAAAATATCCCAACTTCATCAGTCGGCTCCAACTTCTTCCTGGCGTTCTTGGTCAGATGCACATAAACAGATGAGCCAAAAATATTAGTGTGTGAAACATCCGGTTTCTTACCAGTGAAAGCTTCTTTAGGTGTACTCATGCCAAGTACTTTATGATGACAACGGTTTTGCACATAAACTGCAGTGTTTCATACTTCCGCCCACAAATTCATTGGTATGCCCTGATCATGCATCATCACTCGTGCTGCACCCATGATCATTATGTTATTCCTCTCTGTGAACCCATTTTTCTGTGGGTTATGAGGTGCTATGAGTTCTCTTAGAATTCCTTCTTTGCTACAAAATTCTTTGAATTTGTTAGAGATGTATTCTCCACCATTATCGCTCCTGAGAGCCTTCCCTTACTTCCCCGACTCTTTCTCTGCCAATGCCTTAAACTCACAGAACTTTAAGAATGTTTTATCCTTCTTCTGCATGAAGAAGATCCAACATTTATGAGAAAAATCATCAACAAAAATAACATAATACCTATGTTTTGTTTTTGAATCAGCCGAAAATGGTCCACACACGTCTGTGCAAACTCTCTCCAAGATCACTGAAGCATGGTTCTCCTTTTCATTAAAGGTGGATTTTACATACTTCCCCATGGTGCAACCCTTGCACTGATCTAACTGAGAAAGTATTCCCATTGGAATTTTAGTAGATATTTTCCGCATAGCTTTCAAGGCTTCATGATGAAGATGGCCCAATCGCTTGTGCCATAATTCGCCCTCATCACGGCTCACTACTTTTTATGCCTTACCCATCATGGCAGCGCAACCATCTACCTCTAGCTTGTAAATATTCTTAACTCAAATCCCTATCCTCTTGGCTTGACCCATTGTTTTATATCATAGGAACGCTTTTCCATCGCTAAAACCAACGTCATAGCCTCTCTCCTCCAACATTGCAACTGAGGCCAATTTTTTCTTCAGACCTGGAACATGCGTAACATATTTCAATTGAGATGATTTTCCTGACTCCCTCTGAAAGATAATAGTACCAATTCTAGTCACACTGTATCATCCATTGTCGCCAATCTCTATATGAATTTGGAGATATTTCTCCTCCAAGTCACTGAAAATCTCCTTATCTCCCATCATGTGGAAGGAAGCACCACTATCCAAGTACCACACCAATCCAAATTCACTTGACACCATGCATGCGATCAAGGAGAATTGAAGTTCAAATTGCGAGGTAAGAGCCTCACCAGCTAAAGCTCTAGCAGCCTTCTTATTCTTCTTCTTCTGTGGATAGTTAGTAGCGAGATGCCCATGTTCGTCACAATGAAAACACTTCACCTTGGACAAATCCAACTTCTTGCCTTTAGACTCAGATTTTGAATGGTATTTCTTCCCCTTCCCTTTCCTTGCCTTAGAAGCCAAAGCATAATCCTCTACATCATCATGCTTTGATGAAGATACATCTCTAGTGTTCTGCCTGAACTCCTCCTGGACTAGATCTGACCACAGTCATTCCCAATCCAGAAGTTTTTCCCATCCGTTGACAGAATCTTCATAATTGTGCCAAATATTAGGAAGTCCCAAGAGAGCCAAGCTCACCAGATCATCATCAGCAATAATTATTCCCACACTCCCTAGTTTATCTCGACATTGGACAAACTTCATGAGATACTTTGTAATGTTGTCACCCTTTTCCATCTTGATCTTCCTGAGTTTATCTTTGAGTGCCAATTTCCTATGGTCGCTGCTGCTTTGGACCAGCACATACCATATGGCGTGGCTTTCCCGTGAAGGCTTGAGACAATGTGTTCTCATACGCCTTCCAACAAAATCCTCCTCACCTTTGCCACTTTCATTTTCCATGCATAAAGTAATGCAGCATTTGTCAAAGTGGGCTTAGGAACATCACTGTTGATGAATTCCTTCAAGCCATCATCTTCGAGAACCACCTCCATCCTGTCCTTTCAGGAAATGTAGTTCGAGTTGCCCTTGAGTGCATACTCTAGCCGCAAGCCATTGAAATCCATTTCAATTTTTACTCAACTGTAGCACCAAGAAAATATTTTTGCAAATTCAAATTCTCTCCATCAGCAAACTCATCTCCTGCTTCAAAATTTCAATCTTCTGTGCTCTGATACTATGTAGAAATTTTAATAAAAATTATGTATTGCTTGGAGTCTCCTGATATAACAATTATATGCCACTGTTAAATATAGAATTGCTTCTACAAAAATATTTGTGGAATTTAAAACACGATTGCAAATTGCGATATCAAGAAGAAATATCAATAACACATAACACAGATGATTTTATCGGGAAAGCATAAAGCTAAATCCCCCACTATCATATATTACGTATATGTCATGGATCATGAAACAATATCATACAAAAATCTAATTCAATATCTCTCAGTACAATATACAATCGTCTCACACTATCATACAAAAATTGGCAAATTCATGTGCCAATTTACTGCCTCCAGAAAACCTGCCTCCCCTGCGCAATCCCAGCTGATAGAAAATCCCTGAATGAATGGAATCCTACTTGCCTTGACTGTAAAATCCTCCTGGGCACATCCAATGTGTGTGTGGTTGCATGAGTCCACCCACTAATGTCACAAATAATAGTCAAACTGTCCCTTTCACATACATCTCAACTGGGTCTCCACTGGATCTGACATGCATGTAGTTAACAATAGTAAATCTTCAGTTTCATGTGAGACCACTGATTGTAAATTAATTAATAATTAATTCACTGATCTCTCACTGGTGTATCTTGAGTTACAACTAGCACAACTAACATTAACTCACTTAACTGAGTTAAACTACTTTACAACTCACATAACTACACATCCAACTCTGTTACAACTTTGAATCACTCAGTTAAAACTAAGTCCAACTGCATGTCCCACCAACCAACCTTTGAACTCGAATTTCCTATAGCTAAGTAATTTTCGACTTGATTTAACTATTTCCAAGTTCTCATTGACGATAGATTATTGTTTATTGTCCAATTATTATTAAGTGATAATAATAGCTTACATGAATCTATAAATATACATGCGATCTATAAATAGAACTCGCACATACATCTATAAATATACCATCATCTATAAATAAAATTTTCTCAACCATCTATAAATATACATCATCTATAAATAGAATTTTCTCATGCATCTATAAAGAGACCTCCAACTAAAAATAGCCTGAGGGTCCATCCTAGTGTAGGTGCATAATTTTCACTAGGATATTCTTGTTGAATATTAATAGAAAATATGCCAAAAATATGCCCCAACAGTTGGGTTGCTGACCAAGTCAGAGAGAAATACAGAGCAACAAGTCGTTACCCTCGTTCCGAAGAGGATGTGCTAAACGTAGGGATTGGGTGCACCCACTTAGTAATAATATATTTATGTACATTTTAAACTTAATAATGCATATTTCAAATGTAATTACATCTATATTTCATATTTTATTTGTTGGGTTATTATAAGACACATGAAACTATGATTTTTTAAACTTTTTATAGGTGCATTTGTTCCCATCTATGTGGTCATGTGGACACCATTCTCACACTGAAAATGTTGATGATGGAAACATGACACAACACTGTGGAGTGGAAGTTGAGTTCGATCAATCTAGTCGATCTAGCCACCGTGTTCAAAACCTATTACGAGGGACGTTAGGTTACGTCGGAAATATACAAGAGATAATTGAAGTGGATTTCTCTTCTTTCCAATGTGTTACTTTTAGGTGCAAGTGGTGGGACACCTTTGATCGGAATAATGTAAAGGAAGATCACAATAGTAGGCTGATATGTATCAACTCTAGAAAGATGTGGGATGAAGTTAAGGAGCCCTATGCTTTCCCCAAACACTACAACCGGGTGTTGTTTTACCCAAATGTGTTGGATAGGGATTGGTGGTTCGTATTGAGACATGACCCTAAATCAAAACATATTTTTGAGAACAATAGTGTTATCATGCCAAGCGAGCTAGAAGATAATGAGGGTGATCATGAGAACCGAGAGTGATATGGTACATGTGTTATTTCATCATTTATACTTTTTAAGATAGTTTTTTATAAATAACAGGACTTAATTACCTTATAACTAAGACTTTTTTTTTTAAAACATTGTAATATGTATTTTTAATTAATTAGTAATTTGCATTATGTTAATGTTAAAATCATTTAACTTGATAGTTTGCAATTATGTTGATCTCGAAAACAATGGCGTACTGTATAAAGTTATTTTTTTTTGTATGTAAGATCATAATAAAATAATGATAATTATAAATTACATGAATTTATTTACATTATTTTCTAAACTTTATTATGTTACAAAATTCATATTATTTTAGATTTATTATTTTACAATTATTTACAAAATTACAAATTTTAATAAAATCATTTCACATTAATACAATTAAAATTTTAAAAATATTTTAATTCTAATTTATTTGTAATTGTATTTACATAAAATTTCAATTAAAATTAGAATTAAAATTATAGTTACAATTAAAATTAGAATTAGAATTACAGTTACAATTACAATTACAATTACAATTAAATTTCAATTGAAATTAGAATTAGAATTACAGTTACAATTAAAATTAGAATTAGAATTACAGTTACAACTACAATTACAATTACAATAATTTCACATTAATACAATTAATTAAACTTTACAAGTATTTTACATACAATTAAAATTAAAATTACAATTAGAATTAGAATTAGAATTTTACAATTTCACATACAATTACAATTACAATTACAATTCCAATTACAAGTTTACAATTTTACAATTTTACATATATACAATTACAATTAGAATCACAATTACAATCATTTCACAATAAATTAAATATTACAATTACAATTAAAATTACAATTACAAATACTAGTACAATTTTACAATTTTAATTACAATTAAAATTAAAATTTCAATTACAATCATGACATAATATTTAATAAATATCATTATTTAATATTAAAAATAAACATCACGATGATGATAACCATCGTACAAACAACATATTTGACTAAAAAACACATTCAAATTCGCTAACATCATCTAATCATAATGATCATGATCATATAAAAAAACACAAACATTGTATAACATCATCACTATTAGGGTCTCGTGAATCGGCATATTGGTAGACCAAATGATAGGGTAACATGGAACCAAACTTTGGAGTCCGAGGACCTAGCCTTCCTGGACTCAAAGATGGATCTCTCTATTGGGTGCAAAGGATGTATTCTTTTTGCTCTAGGGTTTTGATTTTAGGCTAGTTATTAGGTTTAGGGTTTTTTGATCTTTTTGGTTGGGTAAGATGGTCAAATGGAATATGAGGAGTGAGAGGTTTTCAAAGCCATTGGGCCATGGAGTCAAGTGAAAGTCAAGAGTGTCAAAATGATGAAGCATAGTGTGTTGCAGGTCCGATTTAGCAAGGTCAATGGATCCTTAAAGTAATGTATGACGTGTAGTGAAAATTAAGTTTGGGAAAGACTAAGAATACTTAGACATATATAGTTTAAAAGTTACAATCCATGAGGCAGGGAAAACCATTAAGCTCAATAAACTATAATCTAAACAAAGAAACATCCAAGAGAAACATTCCAGTGATACATAGAGAGAATAAGAGCTTCTAACTTTAGAAAATCACCTTCAGATTTTTGGAAAACACATAATACAATACAAATAACTTAATTTATGGAGAGGGAACTCCTAAACAGCAAATATCAAGTTATTGGGAACTCTGAAACAAGTTTGCAAACATGGACAAAGGGCAAGATCGAATGAGACCTCTTTGACTTAACCTAACAACCAATATTTCACAGAAAGGCTTCAAGCTAGGGTTTTGAAAACTTCAAATAAGCAGGGCATACCTTGAATCATACTTGTAAGCTAACATACTAACCGTACATGAAACAAAATTTTTTTTTGGTGGACCTATGGAGCAATCAAGAGTTCCTTAAGATGGCCAAAAGAGAAAACATCAAAGCTATAACAATCAGGAGGACTGAGGTGCCTCCAAGAACATGTCTCAACCTATACTTTTCTGATTTATAGTAGCTAAGAAGAATGAAACATAATGATAACAAAGGAAACAATAGAAAAATTAGAAAAACATCACCATTCACTAAGCTATAGAATCCTGCAAAGAAGCTTCTCCATCATCAAGCCAAACAAGGCATTCATCCATTTCACAAAACCAATTTCTTCTCCAAGCTCATGAAACCATGTATATTTCTCTTCAAGCTCATAAAATGCCAACAAAATACATAGGGGCCTCATGCTCTATTTCTGGAGCAAATGAGGACTAAAACCGTAAATGTGGTAGGAAAATGTCAAATATAGTCATAAATATCATTTATGGCCAAGAGACCATGCAAGGCCCAAGGCACATAATATCCCAAGAAATAAATGCTAAAATAACTATTTGCACCTAATTCTAGCTTAATTTTCCTCAAAAAACTCAAAAATATCTATTTGAAACAAACGAGTGTGTTTTGTTGACTTTTGGTCCAAAACACACTAGGCAACCTCTATGTGTAGCACCACTTCAGCAGAAAATAGGGTCTCTTCTAGCTAATTTTTGGACCCCTTCTTGACACCGGATTTGGCTCTGTGATGGCCCGTTGGAAATCCTGATGAGTATACTTTCTAGAAATTCTTGAGTTGTGTAGAGTGGATGAAATTTTCCTATCCAAAAATCAAATTTCCCAACACTTCTCTGGGTGCAGCGCCTAGTCTAGAAATGAAGCAGAAAGGTCAAATGTTTGATGTTTTTTAACCTTTTGAGAGGGTAAAAATGCTCCAAATGATATAAAAATTGGTAAGTAGACTATTGGTGATGTGAGAAATCCAAAAAGGAAAAAATTTGGAGCTGAGGATGCACCAATTTTGTGCGTAGTGCCTAGGGTGTTGTGCTCCGAGGGGTCAAAATTTGGAAAAAACAAAAAGTTGTCCAATTTTCCTCAAAAATTGTTGAGAAGTACCTCAAGAGGTCTTGGACACCTATTGAGAAGCCTCAGCCAAAATTTCAAGGCTTTCCTACACATTGGCTCTTTTTAGGTCTTCAAGCACCATGAGGGCCCTCCTCAGTTTGGCACAAGCAAGCATGTTCTTCCTTGCATAATGCTTTGTCATTTTCTTTTGTAAGGCAAGGCCTCTCTTAACCTTCTTGAAATTCTTGTGCTCCTCCTTGTAATAGTGGATGACACATTGTGCCATCTCAAAGTCCCTTTCCCATTCCTAAAGTTGTGCATCTTTTTCCAAGAGAAGCAATCTTGTGTTCATCTCCTTGTCCTCATTGTCACTATCTAAATTAATGAATTGAGGTCCTTGAGAAGTCCTCTTGATCATTTTGCTTCTCCTTACCTTGACTTGTTGCTCACCTTTGTCCATATTTTCTTTGACTTTATCTTTGTGCTTGATAGCTAGAGGAGAGATGGCCCATTACCTTTTTTAGGCAACAAACACATCTCTCTTGCCTCTATGGTAGGTGCATGTGAGAGGAATGATGAGGGTGCCTTGATCCTTGATAGAGTCACAAGCCTTTTTATCTTTTTCATGGCTTTCATGAGTGACTTCATGCTCCATTGGGTCATTTATTTCTTGACCTTATACCTCATCATCATCCTATCTTTCCTCACTGTTTTCATTACTAACATCTTGGCTCTCAAAATGACCACTATCCTCCTCACTTGTCTCATTTTGGCTTTGTCCTTCACCAAGGTCTTCTTCTTTGTCACTTTTAGCACTGTCATTTTGGATTTCTTGGTCATTTAGAGGCTAATTAGTGTCATGACAGTCATTATGGCTATCATGACTGTCATGACTATTTCCTTGTTTGTCACTGACTGTCTCATTTGTATCATTGTTTTGGTCAATGCCTTGATTTTCAAACTTTGTTTCAGCACTTTTGTCACTGTGATTGGGCTCACTGTCATGCACAAAACCATCATGCTCTTGATTGTCTTCTTGCTCATCATCAACACTCTCTTCTATATTTGATGTTGTTTTGTGAGTGTCATCACTGTCACTATTTTCTGCCCTTGAATCACTTTCATCTCTCTCCTCATTTCCTCTTTCCTCACCTTCTAGTTAATTGTTGCTATCATCATCTTCCTTCTCACTACTGACCTCTTCTTTTTTTCTTCATCTACCTTAGTTTCTACCTCACTGTCTTCTTTCTCTTCATTGTCAACTATTTGCTCCTCATTAGGGCTACTGTTAGCTCCTTCACTTGATGCATTAGTAGAAGGGATAAGAGGTGAATTTATTTTTGGACAAGGCATATGTGGAGATGAAGGAGGGGTGGAGCTAGGTTGATGTGAAGTGGAAGGAAAATTTTGCGGAATGAAGGCTTGGGGATTGGCAAATAAATCACGAGAGATAAAAACTTCCCAAGGGATTCCTTGCTCCTCTAGTTGGTGTAAAATAATCATCTTGACCAAAGAGTGGTGGAAAAGGCTATCCATTTTGTGGGCATAACTTCTCTTCTTGACTACTGAGGCCGTCTTGTTGATGCTCCGGTATAGGTAGTATGGTAGGTTCAGTAAATTAACCCTGGTGAACTGCATCATAAACCTTATGTGATAAGAGTAAACCCTGGAGTACCTTCCCACACAGGTGAAGTATCTCATGATCTACCTCATCAATAGGGAATACCTCTCTAGTAGGTGGGAGAAGGGGAAGATAGCCTTGTAACCTTGTTGACAACTAGATTTGAGGTAGGGTTCATAATAACTCAAGTCCAAATTCTTTTGTTTAAACCATCTCTCACCAATATCTATAATCCTCGTGGCTTTAGAAATGGATTCAGATGAGAGCTCAAAACTCACTCCTGCTAGGCTGACTTGGTAATTTTTCAAATTGAGGATGAAAAACCTAGTCAAATTGGAATGGCTTTGGACTTGCTTAACCTTCTCGCAAAATTAATAACACCCAACATCCTGAAAACAGGTAAGTATCATTGGAGAGGAGGTGATTTGAATGGTGTCCAAGGGTTCAAACCAATTGACCTTTCCTCCCTTTTGCTTAGGCTTGGTAGGAATTTGACTTTCATCACTGTTGGTATGAATCTCTTCTTCAGACATGGTGACTATTTTTAGTACAGAAGGCCTTTTTTAAACTTGTTTGAGAGCCTTTAGGTCAAAGGGTGGCAATGAGTGATGTGAGGGAAAACTTTTGCAAATGAGGGCAAGATGAAGCTTTCAAGGAGTGTGTTCAAATTTTTAGAGGTTGGTATACTGGTCAATGAGTGTGTTTACATATATAATAACCCTTCTGTTTGTAAACCCTAACCTAAGAGGTCAAAATCTTGGTTTTTATGCAGCTTAGGGTTTGGTTACCTTAGGTCAAGAAATGACTTCCTATATTATGAAAAGAGCACTTGGAAAGGGGGAACAAGAGTTACAACCTCATTTGACTGTTTGTACAAGAGTTGGAGGAAAAAAACATTGATTTTGGCCCTTTTTGAGCAATTTGGGACAAACCCTGTTTGTGCGTAGCGCCTTCCCAGCTGCACATTCAGGTCGGGTTGGGCTTGCCTATCGGAGTGTAGCGCCCGGTCACTTTGGGTTGGGAAAGACATGTCGGGCCTATCGGAGCATAGCACTGTGTTGACTCAGGCCAGAGATGGGCCAGCCAGGCCTATCAGAGCGCAGCGGTGGGTCAATTTGGTGGGAAGTTGGGCTTCCCCTGTGCTTGTGCATAGCGCTCGCCCAGGTGCATATCAACTGCCTCTCAGTGTGTAGCATAGTCTTAAATAACACTTCAGCTAGCCCTTCTGAGCACAGCGCTGAGGGCCAGGTGCGTAGCACCTTCCTCGGTGCGCAGCGCTTGAGAAATTTCTCATACTTGCACAAAAACTCTTAAAATTCGCTTTCAACAGCTCCTTCACTTTTTTGAAGTAATAATGAGATGTGAAAGAAGTCAAGGAGGCTTTATAGCTTTTGAAAAATAATTTTGTGAGCTCAAGACCCACTTTTCCAAAATTCATTTCTCTTTGCCTTTTCTTACTGTGCTTTTGGCCCTTTTTGGTCCTGTAAGTGATATTTTGACAAAAAAGAGCTTCTTTCTTTACTAGGAGCCTTTCGATATATTCCTTGTATTCACACAAAACTGTTTAATGAAGTTTAAACATGTGCCTTCAAACCACCTTGAAAAAATGAAACCTTCTTATGATAATTTGACACTTGCAAACAACAGATTCTTGTGATCCTTTGACATATTTTTTTGGGATTCAGCTTCTGTCTTGTTTTCTCTTTTAAAAATAGTGAACAATCTACCAGGATGAAAACCCTAGTAATAACCATCAATAGTTATTTTGTCTTTTGAGATGTGGGCCATCATTATATAAAACATTTGGTTTGTTTATCCTCCCAATTTTCCTGTAGGTAACCCTTTGAAATAGTCATGTTTGTTCCTAGTCTGCAAATGATGCATGTCAGTGAGGGAGGTGAGATTTATAAACCATTTTTTTTGCTTTTTCTAGCCGCTTATTTTATTGCAGGTGCCTACACAATTTCTTCCTTTTGATCAATGTCTCTTTTGGAATTGGGCAGTTCTTCTTCACTAGTGAAAACCATGCTTACCCTATTTCACTCTTTAGGCATTTTTATCCCATGGCTGTCTTCTTTGATCCTTTCATTAAGACCTCTAGTTGTGCCTTTGAATCTTCTAGCCTTTGTAATGATAGTCCTGCCTCTTTTTTCTGATACCCTTTGGTGAAGTGGGGTATTGGTGTTTGAGTCTACCTTCTTAGATCCCTTTAGCTTTCTGATTTTAACCTTTGATAATGTGGAGTTAGTGTCTCTTGGCCAAACCTTAGAGGATTAGTTTGAAAACCCTTGACAACCTTTTGTTGTTATACCAATACTCTTTATCCTTTGTACTTTTTTTGATGTGGAGTCAATTCCTCTTTTGCCAAATCATAGAGGGTAGCTTGAGACCCTTTGAAACCCTCTATCGTTATGAAGGAGGTTTTGTTATGACTCCTTGACCAGTTTTGTCAACTTTCCCAAATTGTTGGGTTTTAGGACTACTTTGGAAAAAGTATATAGTGTTGTCTTCTAAGTTCTCTGAAAATTTTTCAAATTCATTAATTATTCCTAAAGTCTTTCAATGTACACTTGAAAGAGCTGAGGTGTATTTTTCCTTTGTAACCCTAGAAATGATCCCTTAATTGGTTAGAACTGTTACAAACCCTGATTTCCATCAAACACATACCTTGCTCCTTTCTTCTTGGCTGTGAGTGGTTTTCCTGTGATGGTGCTTCTCATTACCTTACCTCTTGCTAGGTTGATGGCCTTTTGACTCTTTTGCATAAATATAAACAAGGGGCTGTTGTCCCCCTACAAAACTTGTGCTTCAGGAAAAATACCTTTCCTGAATGATTCCTTTGTTGAGTTTAAGACAACATCACCAGTTCTTTCCTTCTTTGAATGCAGTTTCCTCGTATAGGAAAAACAGAGTTTTGATGGAACCAAATCCACCCTATGACTCTTGAAACCCTAGGTGACCTAGTGGAGCATTTCTTGGACTTGGTTTTTGGACTGAGACATAGAATTTGGCATCATCAAGTGTAAAATAGATTTTTTGATAAATTAATGTATTGAAGGTCCAAAATCCAATGAACTTGACTTATCTTGAATAGATTACAAAGATATTTTGATACTATCAATGTTTGGGAGTATTTTTGGAGACACAACAAAGATGTTTGATTGGTGGGCTTAGGTAGCAGTGTGGGGATTTTTTAGGCAAAACAAAGTAGAGGATTTTGGCCAAAGGTTAAAGTATATAGACAAGATAGATGACATGAGCCCCTAATGTGTTGTGTAAACAGCTTCAAAAGTAGAAGAAAAGAGATATAAACGCCTTAGAAATAAGCCACTTCGAGGGGGCAACCTCCAATACATTACATAAATGCACAATTCTTGGATGATACAATTCACAAAACCTCCTTTCTATATATAGGAGTCCATGGGGCCATAATGTAATCTTAGTGGGCCACAATGTAATCCTAGCCGACCTAACAATAATAATTTAAGGGCACAATAATAACCAAATGGGGGTTACAAGGGTACAATAATAACAATAAGGGGGGCTACACTAACATAATAATGGGCTACACTATTAATATAGGGACTTAACATGCCCCTCTCCTTCAAACAAGTGTTGTCCTCAACGCTTGATTATTTCTTGATGCTTCTGTATAAAATTCTCATCCTCCCATGTGAAATATTCTACAGGAAAGTTCTTCCACTTGCTGAGATACTCTAAAATTGATCGTACATGTCGAGTTCTTGTTTCTATTACTACTTCATAACTTCTTTTGATGTCATGTTGATCTTCCTGTCGTTTCATTAGATTCTGCACCAAAGTTGGGCTATCCTTTGAGAGTTGGAGAACTTGTTGTTGATGCTCGATGTGATCTTCCATTAATTTATCATCAATATTTGCTATTATTTGATCCTTAAAACCATCCAAATTAGCCTCCATTTTTTCTTTTAAACCATCTATTTCATCTTCAATTGCTCTTCGTAAGATTGAAAATTGTTGCACTTGGTACCGTAATTTTGATATCTCATACTGCAAATCTTCCTCTTCATGCGTCGTAGTATAGATTTCTGAGGGCATAATGGGTGTTGAATTATTTTTAGGAGGCATATCAGAACCCAATACTGAAATATATGCTCAATAGGCCCTTGTAATCACTTCAAACTGATTTTTCAAACAAGATTTATGCAATTCGAAAAAACAAATAAACACCTTTTACTTGCTTTTGAAGAGCTCGATATTGAAATTTGATTATCTCTGTGATTTCAACACTTCAATATCTGAATTTAGGTACTGATGTAGCCCTCTGAATTATCTTTCGAATGCCACAGGTCTAACCTGATTTGGATTCTCCAAGACAAAGTTGTGTCCAATCTCCCACAATGACCTAATTATGGACTGGTTCAGTAGAGCGAACTTGTACTACTTGCCACGTGTCATTGTTTCATCCTTTGTCTCTGAAATTGATATCCAATAAAATAAAGTTTGTTTAATTGCGACCACTTTTTACGGCACTCCAATCCGATGCCCAGAGAGAGAGTTATTGAACTTTTCCCACGATCACCTCTTTGAGATGCAATTCAGGAGCCTGAAAAAGCACTACCTTCCACAGATCATATCTCCAAAACTATTGCGAACCAAGCTCTGAAATTTTTTGACGAATTTCCTCAGGATTTCAGCTTCGCACCATATGAATTTCAGACTCTGAAACTTCGTACAAAAAAATTTATAGCGCAATTTCCACGATGACCTGTTTATGAGCCTGAAAAAAATACCTAACTTCCACAGATGATATCTCCTCAAATATTGCGAACCAAGATCTGAAATTTTTAGACAACCTTCCTCAAGATTTCAGCTTCGCACCCTAAAAATTTCAGCTTTTGAAGCTTCGTAGAAAAAAATTTATAGCGAAAATGCCACGATGACCTGTTTGGAGCAGCGAAACCCTAGAATCCAAAGCTCTGATACCAAATGTTGTGTAAACAGCTCCAAAAATAGAAGAAAAGAGATATCAACGCCTTAGAAATAAGCCACTTCAAGGGGGCAACCTCCAATACATTACATAAATGAACAATTCTTGGATGATACAATTTACAAAACCTCCTTTCTATATATAGGAGCCCATGGGGCCATAATGTAATCCTAGTGGGCCACAATGTAATCCTAGCCGACCTAACAATAATAATGTAAGGGCACAATAATAACAATATGGGGGTTACAGGGGTACAATAATAACAATAAAGGGGGCTACACTAACATAATAAGGGGCTACACTATTAATATAGGGACTTAACATAATGGGATTCTGAGACAAGTGAGAAAATTCTAGAAAATATGGAAAGATGAAATAGTGAAAAATTATCTTTAAGGATGATGAAGGCAGTGAGATTTCTATAACTCACAATGTTCCAGAACTTTGTTTCTATAAATCTAGGGAAATCATTTAGTCATCTATGAAGGAAAAAATTACTGATGACTAATAGTGGCTCCACTTGGGGAGGGAATCTCCTTTTTAGGAGGTGTATAGAACTTCAGATTTCTAGTTTTATGAAGACCAGTGCCTCATCCATTGGGCAGATTTTGTAATATCCCCAAAATGGGACTGCTAGCAAGGCATGTCTGAAAAACATATTTTTTAGAAATGGATGCTACAGAATTTGGAATCATCCATTGGATCCCGTATATCTGACAATCTAAGACCTCAATACAAGAGGTAATTAGAAGAAAATCCTTCTAGGTGGGTTAAACAAGTCTCCCACACCTAGTACAGCTTAGAAAATGCCCCAGAATGGGACTGCAACACTATGTGATAAAACTACTCAAAAAATAACAAAATTCAGCCAAATATATGTAGGAGGCCAATATGGAGGCTCAATAATTTCATTTACATCATCATATCAAGATTATATTGAAGCCCATACATCATAGAATAGAAAATAGAAGAATTTACATGAAGAAATCCTAAAGAATGAGGTGCTGCAACCATAGGAAATGACTGAACAAGATTGACAACGTTATTTTTATTGGCTGGAAAATTAGTATGTTACACTTCATATCTAGAGAAGATGTGTGTACAAAAATTTATATCTCTATAAGATCTGTACACTAGAAAGGCTCCTCTACAAATTCCCCTTAGGGTTTTCAGCAAAAAATGAAGTACATGGAGTAGATCTGAGATCTTATGCAACAAATCTACAGAATGATTTAGAAATAATGAAGTAAATACAAGAGTAATCAGATCAAATCTGAATATAACATGGATTAGATCTATAATCCACGGATCACCATAGTGAAGGGAAGATTCCTGACACTAGAGATCTCTCTCCCAAAAGTGTGCCAAAACTCCCTGCAACTTCTGCTTTGCAAATAACGCAGTATAGGAAGGTGGACTGTGTTGTAGGCTTTAAGAACAGTTTGGCCTGATGCCAAGATATAGTTCTGAAGCTCCAATTAGATAATACACTCTTGTCAATGGAATAGATTACTCTCCCACTAAAAAGAGGCACTAGAATGGCCTAGATCTGAGTAGATCTAGCTTCCGCTTGTTGCAGCTTACAAGGAAAACCAAATTCTCAATAGGATCTGCATTGTATTTAGTAGATGAAGCTTGGCCAAATGCCTGATAGTGGACAATATGTACAAGAATCCTCCAAGAGCTACTCA
The DNA here is from genome assembly GCA_034641835.2 of Pinus albicaulis. Taxonomy (NCBI): domain Eukaryota; kingdom Viridiplantae; phylum Streptophyta; class Pinopsida; order Pinales; family Pinaceae; genus Pinus; species Pinus albicaulis. The sequence goes on along the minus strand of CM076584.1, from coordinate 972,680,020 downwards.
ATGGAAGAGGTGGGATTCCCGATCAGTAACACCCTAGTGCTAAACAACACTATTCTCTGTGAAACAACCAAAAGAATAAAAATGTCTAAATAGACAATATCTTCAGAAATATCATATCATGAACAAACTTCTCTTGTTTTCCCCTCCTCCTTTTATTAGATGAAAGTCTTGCAAAACCCTGAACCATCTCAAAGTTTTAGCTTCATTCACATGTGTAGCCTCCAATTAGAACTGTGTTGTGCATCTATGAGGTTCATTGCATCTGGACAACGCTATGGATTTTTATTTATTGACCAAGTAAAATTTCTCAATCCTTTTCACACATAAGGGTGTTTTATTAAGGTAGCCCAGATTTAGCCTTGTTCACATGGGGCATTGATTTATTTTGTTGATTTAGGAGTTTTATTGATTCTCCTTTACAATTTTATTCATGAAAAAAGGAAGCAAAACAAAATTGAATATTCCTATTAGCTTGGGCTAATTAGGAATATTACAGTGTTTTTACTTCATTCTCTTGTTGATGCTTTCTCAAAGCTTATGACCTCAATAATTTGAAAGGCATGAGTAGCTTAAATCCATCTCTACCTACCCAACCTACTTGCCTAACATTTTTTCTTCTTTAGGTGCATTTGGGCTAGCAACCTTGACATATTTTTGTTTTTTGAAAGAAAAATAAACTATCTACTTCTACCTTATTTCTTCCCAGAGCTCAGATTAGGCTAATGAACTCCTTTGATTCTCTACCTAAGATATTTCAACTATCAAGGTTAAACTGTTTGACAGGATTTATTCACTAAGCTAGAACCATGAAATTGAAAACATGGCTAAATCTGATTTATCATGGGTTTGTGGCATAAAAACAAGCTACACAAAAGTTTTATTTTTGTACAAAATAGGACTAGAAAAATTAGGGCTAGGATACATTGTTTGCTACTCATCCCTATTTTACTCTTTGGTTATGTTTTAGGCATGTGGAACTAGTATCTTTCTACCTAATATCTTTTGACAACTCAAGCTTGAATAATTTGACCTCACTACCTTTCACTAACTTATCAACAATAAATTTAAAACTTGCTCCAGCCATGATTAGGCTAGATGACTAAAACAAGACTCTTTTATGCACTTGTAGTGGTATTTAGACTTACACACTTTCAACAGTTCTATTTTTTGGGTATGTGGCTTTACCTTCTTTTTTAAATCTTCCCTCTTTTCATTTTTCTGCCTTGTATTTTTTTATGATTTCTCTCAATATCTTTTCATCAAACAGTGATATGTACAATGAATGAGAAACTATAACTAAGACTCTAAATGGCCATGGTATTTGATTACCCTTTCTTCCCCAGGATCATCTACAAACCCTTTTTCATTCAGTTCTTGTAGATAAGGAACACGACTATCTATTTTTGATGTCATGGTGCAATATTTCTGCCAAGGATTTTCAAACATGTCAAGTTATCCTTTACATTCCTTCTTTGAGTTTTTTTCCCAGACTTTATTTCTATGAAAGAAGTTTTCTAGGTGAAGAAGGCCATCTTGATCAGCTCCCAAACTAATGACAAAGTCATCAATGTATATCAAATTGAAAAAGTTGGTAATAGGAGCTATGGCCTCTTGGAAGGTGTCTTTAGCTTTCCTTATTCCAGGAAAAATTTGGTCAAGCATGTAGTCATCCTAAGGAACTTTGAAAATGTCTTTGTGTTGATTTATTTGAAGTGATATCATCTCATGAAAACCTGAAACAATACTAATCAAAGTCACCGTTAGAAATTCCTTTTTTTGGCATGGGATGATTTGTGTTGGGAAAAGGGTGTTTGGACTCCATGTAGGTTCTGCCTAAGTGTCTAAAGTCCATAAAAAGTATGTATCCTTTGGTTTTGTTTGTTAGTAATATGATTTTTCCAAAGGTTTCATAGTTGTTCTTGAAAAAATGTCTCTTTTGAACCATGAATATGTCATCAGGCTTTGAGATTTTACTTCTATAAACAAGGGCATCTTGGTATTTCTTGCATAACCTCAAGTATTTGAATTTTGTGAATAATGGCAAGGCTTTAGATAAGTTAATTACCTTAGGTCTTCTTAGGCTACCTATATTGTATCCCTCTATATCAGTTTCAACGGACATCACTTTAGGGTTGATTGCAACATCAGTGAGAGTAAACAACTTTTCTGGAGTAACAAGACTCTCTAATAATGAGGTTTTTAGATAAGGTAGGAACATAAGACTCCTTTGATTCAGATCACCCAAGATTTTTGTTCTGTGAGAGAATCTTAGAATTTTTGAATAGGTAAAAGGGAAGGGTTGTGTTTCTGATGTTTTTCCTCCCTTTGAGCAACCTGATCTATATGTCAAACTAACCATTAGTTTTTAGGTTTCATTGTTAGTTTGTAGAGAGTCAAGTTTGATTTTGTCATGATGTGTTTGTTCAAGGTTGCTATAGGTCTGAATACTGAGTTCCCTATGTAAATATTGGTTTGGCTATTGTAGTGTGTCTTGATGTGTTTCAATTTCATATACTTGCTCATCAGTGTCTACCTCATCATACAATATGAAGGAATCAAGATCTAAGTGAATAGAATAGAGAGGAGTATTGTCTGGTCTGTCCTGACTACTAACCATATACTTCATATGTGACTCTCGGTATATTCTCCTTGTTTGATTGAAAACAGGGATGGTTGCATAAGACATGGCTAGTTGAAGGTTCCCCTAAAGCTTGGCTCCCCAAGATCTGGATAGAAGCATGCCATACTTGGGAGGAATATCTGCCACTACTATGTCCATGACTATATTCTTAGCAGGAACTTGTGCCAGCTTAACACGAAGGTCCTTGATGAGGCCCAAACATTTAACCCTATTGGAATCGAAGGAGTACATGTCTTTGTAAGGTTTGGTTATTTCTATGCCCAATATTTCCATCACAACTTTGGGCATGATATTGTGAGAGGCATCGAAATCTAGCATGGCATTATGTAAGATTTTATCATGTATGTTTAGGCTGATATAGAAAGGGAGAATGGCTCCTTCCTAATACTTTCCTTCTATTTTGGGTCCAAACAACAACTCAGGTGTATCATCATCCAAGTGCAAGGTGTTAGCATCATTTCCTATGTTTAGTACTTTCAACATCTGAGACCTATATATGGGTTGAGTAACTAGTTCAATGAGGGGCATATTTATCTTAATTTTGGAAATATCTCCCTCAAAACTGAAAGGCACTAGTGTTTTGGACATATTAACATCATCTTTATCAACCATGATATTTTATACATTCTTAATTTGATGGTCCTGGTTTTAAGCTTTAGTCAAAATGGTTTTCTTAGGGTAGCTGTTGGAGGTACTAGGACAACTAGAGTCTTTGTTTGGATAGCTAATTTTTCCTTTGTTTGCTTCAGCTTTTCAAACTATAATGTTGACATTCTCTGTTGTTTTCTTAGGGGTTCTTTTAGGTGCTTTCTGAACAACAATATCTGTTTGTTCTTTCTTGGTTAAATCCAGGTATTTTTTTCTCCTGAGATCGTACTACTTATGGATTTCCATGATGACATTTTCAAACCCCAAGTGATAGTCTTGAGAATCCTCATAGTTAGTACCTGTTTTATCTGATGAAAGAAAAATGTGTTCTTCTTTCGTGAGGAAAACATCATCTTCATTATCTGAACCTATTAGATTTATATGGTTTTCTTCAAGTTTTATAAACTCTCCTTCTTCATCATCTACACAATTTTGTTGAAAGGGAGGTCTGATTTGTTGGTCATTTTCCCTTTGTTTGATTTGAGAGGTATCTCTTCTGAAGTTTTGAGTTATGTTTCAGTTTTGGGAGTTGTCTTGATTATCCATGGGAGGTGTCTTTTCATTTAAGTTTATCTTTTCAATCATCCTCTCCATAGTTCTCATCAGGATATCCATTTTAGAATCATATGAAGAGGTTGAGGGCATAGTTTCATCCTTGTAGGTTACTCTTCTTTCTGATTTTAACCTAGCTCTTTTTTCAATTAAGTTTACGTTTGCACTAATTGTTTCTTTTTTCATTTCTTCTAAGGTTTTAGGGTCTCTTTCTCTCAATTGGAAATTCATGTCTGGGTCAAAACCTTCAGTGAATTTCACTAGTGCTAGGCCTTGGGGAGATTTCATGTGAGGCAATAGAGCATTATACGCACTGTTAAACTTGGTGCAATAGTCTTTGACACTTTCCCCTACATTCTTTTTAAGGTTGTTGTATTCAGACACGATTTGGAGGGGGTTTTTCTTGATTTCCCATCCATTTATAAAAGTTTGGTAGAGGGAAGGGAGGCCATGTATTGAATTAGGAGTTAATTCTTTGAACGATTTTTTGGCCTCTCCTCCTAGGCTTTGTGCACATATTTTCATCTTAAGGGTCTCTTCCTCTATCTCCATGTAATCAAAAGCATCATTGATTCTATCTACATGTTGTTGGGAAGTGATGGATTCAACCCCGATGAAATGAGGAATATTTTACTGGTAGTCATTTGGTAAAGGTACTAGGAGTTGAGGTAAGACCAAAGGAGCATACCAAGCAGCCATGATGGGAGCTAATGGAGGATTTACAGGAGGTGTGTTTGTGAAAGTGGGTGTATGATGAAGTGGAGTGGTTTGCACAGTCATGGTATGAATGGGTGTGGTGGAAGTACTTGGAATGACAAATTGATTTTGAGTAGACTTGGTATGGAAAGAGTTGAAGTGATGGAGAAGTTGAAAGTCAAGTGGTGTGGAAGGACAGGATTCTCTACTCAAAGTCTGGTGCAAATCTAAAGGTGCAAGGTCATTTTGGTCAATATCGGTTTGAGACTTATTTCTGAAGAGGTTCCTAGTATGGTGCAAGTCAAACTGGGGATCTTGCAAAGTTGTGAGATTTTCAGGTATAGAGCTTGTTCTATGGATGGTCCTAACAGTGGTTAAGTTTCCAGATCTAGAAGTTTGCCACATAATCTTCTCTAGGTCATAAACTATGTTGGGAGGGTTTGGGTCTGAATGAGATATGGTATTGATCCTATGTGAAGCTAGATTTCAAATTTCAAAATTCAAAGAGGCTGAAAGTCTTAGTACTATTTTTAAGGCTGACCTCCCTTAATGCTTGCTACTTATTATAGTATATGAATGGGTTTATAATCTTCTTAGAGTTGGTGTGAAACAAATCTAGGAAGTCAAATGAGTGCTAATGAAGCAATAGGCCTACTAGAGGCTAGTGGAGTCGACAGGTGGAAAGTTTTAGCTTTTTGAAGGTAAAATGTATTATGGTCCACCACCAATAAGTGATAAAAAACCAATATAAGGGAGTTTTGGGGTTTTCTAAGTCTCTTAAAGTTTGTGAGAGTGTCCTATAACTGAGTCATCATTTTTCTAGGATGATAAAAACAAATAGAGACTACTCATTGGCTAATATTGAGTGTTCTTAATGATTTAATGAGAGTATCTGATGTTCTAAGGGTTACTTAGATTGCCACTAACTCAGAAGGTCCATCATGATCACCATTATGTTAGTGTAGTGACAAGATAGCAAATGAGCCACTAGATACTATCAGTCATTTTTCTAAGCTCAATAGAAGGTTCAAATAGTCTATAGGAGTTTTCTAAGCAGTTATATACTCAGAAGGTCCCACTGTGATCGCCAGAATGTTAGTGTGGCGATGAGGTGGAAAAATGATCACTAGATACTCTTAGTCAAGGGATTCTGGAGTTCTAAGGAATACTTATATTTCCACTAACTCAGAAGGTCCCACCATGATCGCCAGAATGTTAGTGTGGTGATGAGGTGGAAAAATGATCACTAGATACTCTTAGTCAAGGGATTTTGGAGTTCTAAGGAATAATTAGATTGCCACTAACTCATAAGGTCCCATCATGATCGCTAGAATGTTAGGGTGTCGATGAGGTGGAAAAATGATCACTATATACTCTCACTCAAGGTATTCTGGAGTTCTAAGGAATACTTAGATTGCCACTAACTCAGAAGGTCCCATCGTGATCGCCAGAATGTTAGGGTCTTGTGATTTAGCAAATTGGAAGACAAAATGATAGGGTAACATGTAATCAAGCTTTGGAGTCCTAGGACCTAGCCTTCCTGGACTTAGAGAGGGATCTCTCTATTGGGTGCAAAGGATGTGTTCTTTTTTCTCTAAGGTTTTGATTTTAGCCTAGTTATTATGATTAGGTTTTTTTTATTTTTTTGGTTGGGTAAGATGGTCAAATGGAATATGAGGAGTGAGAGGTTTTCAAAGCCATTGGGCCATGGAGTCAAGTGAAAGTCAAGAGTGTCAAAATGATGAAGCATAGTGTGTTGCAGGGCCGATTTAGCAAGGTCAATGGATCCTTAAAGTAATGTATGACGTGTAGTGAACATTAAGTTTGGGAAAGACTAAGAAGACTTAGACATATATAGTTTAAAAGTTACAATCCATGAGGTAGGGAAAACCATTAAGCTCAATAAACTATAATCTAAACTAATAAACATCCAAGACAAACATTCCAGTGATACATAGAGAGCATAAGAGCTTCTAACTTTAAAAAATCACCTTCAGATTTTGGGAAAACATATAAGATAATACAACTAACTTAATTTATGGAGGGAAATCCTAAAAATCATATATCAAGTTATTGGTAACTCTGAAAAAATTTTGAAAGCATGGAAAAAGGGCAAGATCAAACGAGACCTCTTTGACTTAACCTAACAACCAATATTTCACAGAGAGGCTTCAAGCTAGGGTTTTGAAAACTTCAAATAAGAAGGGCATACCTTGAATCATACTTGTAAGCTAACATTCTGACCATACATGAAAAAAAAAAAAAAAATTGGTGGACCTAAGGAGCAATCAAAAGTTCCTTAAGATGGCAAAAAGAGAAAACATCAAAGCTATAACAATTAGGACGACTGAGGTGCCTCCAAGAACATGTCTCAACCTATACTTTTCTTATTTATAGCAGCCAAGAAGCATCAAACATAATGATAAAAAAGGAAACAATAGACAAATTACAAAAACATCACCATTCACCAAGCTATGGAATCCTGCAAACAAGCTTCTCCATCATCAATCCAAACAAGGCATTCATCCACTTCACAAAACCAATTTCTTCTCCAAGCTCATGAAAACATGTATATTGCTCTTCAAGGTCATCAAATTCCAACAAAACACATAGGGGCCTCATGCTATATTTATGGATCAAATGAGGACTAAAACCATAAATATTGTAGGAAAACGTCAAATATAGTCATAAATATCATTTATGGCCAAGAGGCCATGCAAGGCCCAAGGCACATAATATCCAAAGAAATAAATGCTAAAATAATTATTTGCACCTAATTATAGCTTAATTTGCCTCAAAAAAATCAAAAATATCTATTTTCAATAAATGAGTGTGTTTTGTTGACTTTTGGTCCAAAACACACTAGGCAGCCTCTGTGCGGAGCGCCACTTCAGCAAAAAATAGGGTCTCTTCAAGCTAAGTTTTGGACCCCATTTCTGACATTGGATTTTCTTTGTCATGGCCCGCTGGAAAGCCTGATGAGTCTTCTTTCTAGAAATGCTTGCGTTGTGCTGAGTGGATGATATTTTCCTTTACAAAAATCAAATCTCCCAACACTGCTCTGTGCACAACGCCTGGTCTGAAAATGAAGCAGAAAGGTCAAAGTTTTGTTGATTTTCGAACTTTGGAGGGGGTAAAAATGCTCCAAATGATCTAAAAATTGGTGAGAATATTTTTGGTGATGTGATAAATCCAAAAATTCAAACTTTTGGAGTTGAGGATGCAACAATGCTATCTGTAGCGCCTAGGGTGCTGCGCTCTGGGGGGTCAAAATTTGGAAAAAACAAAAAGTTGTCCAATTTGCCTCAAAATTTGTGGAGAGGTCCCTCAAGAGGTTTTGGATACCTATTGAGAAGCCTCAGCCAAAATTCCAAGGCTGTCCTGAGCTTTGGCTCTTTTTAAGTCTTCAAGCTCCATGAGGGCCCTCCTCAATTCGGCACAAGCAAGCATGTTCTTCCTTGCATAATGCTTTGCCATTTTATTTTGTAAGGCAAGGCCTCCCTTAACCTCCTTGAAATTCTTGTGCTCCTCCTTGTAATATTGGATGACACGTTCTACCATTTCAAAGTCTCTTTCCCATTCTTGAAGTTGTGCATCTTTTTCCAAGAGAAGCAATCTTGTGTTCATCTCCTTTTCCTCATTATCACTATCTAAATCAATGAATTGAGGTCCTTGAGAAGTCCTTGATCCTTTTGCTTCTCCTTACCTTCACCTGTTCACCTTTGTCCATATTTTCTTTGCCTTTGTCCTTGTGCTTGATAGTTAGAGGAGAGATGGCCCTTTTCATTTTTGAGGCAGCAAACACATCTCTTTTTCCTGAAAGGTAGGTGTATGTGAGAGGAGTGATTAGGGTGCCTTGATCCTTGATAGATACAAAAACCTTTTCATCTTTGTCATGGATTTCATGAGTGAATTCATGCTCCATTGGGTCATTGATTTCTTGACCTTATACCTCATCATCATCCTTCCTTTCCTCAATGTTTTCATTACTAAAATCTTGGCTCTCAAACTGACCACTATCCCCCTCACTTGTCTCATTTTGGCTCTGTCCTTCACCAAGGTCTTCTTCTTTGTCACTTTTAGCACTGTCATTTTGGATTTCTTGGTCATTTAGAGGCTGATTAGTGTCATGAATGTCATGACTATTTCCTTTTTTGTCACTGACTGTCTCATTTGTATCAACGTTTTGGTCAACGCCTTGATTTTCAAACTTTGTTTTATCACTTTCATCACTTTGATTGGGCTCACTGTCATGCTCAAAGCCATCATCCTCTTGGCTATCTTCTTGCTCATCATCAACACTCTCTTCTATATTTGACATTGTTTTATGAGTGTCATCACTGTCACTATTTTCTACCCTTACATCACTTTCATCTCTCTCCTCATTTATTTTTTTCTCACCTTATAGTTCATTGTTGCTATCAACATCTTCCTACTCACTACTGACCTCTTCTTTGTTTTCTTCATCTACCTTAACTTCTACCTCATTTTCTTCTTTCTCTTCATTTTCAACTGTTTGCTCCTTATTAGGGCTACTGTCAACTCCTTCACTTGATTAATTAGGAGAAGGGATAGGAGGTGAATTTCTTTGTGGATAAGGCATATGTGGAGATGAAGGAGGAGTGGAGGTAGGTGGATGTGAAGTGGAAGAAAATTTTTCTGAATGAAGGCTTGGGGATAGGCAAATACATAATGAGAGATAAAAACTTCCCAAGGGATTCCTTGCTCCTCTAGTTGGTGTAAAATAATCATCTCGACCAAAGAGTGGTGGAAAAGGCTATGTAGTTGGTGGGCATAACTTCTCTTCTTGACTACTGAGGCCATCTTATCGATGCTCCAGTATAGGTAGTATGGTAGGTTCAGTAACTTAACCCTAGTGAAGTGCATCAGAAGCCTTATGTGATAAGAGTAAAACTTAGAGTACCTTCCCTCACATGTGAAGTATTTGATGATCTGCCTCATCAATAGGGCATACCTATCTAGCAAGTGGGAGAAGGGGAAGACATCCTTGTAGCCTTGTTGATAGCTAGGTTTGAGGTAGGGCTCATAACAACTCAAGTCCAACTTCTTTTGTTTAAACCATCTCTCACCAATATCTGGAGTTCTTGTGGCTTTAGCAATGGATTCAAATGAGAGTTCAAAATTCACTCCTACTAGGTTGACTTGGTGATTTTGCAAACTGAGGATGAACAACCTAGTCAAATCTGAATGGCTTTGGACTTGCTTAACCTTCTCACAAAATTGATAACACCCAACATCTTGAAAAAAAGTAAGTATCATTGGAGAGGAGGTGATTTGAATGGTGTCCAAGGGTTCAAACCTATTAACCCTTCCTCCCTTGTGCTTAGGTTTGGTAGGCCTTTGACTTTCATCACGGTTGGTATGAATCTCTTCTTTAGACATGGTGATTGTTTTTAGTACAGAAGGCCTTTTTTAAACTTGTTTGAGAGCCTTTAGATCAAAGGGTGGCAATGAGTGTTGTGAGGGAAATTTTTTGCAAATGAGGGCAAGATGAAGCTTTCATGGAGCGTGTTCAACTTTTTAGAGGTTGGTCTACTGGTCAATGAGTGTCTTTAGATATCTAATAACCCTTCCGTTTGCAAACCCTAACCTAAGAGGTCAAAATCTTGGTTTTTATGTAGCTTAGGGTATGACTACTTTAGGTCAAGCAATGCCTTCCTAGATTATGAAAAGAGCACTTGGAAAGCTAGAACAAGAGTTACAACCTCATTTTACTGTTTGCACAAGATTTGGAGGAAAAAAACATTGATTTTGGCCCTTTTTGAGCAATTTGGGACAAACCATGTTTGTGCGTAGCACCTTCCCAGCTGCACATTCAGGTCGGGTCGGGCTTGCCTATCGGAGTGTAGCGTCGGGTCACTTCAAATTAGGTGCTAACAGGTACAACCAACCACACCGTTTACTATGTAACAGTATCGGGAGGGTGGTGCACTAACCAAACTACGTGCCTCAAAGTGTATATTTTAGTTAGTGCACCACCCTCCCGAGATCAGTACACGGTCAACGGTACAGTCGGTTACTTGGCTATACCATTGACTATGTCAAATTTTGGGAGGGTGGTGCACTGACCAAAATATCTGACCTGGGGTGCATATTTTGGTCAGGGCACTGCCCTCCCGAACTTGGACATAGTCAATGGCGCGACTAGGTAACCGACCGCACCGCAAGTTTTGTATTTAAAAAAAAAAAAGATGGTCCGTTGTTTCGGTACCACATTAGAACTATTGCGGTTACCATTAGCACCAATCATGGTGCATCTTGTAAATTTATAGGCAGAACTGTGAATCGGCACGAGCCGAATGGCTGAAGCGCACCACATGGTAATTTTATTTTTTTTTAATGTTGAATTTTAAGTTTTTTTACAAAAATACACTAAAATGTTTAATTATGGAGAAACAAGTAAAAAACCTATACATTTGGGTGTCAAGGAGGCATATTTTCTATAGTGTTTGGAAAACTAAATTTTCTGACCATTTTCCAAAATTTGAAATTGAGATGGTGGGAAATGGACAGCAGCAGTGCGTGCAATGGCAGCACCAATGGTAGGGCACCTCACACAAGGGAAATTTGTACCGATGCTTGGGAGCTCTGGAGCAATGAAGAAGAAAAAAATGTGTATTTTTGGTCGCAATTTTTTTTTTATTTAACCTTGTTCTAGTGCACGGGTTTCAGAGGTGCACCAGGCAGTTTCTTCCAACCGCACCGGGTTGTTTTAGTTTTGGAGCGGGTTTTTTGGACGCACCAGGGTTGAATCTATGTAGAGAACTGGTGCCCTATGGTAATTAGATACACTAGGAGGGATTTTACTGAGTGCATGGTGTTCCAGTGTGTTAATTTGTAGTATGCACCCATGCTTTTCTAGTGGAACACACCAGTGTGGTTGAGGATGAGAAACGCACCAGACAAAAAACATTTGCAAAAACGTCCACCTTCCAAACTCCTTTAGAAACATCCACTACAAATGGTTATCTGGGCTATTTCTATAATGGGTTCCTCAAAAAAATCCACTAGACGGTCTTTTCCTTGTAGTGTAATGATGAAAATTCAAAGGAAAAAGAGACTACGTCTAAGATATAAGAACTCATATAAAAAGGAGGGATTGCAGAGGGTGGGGAATTTCGATATTATTTATAGGCTATGTTAAATGTTATCAAATTATCAAAAAGAATACTAGCCCAATCTATAATATAGCCATCAAAGGCTGCTTCTATCAAGGGTGTCCAATTCTCTTTAAACTTAGATGTATTTAAAGATCCAAAGAGACAACACACAATTGCAACTATCTGAGAGAATGGGCTTTTAAGAGAGATGACTGAATCCATACCCTTTTCATCATGCTTATGCCGGTTAGGATCATTTCTCCATTATTTAATTACAGTCACATGATGGTCATTCTCATGAATGAACTCTTGAACAAATTGGGTGTCATATCTCTTGTGGGGTTTTCACAGTTTATACATACTCTTGAAATCCGATGGCCTGAGATAGCTAATGACCATTATTCTTCTAGTAACAAATTTCCTGTCTCTGATATATACATTATCCAACACCCATTTTACTAAATCGATATATGGTAGTATCTTAGGACGAGTAGAAATTTTGTGAAGAAAAGAATTAATAGTGTTGGTCCATGATTCTGAATCATTGGATAAATTATCTTGAACCACAAATTTTCTATCCAAAATTACTTGCGATTTCTCATTCTTGAACAAATTATAGATGCCTTCCGAGCTTGAAGAACCAATTTCTAGGTTGCACGTAGTATCTGATATTAGGGGAGCCATTTCGTTGTTTTCCTCTCATTGTATGACTAACAGTGATGGGGTGGCAGATTTCCTTCGTGCTTTAATCAACGTTGACATCCTTTTATGAATTTTTTTTTGGAATTATCCTATTGAAAAGAAAACCAGAGAGGATAAGTTGAATTTATTTTGAACGGTATTATCTGTCCTATCAACTTAACTCATGCATAATGTGAAATCCTTGGTATTAAATTTGAAATAATTACAAATGTATTACAAGCCTCGAGATTACAAAACACCTGAATTAACATTAAATTAATAAGCATTGTTTTGTATGATTTTAACAGATTCATCTAATTGGGATCTGTTGATCGGTGATTTTGGTAGGTGGTGAGCTTAAGTGCTTCAAAGCAATGTGCGAAACATGAAGTGCGATATTGTGATGATTTTAGACGGGATGTGATATTAGGGTATATCATATGACAGAATGTGATGTCGACATCTGTTATGTGACAGATTTCCCTTCTTCTCATTTCGGTAATTGGCATATCAACGATTCGCTACTTCGCATTTCGAAAATTTGCATATCGGAAATTCGCTATTTGCAACTTCGCTGTTGTTTTCTTCCTGCTTTCATGCTTTTATGCTTTGTGGGTTCTTTTTATGCATTATTTAAGTGATTTTATTATGTTTTAAAGAAAATTTAAAAATTAATCTAATAAAATCCGATCTTTAGCTTTTATTTCTAAAAATAAATATTAATCCTAAATTTTTTAAAGGGTCCCCATTATCCCTTCTAATCTATTTCACTTGGATAATGGGGAGTTGTTGTAATACTACAATAGGACCCTGAACCTCCTAAATCATAACAAATAAATATAAAGAATCATCTATCATTTAGAGGAACCTACATTGCATCTAACCTGATGGTGAATAACCCAAAGGAAAGAAGAATGTAGGGTGTATGGGGTGCAGAAAGATTTGGTGAGTACTAGATATTCCCTACACTAATGTTTGGGTCATGTGAATGCCTTCATGTCTATTAGGGTCAAATTTTATCTATTATAGGAGTGTGTTTTTTATAAGGTCAAACATCCCTCTTGTGGAAAACCCATCCAGGTCTTTGGACCAAATTAAAATCTTAGCGGCATCCCTATGGATTTGATGTCTTTTTACGTGCTATCAGTTTAGACTAGTGAGTTATCTTTGAAGAATAATTACTTCTTTCAATCCCACCTCCAACTATTCTCTCATCACTACCTTATAGAAGAGAGGTATCTGGGGTTATTTCATGCCTTTCTTGGGTGGTTTTGTTTCTTCTCATAAGCATCCATAAATCCAAGCCATCCATGCACATTAGTTCAATCACAAATAAAGGAAATAACAGAGATAGACAAAGCCAACCAAATCATCATCAAGCTCCAAGGTATCATCACCCTCAAGTGATTCCTTTACTGGTAAGGCTAGGTCTGGTCTGGTAGGGCTACTTACATTCTAGCCTATCAAGGGTGTCTTTTTCATGCCTATCTTCATTCTTCAGCCTACCTTCCTCCCGTTGTCATAACTTTGATCCAACTAATTCTCAGGATCACTGAGTTTGAGTGCTTTCTACCATTTCCTAATACCTAAAAAAACACTGAAAGGAAACCCTTAGCAATTGTTATTGGAGTGTCTTTCTCCATCTTAAGAATAATTCCTTGGGTTCAAGATAGGTTTACTAAAGGTGGTAAAAAAATTTAGCTGCATAGGTGGTTCATGAGGTTATAGGGTTGTGAGGTAGAGGAACACTCAAACCAAAGGGTGAGGGAAGACAGAGGCAGATAGAAAGCTGCAGATAAAATCAACATTTTCTAAAATACTGAAGTGATTTCCTCTCCCCTTGGTATAAATTAAGTGTTGTTGGTGTTCATATCCTTTCTTAGCTTTCTTTTCGTGTATACCTAACTTTCTTTTCTTGTCATGTTTCCACTGATAGGACCAACTGATTTTATCTTTGCATTAAAATGAATACAGGAAAGAATCACTCATAGCCTGTTTGTGAGGTTGAAAGTACCTTGTATATTTTGTATATTTTCCTATTAGTTGCACCTCTTTTTTCCATGTATATTATTTTTCTTATGGGAATATTTAGGCCACTATGGAGAAAATTGATGGACATATATGCCTTACAAATCTACCTTTTCAGTTCCTGCTTCAAGGCCAAATTGTCATTAATAATAGTTTTCTGTCTGGTTGAAAGCCTTGTCGATGGAGCTCGAACTACCTAATTCTAGGAGAAAAATAATGGTATCTTTCCCATAAGTTTCCTCCTCACATAATTTTCTTCAGGTTGAGCATGGAATACTGAATATCAATGAACTGCTGAATTTGGGGCATCCCAGAAAGTTCCTTTTCGGAAGATGTGGGGATGTTATACTTTAGCTATTTCATTTCCACACCCACTAACTCATGTTTTTAATATGTTGCACCATGTAAGCCAAGATACACTCACCTTGGATGCCACTCAAGCAACAAAACTGATTTACAATTTGAGAGGCAATTAACTAATATGGTACAATGATGTAAAAAAACAATTTAGTCATAGAATTGTTACAATTATAGCCATGGATTTTACCCATTTGTAAGGTTCAAATAAAAATATGGTTTGCCTATTTATGAATCAAAGGAAATCATTCTCCATAATATCACTCTACAATCATGCACATGATCATTATTTTCCGTGACTAATCATTATAGATGTACATCAATTTTGACAAAATCCTGTGAAGAATAATGGTCATACTAGACACCCTACTTTAAAACTATAATTATATATTGTAACAATGGTCATCCAGGCTCAAATATAGAGACTCAAATATAATCTCAATAGTACTGATTGAATTGGTTGTCCACAATAATATCCATTGCAACATAATTTACCTCATCAATATGGTCTTCAAGATCAGCTGAAAATGCCTATCAACTTTGTTGGAATTTGTAATTAGTGTTTTTAATGGATTCTTGATTTGCATTGAGAGTTCTTATGGTTATCAATCCTATATTCCAAGGTGAGGAAGAATTTGGTAGGTGGAATGTATATTTTAGTCTCTTTCCATTTTATGAGAGTGCACAAATTCATTTCGTCTCTTGCAACTTCATCCCAAGAAAGAGGGTTTCATTTTTACTTTGGAATATCTTCTTCTCCTATGTCCCATGTATTGATTACCTTAGGTTAATTGTTAGTTCATTATCTTGTTGAAGTTAATACCCTTGTTTGACTTTCCCTAGTCACACTAACATCCCTTTTGGTAAGTAAGCATAAGTTTCTTAAAACAATGCACACTGTTTTTTCACATCTTTTTTCACAAATTTTTAACATTCTCTAAATTAGAGAGTCATGTTTTTCTCAGCTGGTTTTCCAAATAGTATTATTCTCCTTGGATTTCAAAGGTGTGCTTTTATGCTCCTTAATGTAAATACTTGGCAACTTTGTTGAGTAAAATTAGTAAAGATTTGTCTTTGGTTTGCAAAATGCATGAAACTATTTTTTGGGGGATGTGATCCATAAACAATATTTGTTTTTTAAAATGGGTGAAAAGAATAAGGATTATCAGACATAGTGCTCTAACAATATTCATATTTGGTATAAATGATAGAACATTTGAATTTCATTTTGCTTAAAAATGAGTCAAAATTGTGATATGGAATTGTACTACTAGATTTGTTATCCTCAATATCCTTTGTTGAATTCTTAATTGTTTTAGTTTGGTCAATTATTTACAATGAAATTTTTAGTTATGAAAATGTCAAATGCGCTATTAAATTTTTTCGTCTATCGTCCTAAGCTACGAATATGAAATTGTAACACTATATTATTTATGCTCAATCTCCTTTGTTGCATTCTTAATTGTTTTAGTTTCGTCAAGTATTAACTATGCAATTTTTAGTTATGAAATTTTGAACTACGTTATCAATTTGTTTCATTTATCCTATTAAGCTAATTATGAGAGGTAAACATTTTCAATGAATTTGTTCTTTCTATTGGAATTTATCTATGAATTTTTCCTTGGTAAGAAGTTCATTTGTTTCTAATGAGAGTTTTCTTTCGAGTGAGTTTTTTCACATTTCCATGTAAATGAGTTTTTTCACACGTCTTTGGACTGAGTTTTATAACTATTTCATCTACTAATGATGTTATTTATTATATAAAATTTATGTTTGATAGCCAAGTTATCATTTCTAATAAAAAAATTTCATGTTGTTCCAGGAAAATGTTGAATTTGACACTTGAATTTCCTTTTATGTCCTAGGCCTTCACCCCTAACTATTGGGGTTTCAACACAATATTTGTTGAAACCTATCTTGGCCCTATTGATAGAAACAACTTTTGGTACACCCCAAATTACAGATACTTGATCACTTCTATTTGATTTTCTAGGTAAATCCTCTACACTTGTAAAACTAAACTTCAATCAATTCAGATCAATAAAACTACTCTCATTTTCTTGATTAGAGAATTCTAAATCTTGTCCCAGTTTTTCAATTTTTAATTTTAGGGAGTGGATTTTACTTTCCTCAATTGATTTTAGTTTCTTCAATTTATTTTACTTTCTCAATTGACATTGGTAGGGAATTTATAATCACACAACCAAAGAATGAGTAATTGACTATTGTTGGATCTTGATAATACCACAACAATATCATCCACTAGCTAGTTTTCATCCTTCAGTGATTCTTCTCCATTGAAATAAAAGATTTCCTACAGTTCAAGTGATAGTGATATATTTGGTGGTTTTAAGATAAATCATATTTGACATTAATATTAAGCACAACATGTGATCTTTATTAGATCTGATGTTTACGATTATACATAAACATGGACATCAGTATCTTTATTTTAATTGAGTCACTCAAGTTGATATCTATTTATGTGGTCTCAAAAATGTCTATAAATGTAAATTTTGACAAAACATGATACCTGTAGTTTTATGATTCATGGTCCATATTTATTTCTTCTACAAATCCATTAATCCCACAAGAAATGTTTTTTTCATACGAAAAAAAAGTTGCACACATGATAGTTTGAACCACATAACTCATCTTTCAAACCTATTTCTAGGCTACCAAAAAAAACAAAATATATATGGGAAAAAATAGAATAACAAACA
This sequence comes from Pinus albicaulis, assembly GCA_034641835.2. NCBI lineage: Eukaryota > Viridiplantae > Streptophyta > Pinopsida > Pinales > Pinaceae > Pinus > Pinus albicaulis. The sequence continues at coordinate 972,662,573 of CM076584.1, read as the reverse complement.
TCACATTGGATCGTCATCATATCTCGCACCAGTGTTGATGCTGCTGCAGGTGGTAAGGGTGCACTATAAACAAATCATAAGAATAAAAAAGCAAATGTAACCCACCCCTCCCACATTTACCCACTTTGTCTAGCCTATTGGGGTAAAAATGAGCGGAGGGATACTATGACATGAATCAACCTCCTAGGTACAGTTAAGGAAGTGGAATAAAAAAATTGGAACCTTACTGGCCTTTCTCAAGAGCTACAAGACACCCAAGAGCCAAAAAAAAACTCCCAGTGTGAAAACCATGATCTAAAATGATTTTTCTATGACCTGGGCCCCAAAACGCATGCATGGAAACACCTCCATGAAGTTGAGGCCTTTAATCAAATGCATAAGCCTATTAGGGTGTGGTTATGACCTAAATTCCTCAATTTAGAGGGTAAAGTCTTAGATTCTGAGCCTAAACTCTAGTTCATCCTCCATACCACTGCCCAGAACTCAATCACACTTTCTAGAATGATAAATAACATCATGAAAAAATCATTCATAAAAAACATGATCAAATACTTTGCTTGACTAGGCCTAATCATGACAGTGATTCCATCAAACATATTGAGAACATGTAATCTATAGGCCATGAATGCATATATGAACATAGGGGTCTGATAATTATCTAAGAATCATCAAGAAGATGTAGTTCCTTCCCATAATAGTTGCAATATCATTTGTTAGCTCATGTACTCATTAACCATTCATAAAAAAAATCGAACATATCAAAAACCATATCTACTCTTGTAACAACATTTTATTTTTACTTTGTAGTTGTTAAAAAGAATAGAAAAATAAAAAATATATATAAGACAAAAATAAAAATAAAAAATAGATAAAAAGAAAAGGGATATTTGAAAAATATGTTATAAAAAATGATGATAAAAAAAAAATATATTGAAAAAAAAATTCCTAGAAAAAAAAAATATGCATGGTAGAAAAAATGTCGCATTAGGTAGTTAATTAATGGTTTTAATTAATTTAAATGAAATTAAACCTTGAATAGAGATTTGTAATAAATTTAGAATGAATTGACAAGTTTTATCATTTTATGATGTCTCGGGCGCAACAGCCAACGACCACGATCTTCTCTACCTGATAAACGACAAGGAAGGAAATTTAGACCACCCCCCACGCCTCTCTGACATTTCACCAAGGGGGGGGGGGGGGGGGGTGGTCCGAAAATATTTTTCAGAGTCAAACCATTCTGGTGACTTGTCGAATGTGGAGGTAGTTTGTATGCCCCCCCTTCTCAAACAATTGAACACCTTGTCGCCCCCACTCTGAAAACCGCCAGCATCATTTCCAAAAACCACCCACGCCCATTTTAACTATTGCCACTCCTGCCAAAGGTCATACCCACTCCACTTGACCCAGCTAGATATTGGTGGCCACCCACCTATTCCATTTGGACCTGCACCATCAATTATTACAGCTTTTCACTTTCAGAACAACTTACTATTTTTAGCAGGTTGTCGATTCCTAAAATTTCGTAGCCGTTTTGAGCCACGTGGATATTCGTGGCCACCCAAATATTCCATTTGGACCCACACCATAAATTCTTTCAATTTTTCAGTTTCGGCACAACTTACTATTTTTAGCAGTTTTTCGGGTCTTAAACTTCCGGAGCTATTTTGAGGCCCTAAACGACATTTTTTTGGCATCGCTTTGCCAGAGAATATGATTTTGTTTTGGAATATATGTTGCTAGTTAGAGGTTGTAGTGCTCGAATATATCTTTCCAATAATGTATCATGTGTGTCAAATGGAGATAGGATGCCAAAGTTACAACCTCGGGAAGTTGAAACACCAATTCACGCAAACGGGGCCCATAGTTTTTCCACTTCATCTCCTATGGTTGGGTTTTTGGATTTTTAGGGTTTTTCATTATTTCTCAACAATAAAAAGGCCTTCTAGCCTCATTGTAACACAGTTTAGAGTCATGTAGCCACCACAACTCTTCTCAGATATAAGCTACCATCGCCCTAGCTATTTTATTTCCATTATGTTTGGAAGCATATTTTCATTATTTGATATTAATGAAATGAAAAATTACTTCCCCTGCATCTCTGTGTTTATGTATATTTCTATATTTTATTGCATTCTTGTATAAATCCAGATTAGTGGTATCAGAGTAATCTGATCTTTCTCTGTTTTTATTTGCATGTCCCCAACGTGGTCAGGGTATAAAGAGTTAGGGCTCGATCTCGTTGAACCCTTGCAAGATCAGCCTTGCAAACCCTGATGACCTCCCATGGTGGAAGAAAATAAATATGAGGGAGCCATAGATCCTATCAAAATATTTCTCGAGGAGGCCCTCGAGAAAGAAAGGAACGCGATGATGGATAACTTTGCTGAGATCCTTCAATGACTTCCCACCTATGGTGCATCTACATCCAACAACCACTCTAGAGGCGCCACTGCCTTCAAGGTATAGGTAAACTTTGACATTCTTGTATTTGAAGGCCAGATATATGCAAACACTATCGATAGATGGTTGAATTTTATATAAGGGTATTTTTCAGTCCATGATTTCTCCGACCGAGAAAAGATTACTTTTGCACTCCTTAAAGCTGCGCCCCATGTCAGGGACTGGTGGGAAACGTACTGTGAGAAAAAGGACAAAGGGGAACCCTCTCTATATCCATCCGCACCCACTTGGAATTCATTTCAAGAAGGAATCAAGGAACAATATTACCCCATGGGGAGCTATGAGGACAAGTACATCCAATGGAACATGTTGCAGCAGCGAAGGGATCAATATTTGCACGAACTAATGAATTTGTTCCATACCCTGCGCACAAAGTTGGGTATTAAAGATTTAGAGAGACATTTAGTGCCCAAGTAGCGTAGCTGTGTGCACAGACACATTCAATAGGAAATGGAGTTCCTCAACATTGCATCGCTTGGCACAACATATTGCTATGCTGCCAAGATCAAGCAAAAATTTAAGTAGAAGAAACGAGACTTTGGATCCGCGAATCCGAAGCCAGGGAAAGGTGCCCCCGAACTGAAAAAAAATGGGCAAGGCCAAATAAGAGTGACTCAGAACAACATCAAAAATCCAAATAAGGACACAAGGAAGTGGAATGAATTTCATAACAGCCCCACTCATAGCACAAACGAGTGTCGGACCAAAATGTTGTTGGTGGCCGAACTAAAGGCACCCGAATCAGGTGCATGTTTTTATCCTAAATCAGAGCTAGAGAGAGGAAATGACAAAGGGAAGTAGATCATTGATGTGGATCCCAATGCCATTGTTTCCACCCCAAAGATCCATAGGGACGATCTCGAGGATCCAGAGGAGGGGGATTGCGTCTTCCATTCGTAGATGTGGGTGAAGGGTTATCCACTACAATTCTTTGTCAATAGCGGAAGCCAAAAGAACCTCATTTCAGAAGAGCTCATGAAGTGGCTCAGCCTACTGACGATAGCACACCCGCAGTCGTATACAATCGGGTGGCTTCACCTAGGTAGAGATCTCCACATCCACCAGCAGTGCCACCTTTCGTATAGTATCAAGCCATTCACGCATGAGGTATTGTGTGATGTTGCTCCTCTTGATGTAGCTAATGTATTATTGGGCCAACCATAATTATGGAGGTGACATGTTGTGTATGATTCTAGGCCTCTTGTTCTTATTATTACTTTGGGAAATAACTTGTACAGGATACCAGAGGTAGTACCAACTCTTGTCATCTCTTTGACTACTGCAAAACAACGTAGTAATATTGTTTCCCAAACCGGGAAATTTATTTTCCTTACAAATTGCTCATAGGGAAAGAAGAATATTGTGGCCACAACCTCAAAACAGGGCTCCTCTGCATGGCTACAATAGATGGACAAAGTCCTGGAGGAATACGAGAACATTTTCTCCTCTCTCATAGAGGCTACTCTACACTATCAGGAGAAGCACTTCATTGATTTGACCCCCAATGCACCACCGCTTGATGTTTCCATACCTCATACAACTGCAAATACGGAATCCACACATGTGTTGTCTAAGGCTGATAAAGAAACCAAAATTACTAAACGCATCCACCATGTCTGCCCGCAAGTCCATGACATCTTCGACAAATCTAATACCCAGTTCAATAGAATTTTCCTCATCTCATGGAGGATCTCAAGGAAATGGGCACCATTCCTTCCTAAGGAGGGAGGAATGATATAGGTGGATATCAGTGGCCACCCACCTATTCCATTTGGACCCGCACCATAAATTCTTGCATCTTTTCACTTTCAGTACAACTTACTATTTTTAGCAGGTTGTCGGTTCCTAAACTTTCGGAGCCATTTTGAGCTACGTGGATATTGTGCCCACTAACCTATTCCATTTGGGCCCACACCATCAGTTCTTTCAGTTTTTTAGTTTCAGCACAACTTACTATTTTTAGCAGTTTTTTTAGGTCATGAACTTCAAGAGTCATTTTGAGACCCTAAACAACGTTTTTTGGGCATCGCTTCACTAGTGATTAGGATTTTGTTCTAAAATATACATTTATGGTCAATAGTAGTAGTTATCAGATAGATCTTTCTAACAATGTATCATGTGTGTCAAACGGAGATAGGTGCCAAAGTTACAACCCCGGGAAGTTGAAACACCAATTTACCCAAATGGGGCTCATAGTTTTGGCGCTTCATCTGCTATGGTTAGGTTTTTGGATTTTTATGGTTTTTCATTATTTCTCAACAATATATAGGCCTTCAAGCCTCATTATAATATAGTTCAGAGGCATGTAGCCACCACATCTCTTCTTAGAGATAATCTATCAACGCCCTAGCTATTTTATTTACATTATTTCTGTAAGCATTTTTTTGGTTATTTGATATTAATGAAATGAAGAATTATTTCCACTGCATCTCTATGTTCATGCATATTTCTACATTTTATTGCATTCCTGCATAAATTCGGATCACCACTACCGCAACCTGTCTGCTACTCGTTACATGGTTTTGAACCATCATCCAATCATAACATGTTACCTCCATAAATAACCCACACCCATATAAAACATATTAAATGATTAAGTCCCCTTTTTATAAAATAAACTCTTAATTTTCTCATTAATCATTTATGCATTTTGTTCAAGAAAACTACATAACATGCTCTACTACAACCTTTGTAGAACAACCCAACATACAACACCTGCGATTCATCCAATTACTTGGTAACCATATTTCCTATCCTTATTTCTTTCCAATTTCTTCTTCAAAGGGAAAATCCAAAATTACAAAGGAAAACCCCATGCTCTTGCATGTGATAGACTTGGAACATTTTCCACTAGTTGATCAAGAGTACAAAATTTCATAAACACAATGTTACTTTGATTTGTATGAATTACATAATTGGATGAAGCATAATTTTATTGACCTCAGTGATGAATTGAGCCCATGGGAATCTTTCCTACCTTAATTCATATTCCCACATACTCATTCCATTGCCAAATTTGTATATTGGTGTAATTTTAGGTATATTTCTAGCCAAAGGGTTATTGTTCCACAAAATAAAAATATCATTTTTACACTTACATCCCAATCCATTTGTCAAATACTACATATTAAACCCTCATCTCCCCTACATCCTTTTTCTGTAGAATCTCGCATGGATCTCTACAAAAATATTACCTTTCGTCATCGAGCCAGGATTTTTGAGATATTTCTACTGGAAAATGTTGAATTTCCTAGAACCAATCCACCTTACCTAGCTTCAATGTTCCAAGTGATTTCCAAACAAATTATTTCAATAATTTCATGTTTTCTAGGGTATCCATATGACCAATGGGTTGATGAGATCATCCTATGATTTTTATCAATGTTTTCTAAATATGAGAAGCCTTCTATTATGTTCAACTACAATGATTTTTTATCAGAGACTATTCATGATTATTTCATAAAATTTTCTACAGAAGGGGCCTTCAAACATGCATCAATTATTGTATATGTGTTTTTATTCTATGATACAAACAGGTTTTCAATTCCACTATAAAATTTAAATGAATTGGGGGACCCTCAATCTGTGATTCGTTGGACCTCCCCGGTTATGAAAAATAGAAATGAATTATCTTTCAATGACTACACAGATTAATTTTTATACACGGTTTCATGTTTAATTAATAGTGATATAATCCCTAAAATGTATCCTAAAATTAGAAGGATTCTTCATCTGAGTGAACAAATAAACAAAGGATATTGGTATTTATACCAAAACTACACAGAAATTAGAGTGTATGATGGTGAACTTCCTCCATACAAGTTGCCAAAGTTTGTACCTATCAAAATTTTTTCACTAGAATACATCAGGAAGATGATAAATATGGATGAGCTACACTTTTTTCCAGTTAAGAGGAAATCCCAGTTTAAAATAAAAACTAAAATTGGACCGTTGATCTGTAATGGCACAACAAAAAAAAAGGAGGAAAATATTCTCTTAAGGGAAATGCAATTTAAAGTAAGTTTTTCATAGTCTTATGATCCCTTTGGGATTATTTCCAATTTAAGGGTAGAACAAAAAATAGCCCCTTATGCTCATACTCCTAGACTAGAGATTGAGCAGTATGTGAATCATGAGGAGTAGCAAGAGAATACATTACAAGAAGCAGAAGAGAAAAGTCTTACTCCTACAACATCTCAGACTCCAACTCCCCAAGAAAAATAAGGAAAGAGAGTGAGGGAAACTATTTCACCTTTAGCTATAGAAATCCAGAAAATAGAGTTTATGATGTAAAAGAAAAAGAAGAAGAATCCTCTTGAGGATTTCCTTCCAGAATAAACCTCACAAACTACATTAGTTCTAAGAGGCCCTCATACCACAACTTTACCTCGAATTGAAGAAATTTTCACAGGGTCACCTGCATATGCAACTTCTCAACATCCATTGGAAACATCCCAAACAAGAGAATTAGCCCATGGTCAGATTGAACCAAGAAATTTGTTTAGGTACAAGGAAATCAAAATAAAAAATGAAGCATTGAAGGCTACCACTTATACAGAATCTTGGAAACAAACTTTAGCATCTCAACGCATATTAATTTATACCTTTGACATTGAAAATGGGTTGATGCAAATAGGATTCCTTGAACTTAAAATAACATTTCCAAAGACTGTAGAGCACTGTAAGAAATCAATATTTCCCTTTGACACAAAGGAAATTCATCCTATTCACTAGATTAATTTGCATAAACAAACTGGAGAAATGATTATTCAACTTTAACCAGTTCAACCATGGAAAAATCTAAGTTATAGGTTTCATTGAGTAATATTCAGTCCCAGCTAAAGATGGAAAATATTTCTTCTTTCGCCAAGAATACAAAGATAAAATATTTGGAGGATCTAGTGATTCAATTCAGATATGATCCTAGCAATGTTAAAGTTGTTGAGGAAATGATTAAGAGGAAAAATGATGACATTCAATCATTGAGGAAACAATTGAAACTCCCTACTACTGAAGATCCTCAGACTAAATAGATTGGTGAACTATAGAATGAAAATGAGAGCATGTTCAAATTTATAATTGAACAAAATACACAGATAAAAATAAATGGGATGGAATTATAAACTTTGTTAAAGGAGAAAGAACAACAAGAAACTCAAGAAATAATCATTACTTTGGGATCAATTCCAATTACAGGTACTTCAATAGCAGGAGCTTCTACTTCAATAACTACTACAGTAGGATAGATACAATCAATTGATCCAACAAATTTTATGGCTAAAGCTATGGGAGATGTATCATTGAGGGGATAGGAAATTGAGAAATTGAAAGCACAAATTCATAATCTCCAATAACAAATATTAGAATTGAAAATTCATATGTGGCAAAAATCCAAAAGAGTCACAGGTAGACTCAAAGAATACATACTCTAGAAAATGAAAAAAAAAATTCTCAAACACTTGCACATGCCAAAGAAAAAATCTCTAAATACATAAATGAATCCATGACATATTTTTGGGTATCAATTGAAATTATGTTTGAGCAAGAACAATTACTAGAAAAATCAAAAGAACTAATAACAGAAGTTAAGAAAGAATTGGGTCAAAATCGGGAGATGCAACAACATTAGTCAGAATTTTGAACTAAAAAACAAAAGAAGAACTTCAATAATATGATATAGTTAAAAGAACCAAAACTATTCTGGAGGTTAGAAAGGTTCACATGAAAATGAATTTAATGCTGCAACTTGAAAAAAATGCCACAATTTAGAAGCCATCCTCCAAAACATTCACAAAACGTTTAATATGGTGCATCAAAAGGGACTTACAGGTTTAAGAGGAATTGAAGATAAGCTAGATACTCTTGAACAATACCAATGAATATTGTATTCAAGCCACAAGAAAATTTAAATTGTCCAAGATCAGAGGGACAATTACAGGAAATGAATTCATTGAGGGCTTGACTTTTGACTTGTTGATTCAACATGAAGTCAAAAATTTATTTTTAGTCAAACTTACTTTTTAGAAGTAGACTTAAGTGGATGAGACTTACAGGTAACTAATCAAATCCACTATTCTTGATGAGGAAATATGGGATAAAATATGTCTACTCATTGATTAAACTAGCAAAAAGGTTTATAGTAGTAATTTCGAGTTTCAGTAACAACAGGAGGGATTAGAAAAAAACATGGCCAAATAGTTAGAAAGTGAAATTGAATAGTAGCCCTCCTAGCCTAGTCATCAACAGAACCCTAGAATTTAGTGCCTAAGGGCTTAAGCAATTTTAATTTTCCTATATTTTAGATCTATTTTTGTAAATAGTTTAAAGATATTTGTAAATAAATCTTGATATTTAGTCAATATATTTTAGAGAAAGTTGTATAAATACTTTGTAAATCTAAGTATGAAGGGTTGAACCATTGTGATAGACTTTTGAGAAGACTTATATGCTTCAAAGTTATTTTGAAGTAATAAAAGGATTCTGGATTCATTTCGAATCATCTTTTTTCCTTGTAAGTTCTTGTTTGTCAATTATATTTCAACTATGTTTTAAATATGCATATGTTTTAATTTTATGGGAGTTATGGGTATAATGCTATGGAGTATCAATTGATCTGAAATCCCCCATGAAGTTATTATATGTTACAATGATTAGTTAATTAAATTATTTCTTTGATTTAACTCCTCTACATCATTAAATTGTCATATTCCCTTAAAGTTTCAGACATATATTGTTTGGCTATAAAAGTATTTTTCACACATCCATTATCTATGACTCGTTAAATAATCTTTTTGAAGTTGAGCAATGCATATAATTTATAAATTTTCAACCTTACACGTCTCATCAAAGCCAAATTATTGTTAGAGGTGAAGAATCAACCTTTGTTAAATCATAAGTAATTAAGAAATTTCACCTCTTTTCGGTCTTCCAAAAACTTTAAAAATCAACAAAAAATTATAGATTCTCTGGCATAATTCTTGACATAGAATTAGCTACAAAGGTACAACATCAGATTGGCTCCATTGTCAGGGAACAAAATTTAGAATTATTTTCCCTGGGAAAACGATTAAACTTTCCTTTTAATGGTGAATAAAAGGTTATTATGTTAAAATATTTCACCTGGTGATTCCACAAAATAAATCTGCCTTCAACAAAGCACACCATATCTCATTCAGATCCTCATCTCTATTCTCCATTGTCAGATCTAGAGAGGTTGCTGAGAATTGCCTCTTTTAGGAGAATATTGGATGCTTTAACTTCAACTTTTGCCTCCCTTCCACCTGGAATTGTTTAAGAAGTTGATCCTTTTAGTCTTGTTAAAATTCCCCTTGAATTATCAAATGTACCACCAAAATTTTTAGAAATTTTATCCAAAGTGGTTCATTTGTAGTCTTATTTTCTTGTTTATCAATTAGAGACTTATCAAATTCCTAAAATTGTTTCAGAATATCCTAAGTCAGAAGCATAATTTGGGATAGAATTACCTGAATTAAAATGAAGTGATTTTATCTCTTCTATCATTCATACTTTCCCAACAACTTCTGAATAAACTGAAGGTATTTTTTTTGTATATACAAATCCTTTATTTGAGGGTGAAGTAAAATTTTATCCAGAACTACAAAATTTAGTGATCCAATCAACATTTCCTAAAAATTCTACAAGTTTTTCTCATCATCTCAAATGAAGGTTATCCACACCTTCATCATCATGTTATACTTCAAATTATTCATCATATTCTTCTCATTCACCTAATAGAATGGTTGGTTTTCAACCCGTCTTTCATGCTCGTTATGTTGCACTAATTCTTCCTAATAACCTTAATGATTTTCCATATGGATATCTTAAACGCATACCTATATTTAATGGAGATAATTTTTTCTCTGTTAAATATCATTTATTTGCCCTTTTAGATTTTGTTGATAATATGAACATTGAACATGAATATTTGTAAATGAGACTTTTTGTTCAATCCCTTGAAGGAAATGTAGGAATTTGATTCAGACAGTTACATACCAATTCAATTCGAACATGGACCGCATTCAAAAATATATTTAAAAACCAATGGGGAGTCAAAAACGATCTTGTATATTATCTTACTGAATTTTATGATTTGAAAAGAAATACTAGAGAGCTTGTTTCTGGCTTCATTAAAAGTTTCAATAAACTTACAATAAAATTCCACCAGATTGTAAACCCCCAGCAGATGTATTCAAGCTTAGATTTTCAAAGGGTTTTGACAATGATTTTTTCATCATGCTTAGAGAAATAGTATTTTTCACCTTGGAAGATATGCAAAAAAATTGTATTGAGGTTGATTATAATATATCTGCATTAAATAAAATTAAAGAAATGAAAAATTTGAAAGGAAAATGAAGACACGAGAATAAAGTACTTATTTTTCAAAAAGTAAGGATGAAGATCATAATATAAATTAAATTACTTCCTTATTGAGAAATATTTCAAATATAATTTTGAAAATGGAAACACAGCCTAGAACACCTCAACCAATGACAAATAGACCTCAAGTTAATTGAAGAGACCTTTTCAACCTAAAATCTCACAAATACCAAATATTGACCAACAGGTCCAGCCTCCATTGTTAATTGATGATTAGGAACCCAAAGAAACTGGTCCATCAGTTACTAATGACATTAATTAGTTGGGTGACATATCATTACAAAATGCTCTAGTGCAAATTTCTTCTGATCAATCTTCAACCCAAGGTCAAGAGGCTTCTCAGGTTTCAAAGTATCAAAGCATTTTTTGAATATCTTATTGCAGAATTAGGGAGAAGATATGATTTGAGGCCTAGACAAGGTCCCGGTAGGCCAACTAAGAATGTCGAAATTAGTGAGACTCTAGTAAAAACTGTTGAAAAACCAAACAACTATAATTCAACCATTAATTCAACCAAATGAACATAATACATATGAAAACATTGTTTCAATAGTTTTTAATGTAGAAAAAGAGCTAGATAGATTTAAAATCCTCGTTCCACTATATGAATGCTCCAAAAACCCAAGATACAAAAATTAGGTATCAAAGTGGATACAATCATTGATTATAGATGTTGAGGGTACGTAATCAGTTTACATGATGAAAAAAATTCAATGGTTTTTGGTCATAATTTAGACATGATTGATGAAAACGTTCCTCCATTTTATGTTACTCTCAAATTTCATGATATTATTCTATATAAATGTATGTTAGACTCTATTTCCTGTCACAATTTGATGCCTAAAGTAATCATGGATCAACTGCATTGCAAATTACCAGACCTTACCGTGATTTGTACACCTTTGACTCCAAGAAAGTTGCTTGTCTCGAACTAGTAAAGGACCTAGTAGTATCTTTAGCATAAATCCCTCTAAAAAGTGTAGTATTGCTAGATATTGTAGTCACAAATATCCCTTCAAAATTTGGAATGTCGTTATCAATACCATGTTGTGCCAAACTAGGTGGCTGAAGTCTGAAGATGGATATTTCTCATGCCATTATTCTTTTATATGGGGGTGAACATCTTAGGTTATACAATGAGGTAAGATTCATTAGCATTTTCTGTAAGGCCGATCAACCAACAAATCACTCGATTTATGTTGTTGATAATGATTTTGGATGTTTCACATTGTCATCTAATGATCTCCAAAATTCCCAACTTAGCATTGAATAGATTGTAAATAAACCTAAATGTGTAAAAAATGATGTGTGGAAGTTATACTTTAATGGTTCTTTTACTAAATATTGGGTTGGAGTAGGAATTGTATTAATTTCTCCAGATAAAGAAAACATAAACCTATCATTTAAGTTAGCCTTCAATGTTACTAATAATGTAATAGAATATAAAGCCCTACTTCTAGGCCTTCACTTAGAAAAAAGTCTAAAAGTTCAAAACCTAAGTGTTTTCAGTGACTCAAAATTGATAGTAAACCAAGTAAGAAATATATTGCAAGCAAAACATCCTAGGCTTAGATCTTACCAAAATTAGTTATGGGATTATGTAGAGAGCTATTTTCAAGCTTTTAACATTACAACAATCCCAAGAGATGAGAACATTTATGTAGACTCTTTAGAATTTTATGCCATATCTTTTAAAACTCCTGATCCAATGTAACTACAATATCAAGTTCAGGTAAAATATAGGCCTTCAATCCCCAAAAATCTTAAACACAGACAATTTTTTGAAGATGATGAAAAATTGGAGAGTTTCCTGTAGGAAATGGGTGATTTTTAAGCCTTTGAGGGAGAAGAAAATATTGATCATAAGTTGACTCATGAAAGTGAAACTTCACAAATGAAAAATAAGATATTTGATCATAATATCCTCGAATTTCCAAAAAATTACATTCCCATGGGTTTAATCCCTCCTGAAAATATTTTTGATAATAATGATGTCTTAAAAAATTCATTATTAAATACATAGCAAGAAGAGGATGTAGAAGACTGTAACATTAGAAGTGATGAACAGATTAAGATTATGAAAATTTTAGCATCATTACCCAAGGACATAAAATAAAAATATATCTATCTGCTAAATAATTATAAAGATGTCTTTTCCGGGTCCTATAAAGAGCTCAAAACTTATGATGCAAATCTCATTGAGCATAAGATCCCTTTGAAACCAAAATCCAAACCATTTCAACATCAATTAAAAAGGATAAGTCCAATTTTTCTCCCAACCATTGAGAAAGAACTAAAGAAATTACTGGATGCCAAGATAATTGTTCCTCTTAGATATTTTTATTGGATTACAAATTTAGTTCCTTTAAGAAAGAAGAATCTTGAAATACGACTGTGTGTGGATTTTAGAAATCTGAACAAATTATCCTTAAAAGACAATTATCTATTGCCTAAAATGGATCAATTACTCTGAACAGTTTCAAGTTCTAATATAATTTCCATGCTAGATGATTTTTCTGGATATACCCAATTTTGGTAAGTCTAGAAGATGAGAAAAAACAACATTCACAACTCCCTTGGGTACATTTATGTATTCTAGGATGCCATTTGGCTTAACCAATGCAGGAGAAACATTTAAAAGAGCTATGGATTTAGCTTTTGTTGGAAAAATTAATATTTTTTTTGTTATTTATCTGGATGATCTATCTATTTTTGCAAACTCCGATGAAAATCACTTAAAGCAGTTGAGAAAGGTTTTTGATAGGTGCAGAAAATTATGAATCTCGCTCAACTTTAAGAAATATCTATTTTCCATAAAGGAAGGAAAGTTACTTGGCAAAATAATCTCAAAATAAGGAGTGGTAATTTATTGAAAACAAGTATCAACTATTGAGGTAATTATTCTACCCAGAAATAAAAATAAATTCGAGCTTTTTTAGGAAAGATTAATTTTTTAAGAATATTTATATGAAACTATGCTAAGGTTTTTAAATATATCACTAATATGTTGAAGAAATATCATGAGATTAAATGGAAAATGCAGGCTAGATATGGTTTTACAAAAATAAAAAGGCTATTTTTGAAGCCCCAGTACTATCCAACACTGATTATACAAAACCCTTCATCATTTTCTCTTTTTCCTTTGACACGACTTTCGTTGTTGCATTACTACAAAAGAACAAAAACCAGGATGGCCATCCAATTGAATTTTTTAGTAAAGTTATGAGAGATGCAGAGCTAAAATATGAAATTATTGAAAAACAAGCTTATGCTCTTGTACAGGACCTAAAATATTTTAGAACATATGTCCTTCATTCCGCTATTAATGTTTATGTCCCAAATAATGCTTTCAAAACTGTTGTGACTTAACCTGATACAGATGGTAGGAGAGGTATATGGATAGCTAAAATTCTTGAATTTGATCTAGACATGAAATCTACTAAGTTGATAAAAGGACATGGTTTAGCCAAGCTATTGACCGAATATAACTATAAAGTTTTTGGAATAAGAATTTTCATGTAGGTTTCAGGAGAAAAGAATCCACAATAACCATATCCAATTTTAGGAGAGAAGAATCCACAGGAACACTATCCCATTTCAGGAGAGAAGAATCCACAAAAACCTTCTTCTTCCATAGATTTAGCTCCTCTTCCACTTCATATTGAGGAAAAGTTCCCGTTATCTGAATGGTATAGTTATATTGTACACTTTCTTCCTAATTTCGAGTACCCTCCCGGTTTCACAAAAAATCAATGCAGAAATATTAGATTAAAGGCTTTGAAGTATTTTATTATCAATGCTAACATGTTTTGGAAATATCCATTAAACATATTACTTCTATGTCTGACTGAGAGTGAAACAAAAGGTATTATAGATCAGTTTCATGAAGGAATATGTAGGGGGAATTACACTTGGACATAAACAACATACAAGATCTTGAGAGCAGGTTTCCTTCTGGCCAAAGTTGTTTTCACAGGTTGAGGAAAAATTCATAAGATGCATCCCATGTTAGATTTTTGTTGGCAAGAAAATATTAGTAGAATTCCCCCTTGTTATAGTTTTGATTGAGGCACCCTTTTTACAGTGGGGACTAGATTTCATTGGAGAGATACATCTAGCATCCAGAAACTAGCACATATGGACCTTAATTTCCACAGATTACTTTACAATGTGGTTAGAAGCTATCCCTGTAAAAAATGATACATATACTTTTGTCATTAAATTTATCGAGGAAAATATACTATCTATATTTTATTTTCCTCAACAGATAGTCACAGATAATGCACATGAATTTAGTAGTGTTAAAATGATATAATTTTTCCAGAAATATCATATTTTATTGCATCATTCTACTCCATAATACCCTCAAGGGAATGGATTGGCATTGTCATCTAATAAGAGTTTGGTAAAGGTGATAAAAAAGGAACTTGTAGATCATAAGACAAACTGGGACGGTCATCTTAAGTATGCAATTTGGGCCAACATAATTTCACCCAAAAGATCAACAGGTAAATCCCCCTTTCATCTTGTCTATGGCACTAAAGCCATTTTTCCTACACAGCTAACCTTTCCTGTCATGAAGTTTTTACAAGAATCAAATGAAGAGCCTGATAAAATTTCCAGGAGACTCAATAATATTATAGAATTACATGAAGAGAGAGATGAAGTTCAGTACAAACTTCCTCAACATAAAAACAAGTTGAAAAATTTGTCTGATAGAAAATCTAGAGAGAGAGATTTTAGGGAAGGAGATTTTGTTTTGAAATGGGATTCCCGAAGAGAAGAAAAAGGGAAACATGGTAAATTTGATAATATCTATTTGGGACCATTTAACATTATAGAAGTCAAGGGAAACAATAGTTTTCTCGTATAAAATCTAGAAGGATGATACTCTACATTCTCTGTCAATGGACAATATCTAAAGCACTATATTCAATACTAAAGTTGACTACAGTTATAGTTCATTGTATGTCACCGATTTGATTTATATTTCACTCTCAAAGTGTGATTTCACAGCAAACATTCCACATCCCGAGGAGAAGGCACATGGAAGCTACTTATTCTCTGCATCTTGCAGGGAGAGGCAGTCCCCAGTTGGAGCTGATGTTGTAATAACAAATTTTTTTCTTTGTATTTATTAAAAAGAATATAAAAATAAAAATATATATATAAGATAGAAAGAAAAATAAAAAAATAGAGAAAAATAAAAGGGATATTTGAAAAATATGCTATAGAAAAATGATGATAAAAAAGAAAAAATTTGAAAAAAAATTTAAAAAGCCTAAAAAAATAAAAATATGCATGCTAGACTGAATGTCGTATTAGGTAGTTAATTTATTTTTTTAATTAGTTTAAATACAATAAAATTGTGATTAGTGAATTGCAATAAATTTAGAATTAATTGTCATGTTTTATCATTTTATGGTATCTCGGGCACAACAACCAACAACCACGAACTTCTCTGCCTAATTAATGGTAGGGAAGGTAGTTCAGACCACCCCCCGCCCTTGGCCTCTCTAACATTTAACTGAGGGGGGCTGGGGGGCTCTGAATAGCTATTTTGGAGTCAAACCATTTTGGCGATGTGTTGACCACGGAGGTAGTTCAACACACTATTTCCCCCCCCCCCCTGAAAACTGATAGTGTCATTTCCGAAACCCACCCACACCATTGTGACCATTGCTGCTCCTGCCAAAGGTCATACCCACTCCACTACCGCCACGTATCCACAGTTCGTTACATGGTTTTGAATTGCTATCCAATCATAACTGTTGCCACCATAAATACCCCGTGCCCATATTAAATGTCTTCAATGATTATTCCCTGTTTTATGAAATAAACTTGTAATTTGATCATTATTACTTTATGCATTTAGTTAAGGAAACCTGCATACTAGGATATACTACAACCTTTGAAGAATGGCCCAACATAAAAAACCCGTGAGTCTTCTAATTACCTCGTAACCATGTTTCCTATCCTTATTTCTTTACATTGTCTTCTTCAAAGAGAAAATCCAAAATGACCGAGGAAAACCCCATGCTCCTGCCTGTGATATACCTGGACCATTTGGCACTAGTTGTTCAAGAGTACAAAATTTTAGAAACACATTGTGAATTTGATTTGTATGAATCACATAATTGGATGAAGTTGAATTTTATTGACCTCAGTGATGAATTGAGCCCATGGGATTCTTTTCTACCTCAATTCATATTCCCACATACTCATTCCTTCCTTGAATTTATATCTTGGTGTCATTTTAGGTATATTCCCAGCCAAAGGGTTGTTGTTGCACAAGATAATGACATCATTTTTATAGTTACATCCCATTCCATTTTTCAAATGCTATAGATTAAACCCTCATCTCCCCTACTTCCTTTTTTTGGTAGAATCCCTCATGGATCTCTACAAAAATAGTACCTTTCCTCAACGAGCCAAGATTTTTGAGATATTTCTACTTGAAAATGTTGAATTTCCTAGAACCACTCCACCTTAGCAAGCTTCAATGTTCACAGAGATGACCAAACAAATTATTTCAACAGTTTCTTGTTTGCTAGGGTATCAATCTGAGCAATGGGTTGATGATATCATCTTAGGATTTTTATCAATATTTTATAAATATGAGAAGGCTTCTATTATTTTCAACTATAGTGAATTATTACCAAAGACTATTCATGATTAGTTAATTAATTTTTTGACAGAAGGGGCCTTCCAACTTGCATCAATCATTGTATATTTGTTTTTATTCTATGAGTCAGATAGGTTTTCAATTCTGCTACAAAAGTTATATGAATTGGGGGACGCTAAATCTATGATTCATTGGACCTCCTTGGTAATGAAAAATAGAAATGAATTCTCTTTTAGTGACTACATAGATCAGTTCTTATACATAATTTCATTTTTACTTATTACTTATATAATCCCTCGAATTTCTCCCTAAATTAAAAGGATTCATCATCTCAGTGAATAAAAAAATATAGGAG
This sequence comes from Pinus albicaulis, assembly GCA_034641835.2. Lineage (NCBI taxonomy): Eukaryota > Viridiplantae > Streptophyta > Pinopsida > Pinales > Pinaceae > Pinus > Pinus albicaulis. The sequence goes on along the minus strand of CM076584.1, from coordinate 972,644,733 downwards.
ATTTGTATTTATGCCAAAACTATACAGAAATTACATTGTATGGTTGTGAGCTTCCTTTATGTAAGTTTCCAAAGTTTGTACCTATCAAATTTTTCTCACTGGAATACATTAGGAAGATGATAAATATGGATGAGTTGCACTTTGTATCAACTAAGAGGAAGTCCCAGTTTAAAATCAAAACTCAAATTGGGTCATTCATATGTAATGGCAGAATAAAAACAAAGAAGGAACATCTTCTCTTAGGGGAAATGGAATTTAAACTAAGTTTTTACTGGTCTTATGATCCCTTGGGGATAATTTCCAAGCTGAGGGTAGAACATAAAACTACCCCTTATGATCATACTGTTAGACAAGAGATTGAGAAGTATATGAATTAGGAGGAGTGCCAAGAGAAATCGAGCAATCAAAGTTTTTGATTTACAAGAAAAAGAAAACAAATCCTCTTGAGGACTCCTTTATAGAAGAAATATCACAAGATACATTAGTTCTAATAGGCCCTCATGCCACAACTTTCCCTTGAATTGATGAAATTTTCACGGGGTCACCTACATTTTCAGCTTCTCAAGAGCCATTGGAAACATACCAAACAAGAGAATTAGCCCATGGTTAGAATGAAAATTTTATCTAGGAACAAGGAAATAAAAATTAAAAATGAATCATTGAAGGCTACCACTTATAGAAAACTATAGAAGAAAACTTCAACCTCTCAGCATGTATTAATTTTTTCCTTTGAAACTGAAAAGGGGGTGATGAAAATGGAATTCTTTGAACCTAATATCCCATTTCCAAAGCATGCACAGGACTATAATAAATAAATATTTTCCTTTGAAACAAAGGAAATTCATCCTATTGACCATATTGATTTGCATAAACAAGCTAGAGAAATGATTTATTCAGTCCCAGCTGAAGATGAAAAAGATTTCTTCTTTAGAAAATGATATTAAGATAAAATATTTGGAGGATCTAGTGATTCAATTTGGATATGATCCTGTGAATTTAAATTTTTTGAGGAAATTATTAAGAGTAAAATTTTTGACATTCAAGCATTGAGGAAACAATTGAAACTCCCTACCATAGAATATACTCAAACTAAAGAGATTTGTGAACTAGAGAAAAAGAGAACATGTTTAAAATAATAATTGAACACAATACACAGATACAAAAAATGGATATAGGATTAGAAACCTTTTTAAAAGAGAAAGAACAACAAGGAACTAAAGCAACAGTTATTCCTTTGGCAACAATTCCAATTACAGGTACTTCAACAACAAGAGCTCTTACTTCAGCAACTACTACAGTGGGAGAGTACATTGCACTGATCCAACAATTGATCTGGATAAAGCCATGGGAGATTTTTCATTGAGGGGATAGGAAATTGAGAAATTGAAAGCACAACTTCATTATCTCCAAGAACATAAAATTAATATTGAAAATGCATATGTGGGAGAAATACAAAAGAGTCACAAGTTGACTCAAAGAATAGATACTCTTAAAAATGAATCAGAAATTTCTCAAACACTTGCACAAGCCAAAGAAAACACCTAACAAGACATAAATGAATTGATGTCATATTTGTGGCCATTAATTGGAATTATGTTTGATCAGAAAAAAATAATGGAAAAATCAAAGGAACTAATATCATAAATTAAGAAAGAATTGGGTTACAAATCGGGTGATGCAACAACATTAGTCATAATTATGAACTCAGAAACAAAATAATAACTTGAATAATATGATATAGTCTATAGAACTTAAACTATTAAGGAGGTTAGAAATACTCACATGAGAAGGAATTTAATGTTGCAACTTGAGAACAAATTCCACAATTTGTAAGTCAACCTCCAAAAGTTTCACAGAAAGTTTAATGTGTTGCATCAAAACAGACTGCCAGGTTTAAGGGGAACTGGAGATAAGTTGGTTACTCTTGAAGAATAGTAGAAAATATTGTATTCAATAGCCCTAGAAAAGGAAGAAATTTCCAAGATTAGAGGGACAATTACACCAAAGGAATTCATTGAGGTTTTGACTTTTGAGTTGTTTTCTTTTTTCTAAGTAATACTATTTCTATCAAGTTGTCAAACAAAGTTTACAAGGCACATCCTCAGAAATGGAGAAATCCATTACTGAGGGATTATAAAAAAAACTGCTAGTAAGAACTAGACCGCCCCTAGTGGGGAAACCTGCCAAAATAGTCCAAATATACTAGGCTTCCCTTGGCGGGAAACTAGCCTTTAACATAGTGCGAAAATAAACTGAAAGAACAAATGAGAGAGGCGTCCAAAACCTAAAAAATAAGGAGCTCAACAAGGACATGCTAAGGAGAGCTTTCATACTTATCACTGGTTGGAGGGTCCTCCTCTAGGATACGACAGATGTAGCCATAATCCAGTGGTTCATTGTCTTCATGCTGCTCGCGAGGGGAGGGCAGAAGTCCAAATCGCTCCGCTGGAGTGTCCTAAGGAGCATTATCCTGTAAAGAAGTTGAAATTTTCATGGCACTAGTTGCGTGGAGGACTTCCTTGCTATTCATAGAACCCGAAATACTGAGATGTGGCAGCTACAACTCCTTGACTGGCTTAAATCCACTATCGTCCGAAGAGGGGCTGGAGGCGGGTTGCACCAAGAGTGCCTTAAGCTTACGGGGAAGGAAGGGAGGCTCCTATGATATTGTTGATTTGTGGGCACACTTCTTGCCGTCGGAGGAGGAGGGTCCAACGGGAGGAGCTGAGGATAGAGCAGGAGGGGCCATGGGGTCAAAGAGCATAGCAGGCGCAAGGGCAGGAGGTTGCAAGTCTACAGGGTCCCATGAGATTAGGAAATTCAAGTCCGGAGGGGAGGCCATGGGTAGGGGAGGTCGTGAAGGGAGGCCCCTTGCCCCCACTCTTCTGCTAGGTTGTCGATGGCGACGTGGCATTTTGTCCAGCATGTATAAGGCTCGATAAGATGAAGGCATCGCTGCAGAGGCAGAAGCCCAAAGACTTTGCACCAGAGCATATGAGGGCTGAAGTAGAAGGATAGATGGGATGATAGTCAGGGTGGGCTAGAAAGCCAGAGGTGGAGAGGGAAGATAGAGCAACATGCTGAGAGAAGGAGTAATTAGCCATCTCGCAAAGTACATAGATTTTAAGGTGGCACATCGGAATTTAAGTCCCATCCCATGCGAGTTTTGATGGCGTTGTGCATCCGAAGGATGGGGCACTTGGGTGCGCCATGTGGTGAGCCACATGGCCGCCTCGTGGAAATCTATGTGACTAAATACCACCCTCATCCGGGGGACTTTTGAGTTTTTGAATCAACATAAAATCAAACATTTTGCTGTATTCAAACCTACTTTTCAGAAGTACTGTGAAGTGGATGAGACTTAGAGGAAACCAATCAAAGCCACCAATCCTGATGAGGAAATAAGAGAGAAAATATGTCTACTGATTGATTAAACTAGCAAAAAGGTTTAGAGTAGTAATTTGGAGTTTCAATAATAGCAGGCAGGATTAGAGGAAAATATGGAGATATAGTTAGAAAAAACAACTGAATAGTAGCCTTTATAGCCAAATCATCAGCAAAAACCTCAAATTCAATGCTAAAGGGCTTAAGAAGTTTTACTTTTCCTATGTTTTATATCTATTTTTGTGAACAATTTAAAGATATTTTGTAAATAAATATTGATACTTAATAAAGATATTTTATAGACAGTTGTATAAATACTTTGTAAATAGAAGTATGAAGGGTTGAACCACTGTGATATACTTTTGAGCATACTCGTATGCTTCAAAGTTATTTTTAAATAATAACAAGATTATGGATTCATTTTGAAACAACTTGTGTCCTTGAAAGTTCTTCTTTGTCAATTATATTTCCACTCTGCTTTAAATTTGCATATGTTTGAAGTCTATGGGAGTTCTGGATATGATAATATTGAGTTTCAATTTATCTGAAACCACCCATGAAGCTATAATCCTTTACAAATATTTGTTAATTAAACTGTTTGTTTCATTTAACTCTTCTACATCATTAAATTGTCATCTTCTCTTAATGTTTTAAACATATAATTTTCGGCTGTAAAAGTATTTTACACACATCCACTATATATGACTCGTTAAATAGTATGTTTGATGTTTAAAAATCATATAATTTCTAAAGTGTCAACCTTGCACATCTCATCAAAGATAAATTGTTGCTAGAGGTGAAGAATCAACCCTTCTATTAAATAATAAGTAATTAAGAAATTGCACATGTTTAAACAATTTAGAGCTTTGGTCCTCCAAAAACTTTAAAAACCAAAAAAACATTATAGATTCTCTCGCATAACTCCTAACCTAGAATTATCTATAGAGGTACAACATCTAGAACCTATTATGGAACCATGGTTATAACCAACATATAACTAGAATAATAACCATGATAGAACTACCTTCAAATCAACGTAATAGGAAAAGAGATCTTATTAACGTATGCAGAAGCCAACCAAATTAGGGAATTCCATGTACCAACTAATCATAGATTGCGATGAGCCAAATATTTATTTTAGCCAATCACCCTCATGCTATATTCAAAACATGAATATGGGACTCAAGATAAAAAAACTACGGCTTCCTAGAGATTAAACCACATCCACCCTTAGGCTCTACATTCCCACTAAAAATAGTCAATGTATTACTAGGCCCAAAACAGGTACACAATCAACTAGGGATATTTGGAGATTAAACCACCTCCAACCTCAGGATTTACTACAATCCTTCCAAAACTAGTCAGTGGATCACTAGCCCCAAAACAAGCTTGGATGCCTCATAAATTCTTCACCAATACCTTCGATAATTTTCCAATCTCCACCCTCAACATTTACTGCAATCCTACCAAAATTGATCATGGGATTCCTAGGCTCTATGGGAATTTTCTCAAGACCACCTCACTTGGTTCCAAAATCATTCGCCAACCCAATGCTCAACCAAGTAAAAGAACCTCACCACACCATGACTTTCTGGAAATGACAATTAGGTTGAAACCACTGTCACATCTAGTAGAACCCATGTCAATGATATAAAGAGAACCAGATGCACACATGCATGTACCACACATTCACAAACCAGCTAGGAAATCACTCATGAAACTTGTTACCTCCAAGTATTTCTTCTAAAGATTCTTGATCCAACTTTTCCTTGCTTGTCCCTTGGTTTTATTTACTTCCTTGTCCTTCCTCTTCCCTCCTTGCTCCAATTATAGAGTTATCCAAGAATTCTCTAAGTGTGCAATAGTATGACATGATAGACATAACAGAGAAAGAGCACGACCATAGAGCTATACAAAATTGTGCACTAATCCTGAGAATCCTTCTTGCTATTGAGGCCTCTATTTTCTTCAATTTCCTCTATTTTCCCTTCAATTTCCCTGTCATGTTGTATTTACAATGAAAAACCTACTGAAAATAAAAACCAACGTGACAACATGACAAAAATACTTCTTATTAGACGTTTATAACACAACTCATTATGGTATTTAAAATATCAACCATACATAAACATATACATATACTAAAACTCATTTTCCTCAACTAGAAAAAAATAAAGGATACATAACCGACATCTAATCAAGTATTTCCCATGTAGCTTTATCAAGCCCAAAGTGCTTCCAATTCACTTTAACTTGCTCGATTGCTTAGTTCTAGATCATGAGTTTTTTCCATTGAAATATGCACTAAGGCTCTCGTTGGAATTATCCTTCTATCTCCACCCGCAATAAAAAATAATCAATCACATGATCCACATCCTTCACATATCATTTACGTAATGAAACATGGAAAACATAATGGAATTTCACTATTGGAGGTAGTGAAATTCTATAGACCATTTTTTAAATCCTCTCAAGGATCTCGAAAGGCCTGCAATACTGAGGTGCCAAATTGGCACATGATCCAATCATCAAGAAGTTGTTCTTGGGCTTGATGTGCAGGTACACATTCGCCCTAATCTGAAACTCCTTAAACACCATGTGCTAATTTTCATAACTCTTATGTAGGTCTTGTGTTTCCTTTACATTATTCTTGATAACCTGAATTTATTGTTCCATCTCTGCCAACATGTCCAGTCCTATCAGTACACTATTCTCTAAATCACTTCAGTTGATGGTAGTATTACAACTCCACCCATAAAGTGTCTCAAACATACTCATCCTTAGTGGCTCATGATACCCATTGTTGTAAACAAAATCAACTAGTGGAAGGTACTCCTCCCACCTCCTCTACTGGTGCATGACATACATTCTCAACATTTCCTCTAGAATCATGTTGACCCTCTCCGTCTGTCTATCTACATGCAGATGATTAGTTGTACTTAAGGCCAACTCTATACCCGAACCTGTAAATAAGTCCTTAGAAAACCTAGAAGTGAACTTTGTATCTCTGTCAGATACAATATTCTTACAAATACCATGAAATCTCACTATTTCTCTGATTAATACTTGAGTTACCTCACCAGATGAATACACAAACTTAAACATTATGAAGTGAGCTACCTTGTTCAACCGGTCAACCACAACCATGATGGAATCATGTTTTCTAGATGTTCTTAGCAAACTTGTGATGAAATCCATGGAAATTAACTCCCATTTCCACTCTGGAATCATAATAAGCTACAATAGACCACATATATGCTTTCACTCTTATTTTACCTATTTACAATCCAAACACCTAACAATGAACTAAACTACCTCTTTCTTCAGCTTCAACCAATTGTAGAACTTCATAGTTTTCAGACTCTTCTGATATCTGGGATGACTTGAATATGACTTAACATGAAATTCCCTCAAGGTAAGCTTATTGAGCTCATTATTGTCTTGCACATATATCATGTCCCTAAATCTCACCAAACCTTCTATCGTGAGATGGTAATTCACATCGTGTTCACGTATACCTTGTTCTTGTAACCTATGCCTAAGCTCTTTTTACCTGTCATCTTGTTTTTCTATCTGTAAGATATGATCGTGTAAACCTGCCCCATATGAACTCATATAGGTTATGTGATTCACCACAGTCTTGTATTAAGTGTATCTGCAACCCTATTCCCCTTTCCCTTGATTTACCTGATCTTAAAGTCAAACTTACTAAGTGTTTCCAGCCATTTAGCTTTCCTAGAATTTAGGTTAGGTTGGTCAAAAAATTATCTCATCCTACTCTGATCATTCATCAAAACAAACCTCCTATAAAGAATATAGTTCCTCCACATATTCAATTCATGAATGATTTTTTCCAACTCAACATCACGTGTCACATAGTTCTACTTGTGCTCATTCAGTTTCCTTGATTCAAAACATGCCACTTATCACTCCTCCATCAGGACTCCACCAAGTCCTCTCTTGCAAGCACCTGTGCACACCACAAATTATTTATTCATATATGAAATATTTAGAGCTATAACATTGGTAATAAATTGCTTCAACTACTAATAACTAGCTACACATTCCTCTATCGATTCAAATTTATTTCCCTTTCTCTGTAATGATGTAATCAAATATAAAATCCATGAGAAGTTCCTCATGAACCTCCTGTAATAGCCTGCTAAACCCATGAATGATCTTACCTCATCCATATTCCTAGGATCTGCCTATTGCATGATCATAGCTCTAATATTTTCCACATCCACTGATTTTCCTTCCTTAGAAAAAAAAATCCCAAGTAATGCACCTGTGTCTAAAATAAATCATACTTACTAAGCTTGCAATACAATTGATGCTCCCTTATCAATCTCAAAACTGCTACTAAGTGTTCAACATCATCTTCCTCCTTCTTAGAATATATCAATATATCATCAATTAATAGAATCACAAATGTGTCTAGATAAGGAAACAACACACTATTCATCAAACACATGAAAGTAGCTAGAGCATTAGGCAAACCAAAAGGAACCACAACAAAATCATAATGCACATACCTAGTCTAGGAAGTTGTCTTGTATATGTCCTATTATTTGATGCATACCTAATGATATCTTGATCTCAAATAAATCTTCGAGAACATTTTTTCTCCCTTCAACTGATGAAACAAATCATTGATCCTTGGAAATGAGTATATATTATTGATCCTCACCTTGTTCAAATGCCTGTGATAAATGTACAACCTGATAGTGTCAGCCTTCTTATTTAGAAACAACACTAGTGCACCCCAAGGAGACACACTTGGCCTAATGTATCCATTGTTAAGAATTTTCTTCTACTGCATCTTCAATTCACTAACTCTAGAGTGCTCATCCCATAAGGTGCCCTTTGAATTTGGTGCTACTCCTAGTACCAACTCAATAGAAAATTCCACTTTGTTATGAGGTAGAACAATTTTGAAATCTCTGATGGGAATACATCTTGAAAATATTGAAAAAAATTATACCTCTTCATGATCCAGGAGGATCTTACATTAGTACAGATCGTCAGTGAGTTTCAGATCATCTTCATTTTTTCCGATACAAGTTACTTTGTCATGGTTAAATGGTTATGATGTGGCTTGAATTTGGTGCATGGTCAAATTGTAATGTCTATTGTGAATGGTGTATTAAGCCTAAGTGATAAAACATATGTTGCTTAAGCTAAGGTGGAAGTGGTGCTAAATCCACATTGAAACATTATGTAGTAGTCATAAAGTTCTAATCCTAAGCTATGGTCATCCTAAACCTAGTGCATATGGTAAAACCTATGTGTATAAACCTTTCACTGCTATCTAAAGTTATAAACCATATAAAAAAAGCCATATTATAAAACATATTATATGGTGCACAGCAACCGTCAAGTTAACCGAAGTTGAGAAGTTAATTGCATGGAAGGTGTTGCAGCATGTGAGCGAGGTTTTTTTTAACACAACGGACCGTGTGGAAAATTGCAGAATTATTCATAGTCAATTTATTAGTTGTCAAATGCATTTTGGGAGCCGACCGTCAGACAACCGTAACCGCCAGACTTAACCACTAGGTGGCAGTCAGCGATTAGACCGCAACACTATCACATGCAAACCATTTAGCCTTCGTTGTTAGCCAGACTGTTAGCGGGATATTTTTAACCTATAGTTCATTTTTGGGTTTTATTTTTTTAATGTGCTCTTTTTATTTTTAACACCAAGTAACCTAATTTCTAGGTGTTTCATTCATATATGAGTGAGAGCCTACAACATTTATTTGTAAGACTAAATTTCCATATTTTTTCCAAAGGAGTTTGAGAACCTGCACTATTTAACGTTAGCCAAATCACCATGATGGAATATGGAGTGACTTTCAAGACTTGTTCAGAATATGTAAGAGAGGTAATTTTTTTTTAGTGTTTCTTGGTCATTCGGAGGTGGAATTAGGCATGGAGACAAGAGTTGGAAATATAGGAGAGAGAGATTTTGGTTGACAGTGAGCAGAGGTGCCTTCTAGCACGTTCATTCTGGTGGTTTTCTATGTAAATACTTCCTTGCATCAATCCTTAATAAAACGTACGCCCATCTTGAAATCAGACCTGGAGACATAGTCCAACAGCGACGAACTCTGTAATCAATGTTTTTTGTCTTCTATTTCTATTATTTGCTGAAAATTCATGTTTAATATGATTCTTTAGTTCTGGTTTAAATTATAAATTCAATTTATTTCCTTCATTATTTCATATTACATGATCGAGTTAACAATCAATTAAATGTTGGCAAATAATCAGTTCTACTTCAATGTTAGATCAGATCTATTTCAGATCATATATTTTGGTATCAGAGTAGGTTTTGTTGTAGTAATTTTTCTAGGGAATGTTAACCAGGTCCAGGTTGCGACGTGGAGAAGGAATTCTTGAGGAGATAGACTCGGAAGTTGGAAAGCGTAAAGTCTCTCATCAATCGACAATGGGAGGAAGCGATGTAGGTGAAACTCTTGATGTGAAGGTCATGGGAGAATAAAATTTAAAAAAAAAATTTGAACATGCGACAGATGTCGAGAGAACTCTACAAATATAATAAGGCGAGAGATGCATATTCTTCTTCAAAGGCATCAAAGAAGGATAGGGTAAAAGGAAAATTTGATAAACCTCCTTCTCCTCCATCATCTTCATAATCATCATCATCTTCTTATTCTAGTTTAGATTCTAAACCAGGAAAGAAACCTCAGAAATCTATTTTTAAACTTGATGTAAAATTTGAAATACCTATCTATGATGCCAAAATGAATCTTCAGAAACTAGATAACTAGATTAAGTAGTTAGAAATATATTGTAGAATTTAGAACATTTCCAATGAAAGAACAAAAAATCAGTTAGCTACACCTAGAATGGGTGGAACAACTTTAATCTGGTGGGAAAGTAAAAATCAAGTAAATTTAAAGAAGAAATGTAAAGTCATCTCTTCATGGTCTAAGTTTTTAAAAGATCTCAGAAAAAAATTCTATCCTTTAAGAGGCATGCAACAAGTTGTTATTGATTGACAATATTTGAGGCAAGGTAAAGGGAAGAATGTTTAGGAGTTTACTCGGATGTTCAGGAGTTTACTGGGGAGTTTGGGAAGAAATATTTTGCGCTTGGTATTCCATTGGATACACGTGAAACTTTATTAAATTGCATTGGAAATTTACATTCATATTTACAACATACGTTGTTGATGATTAATCCTGATGACTTTGATGAAGTGTGTGTTCAAGGCATACATATTGAATCAGTTAGCACACCATTCAATTTTTCATAGAAAGCATCCAAACAGTTGTAAATCAAGGATTCGAAAGACAACAACAAGAAGAGAAATTCTAAAGGAAAGAAAATAGTGACAACTAATAAGGAAGGTGAAATACCTACTTGTACTCACTTCCAGAGGATCAGACATGATGAAGAGAGATGTTGGAAACTTCAACTAGAACTTAGACCAAAGAATTTCTAGAAAAAGAAAGGTGAAAAGAAGGCTAATGCAATAATCCAACAAGATTTGGGCTTTGAATCACGTGATGAAAGGAAAATAACCGCAATGGTTTCGACAGGTAAATGTTCAAATGCTAGTTCAAATTCTAGTACTTATGCATATTCTTCAAACATAAATCATCTAGATGAAGATAAAAGAGCTGAATTATTTCACTTAAGGGTAACTTATAAGAACACAAAAATAGACACTTTGTTTGACAGTGGATCACAGGAAAATTTAATATATGAAGTTTTAGTTAAGAAATTGGGTTTGGATACATAGAATTATCCAAGACCATACCGATTAGGTTAGATAAAAGAGAAGACTGATATTAATGTCACAAATAAGTGCCATTTAATATTTTCCATCTCAGCTAATTACATTCATGAAGTGGATTTAGATGTGGTTCCATTAGACATATGTGGAATAGTGCTGGGAAGTCCTTAACTCTATGATCATGATGTTGTGTTTCATAGGAAAGAGCACAAATATCACCTTAAGAAATATTGAATTGAATACATTGTGAGGGCACATAAAATCAAAACACACTTGGATTTATTTATTGCTAATCAGATGAAGGGACTAATAATTTCAAGTACGAGATATGTACTCATGGTTGTAAAAGAAAAACATAAGGATCAAAATGATGCTTTTTCAAGGTTTTAATCTTGGTTTAAAGATACTTTGGTTAAAGTGGTATATTATTTTCAAAGTCTATTTCAAGAACCAAAACATTTGCCTCCTAAACAGGAAATACAACATGATATACAATTATGTCTGATGCCCCTCTTCCTAATGTCGGAATGTATCACATGTGAGTTATAGAGAACTAAGAAATAAAGAAACAAATCTAGGAGCTGTTTTAAAAAGGCTTCATTCGACCCAGTTCATCTCCATGTGGTTCACCCATAATTTTAGTTCCTAAGAAAGACGGGAAATGGAAAATGTGTGTCAACTTTAGGGCCTTAAACAAAATCAAAATCAAGAACATGTATCCTCTTCCTAGGATAGATGATTTATTTAACCAATTGAAAAATTCTATCTATTTCACTAAGTTAGATTTGTGTAGTGGGTATCATCAAATTCATATTGCAGAAAATGACATATGGAAAACTGCATTTAAAACTATGGAGGGACTATTTGGATGGTCAGTGATGCCTTTTGTTTTTTGTGATGATCCAAAAAATTTCATGCGGGTTATGAATGATTTATTCCATCCATACATTGATAAATTTGTCACAATCTACTTAGATGATATCCTGATTTTCAGCTCCATTATGGAAGAGCATGTTAGGCACGTTACACATGTCTTAAAACTATTACAAAGGGAAAATTTGTACCTTAAATTGTCCAAATGTGAGTTTGGGAAAACTTTATTGATTTATCTTGGTTACATAGTTGGAGGTGGTCATTTGAAGATAGATCCAGCTAAAATCGATTTGATTGTTAAGTGGCCAAGACCACAGAATGTGACTGCAATTAGGAGTTTCTTAGGTGTTGTTCAATATTGGAGAAAATTCATTTCTCAGTTTTATTTGATTCCATCACCATTACATTCTTTAACATGTTCTAAATTTTTGTTTCATTGGGGAAGGAAACAACAAAAATATTTTGATTCACTTAAGCAGAAAATTATCACCACACTAGTCTTAGCTTTACTAGATCTTCAATAGCCATTTGAAATTGAAACAAATTCTAGTGGTTATGCAATGGGTGTAGTTTTAATTCAAAAAGGGAAACCAATTTGTTTTCATTCAAAAAAAATTTCTAAGTTAGTTATAAATTTTCCGCCATATGATAAAGAATTGTTTGGTTTGGTTGAAAGTGTAAATAAATGGAAACAATAATTAATGGGTAAGGAAACAGTGATTTGCACAGATCATCCACCACTTTAGTACCTTCAGTCACAGACTAAGTTGCAACAATATCTTCATTATAGATGGATGGGATTTCTTTAAAAATTGCACTTAGTACTTAAGTACAAGAAATATGTAACCAACAAAGTAGCTGATGTTTTTTCTATACCATCTTTGAATGCTTCAGTAGTGCTGCAGAATAGTTCTTTATAACATGAAATTTATTTAGAAAAATGTAGTTCATGTGCTGATTTAAAAGATATTTATGAATCTCTAACTCATGGTACTCAGGTGGAAGAAGTCAATTTTCATGTTCATGATAGGTTTTTATATCATCCGAGTAAGTTGTGCATACCACATACAGAAAGGGCGCATGTTATTTTGGAAGCACATTCTTCTCGCATTTCAGGACATTTTGGTGTAAGAAAGACTATGGCTCAAATTCAAAGGTATTTTTACTAGCTTGGCATGTATGAAACAATTGTGAAGTACATTAAAGGATGTGTTATGTGTTCGACAAGAAAGCCAAGAAATCGAAAGATTGGTTTGTATATGTCACTTCTAGTTTCTTTGTGAGCATGGGAAAGAATTTCCATTGATTTTGTTGGAGGACTTCTTATGTCCAAGAGAGGGCATGATTACATGTATGTCGTGGTTGATCGTTTTAGCAAGATGTGCATTCTTGTTCCATGCAAAAAGAAAGTGACTGCTGAAAAAACTGCACAAATGTTCTTTTAAAAAGTATGGGTTCATTTTGGGTTACCTGCTTCCATTATTGTTGATCGAGACACTAACTTTGTAGGAGAGTTTTGGTACACTTTTTGGGGAATCTTGGATAAAAAGATGAAGAAGAGCACAAATTTTCATCTACATACTGATGGGCAGAAAAAAATGGTGAACATGACAGTGATACATATTCACCTAGGTTACATCAACAAACATCCTAAGTTGTGGGATGAATCTTTACCTTATGTGCATCATGCTTACAATCAAGAGTTACATTCTTCGAATAATCGATCGCCATTTGAAACATGTTTTGGGTATCTACCAAAGTCATCGATGGACTTCATGTTTGATGAAGAAGATAAAGTGGATGGATACGATGATTCAAAAAAATCAGTTAAGTTCATTCAACAGGTACAACAGATACATGAAGTAGTGGAGGATTAGTTAGAGAAGAGTCCGGACAAGTACAAAATGTTCCATCACAAACACTGAGTTGATCATCATTTTTAGGTCGGTGATCAGATATGGTTGTATATCTTTAAAGAATTTTTGAAAGGTGAATGTAAGAAACTGAAACCCATCAGGTATGGTCCTTTCAAGATTATGGAAAATATTGGAAATAATGCATTCCAGATATATTTACCTACTTACATGCATATTTATTCAGTTGTAAATGTGGAAAATATTAAGTTGTATTAAACTCTGATGATGATTGATCCAGAGGAAGATACAAATATTCCTACCATTGATGATTTGGAACCTGAGTATATGAATTAGTTTTAGGAAGATACCATCTTAGAGAAGAAAATTTCTCACTTCTAGGAAAGGAGATGTTCAATATCTTCGAGTCGGACTCAAGGGCATGAATCCAAGCAAGGCAAGGTGGATGGAGATTGCAAAAGTGAGGGATTTGTACCCTCGCCTAATATCTTCTTAAATCAAAATTTTGTTGGTCCAAAATATTTCAACTGGAGAGGATTGATCTAGGAGGATCTCACATCAATACAGATCAACAGTGTGGCAGATTTCATCTCCAGTTTTTCCGATGCAATTTAATTCATCATGGTTAAACGGTTATAATGTGGTTTGAATTTGGTGCATGGTCGAATTGTAATGTCTATAATGAAAGGTGTATTAAGCCTAAGTGTTAAAACATATGGTTCTTAAGTTAAGGTGAAAGTAGTGCTAAATCCATATAGAAACATTATGTAAAGGTCACAATGTTCTAATCCAAACCGATGGTCATCCTAAACCTAGTGTATATGGTAAAACCTATGTGCATAAACCTTTTGGTGCTATGTAAAGTTATAAACCATAGAAAATTATAAAAAATATTATATGGTGCAGAACAACCATCAGGTTAACCACAGTGAAGAAGTTAACCTCGTGGAAGGAGTTGCAGCATGCGATCAGGGTTTTTAGTTAATGCAATGGAACACTGAGAAAACCATAGAGTTAGCCGCATTTGGTTGATTAGTTGTCACATGCAGTTTGGGAGCTGACCATCAGACAACCGTAACCTTCAGACTTAACCACCATGTGGTAGTCAGCAGTTAGATCGCAACGCATTCACATGCCAACCGTTCAACCTCTGCCATTAGCCAAACTATCAGCGAGTTGTTTATAACCTATATTTCATTTTTGGGCTTTAATATTTTAATGTGCTATGTCTATTTTTAACACCAAGTAACCTAATTGCTTGTTTTTCATTCATATATGACCAAGAACCTGCAACATTTATTTGTAAAACTAAATTACCGTATTTTTCCCAAAGGATTTGGAAAGCCTGCACTATTTAACCTTTTCCAATTCACCATGATGGAATATGGAGTGATTTTGAAGACTTGTTTAGATTTTGTAATAGAGAGGTAGTTTTTTTTAGTGTTTCCTAGTCATCCGGAGGCGGAATTGGGTATGGAGATAGGCATTAGAAAGCTAGGAGAGTGAGATTTATGTTGAGAGTGAATAGAGGTGCATGCAAGCATGTTCAATATGGTGTTTTTTTTTGTAAATTATTCCTTGGATCAATCCTTAATTAAATGGACACCCTTCTTGAAAGTGGACCCAAAGACATAGTCCACTAGGGATGAACCCCGTAATTAATTTTTGTTGTCTTCTATCTCTATTATTTACTAAAAATTCATGTTTAATATGCTTCTTAGGTTCTGGTTTAAATCATAAATTCTATTTCTTTCCTTTAGTATTCCACATTAAGCGACCGAGTTAATAATCAATTCATTGTTGGCAAATAATCAATTCTACTTCAGTATTATATCAGATATATTTTAGATCACTTCAATACTTATGCATCCTCAACATCCTTGCCTTTATCACTGGAAACCTACATTGCAAATAATACACACCCTTTCCCACAACTACAATTTTCCTGCATAGATGTAACCATTCTCACCAATGTAGACTTCTTCTTACCCTGCGCAATTCTATTCTCTCCATCATCATCCAAACACCTAATATCCTTCTCATAAAAATCCATCTTTGTCCTATGAGGGTAGAAGTAATCCATACCTAGAAGCATAATGTATAAACCCAATGGAATAACTTTCAAATGTGTTGATGTAGGCATACCATTTAGCTCAAATTCACAAGCTCTTACCCAATGATGAACTCTTTTCTTAGCACCTGAAGCCAAACACACCAACCAAGACTTTTCATGCACTTCTTTTATCAAAATACAATTATCCACTATGTTAGGATTAACATAACTATAATAAGGTCCAGGGTCAATAAAAAGAGTAACAAATTGATCATAAAACTTACCTTCCATATCAATCATATATACATGGTGATCATCCTTTCTATTATCAAATGTTACGTAGATCCAATGAATTAGTTTTCCAACATCCCCAACTATCTCTACCTCTTGAGAACTGTAAATATGAGGTCTACCACCTTGATATGATAAAAAATCCTTCTTGAGATGATACTTTCCACATATCCAACACTATAATTATTTCCTCCCATCACTTATATTCTGGTGCTCTCTGGGTTGAGGCCCATGTCCCTTCACAACTGCATTAAACATCTTGTAAGGAGAAACATTTTCTTTCTCACCTACATCCTTTATTGTTTCTTGCTTTGGTGGCCATTTTCCTTTATATTTATCACTCCCTTTCCAATATTTCTTCTATTCAGTCTTACGCATCGATTCTTCAGAAATTTTTTTGAAGTTATAATGACATATTCCAGTGACTAAGGTTGATCATACTCAATATGATCCTTAAATGCTAATGGAATTCCACTGATAAATCTTTGAATTTTTTTCTTCTCATCTTCAAGATATGAAACATACCTCAACAACTTGAATAACTTAATCGTTTATTCCTCATCTATCATAGATCCCATATTTATCTCATAGAACTCCTTGGAATTTCCATCATAGCACCTATCTAGAAAATACTTCTTCCTGTTCAGTCTCCTCAATTCATGCCAACTCAACTCATTTATTCTGATGTCTCTAACACACTTCACATATTCCCACCAGATGTCTTCTTTCTCTTTGAGGCGGAAAATAGCTATCCTAGCCTTCATGTTCTTTATGTAATCGTGAAACTAAAATAACTTCTTTATCCCAAGAAACCATGCCTCCACATCTTATTACTTCTTCAAATCTCCATCAAATTTAGGTGGCTTGGATTTCTTAAAATCATCCGGAAAATATCCCTTGTCACTCCTCCAGTAAGGATGATAGAAATGATTATCATGAAATATGTCTAAACTGGAACTAAAGTAGAATCCATATCCACTTCCTCTCCGAACAGGTGTATCTAAGAATATACCATCTTTGATTCTGTCATTTGTTTCTGGAATGTGCCAACAATGATATCTGCTACCATATGCCCCATTAGTTATCTCCTATTCATAACTTATCTGTGGTTTTCCTTGTCTCTGTAAGTCTGAAAAACTCTGAAGGATGACTCCCATCACTCTTATGCCTTGGAAATTATTTCTCGTGACTCCTATACCCTAGAAATTATTTCTCATGACTAAATTATTCTCTCATTATATTCCTTGCAACTTCATATTTCACCATTTAAAATTCTCAAGGTGTCTGCTATGTCAGGAGAGTACTCATCTATTTGCTTCTCATTTGATCTGTAAGGAGAGTGTTGTGAACTATAGTCGACCATTTTTCTAGTCATATTTTATCCTCATCTTCCTAAAAACATACCATGTCAGATAACCAAATATAAACATAATCAAGATACCTCGGTGAAGTTAAGGGGAGGCTATCTCATTTGCAAAATTATTCTATATTAGAATAATACATGTATATACATAATCATATCAATATACTGAATACATGCATGAAAATACCAACTACATACCATGAATTTGTGCACGACAATAATAACCATGAAAATACATGCATAAAAACCATATAGACACTGACATGCATGCATGAAAAATACATTTCGCTCATTTAGTCCAAGTATTGAAACATTCTTTGATACCAACATATAACCCACCCCTCCGACATTTACCTACTTTCACCAGTTTTTCAGCGTCAACATAAGCTGAGGGCTACTATAAAATTACTCAAACTCCTAACTACAATTAAGTAAGTGGAAATGAAAAACTAGAACCTTACCGACCTTCCACATGAGCTACATGACACGTAAGAGCCAAACAACCACTCTTAGTGCCTAAAACCTCTGCTAGAATTATTTCTCATTGACACGGGCTCCCAGACACATGCATGAAAATTCCTACATGCATTTTAGGGCCTTAATCCACGTGAAAAATCCTACCAGGGTGCGATTATGACCCAAGTTCCTCAGTTCAAAGGGTGCGGTCCCAGATTATGTTCCTAAATTATAGGTCAACCTCCAAACCACTACCCATAACTCAATGATAATTTCAATAATGATAAATAACATCATGAAAAAACCATTCATACAAAACTTTATCAAATACTTTCCCTAACCAGGCTTAACAATGACAATCATTTCGTAAATCATATTGAGAACGTGTAATATATAGGTCATGAATGCATATCTAAACATAGGGGTTTGATACTTATATGATATTTTTCAAGAAGGTCTAGTTCCCTATCATAATAGCTAAAATAACATTTGTTATCTCATGCATTCATTAGCCATTCATCAACAAATCAAACATATCAAGAGCCATAACTAGAAATTTTTATGGAACCATGTTTATAACCAACATATAACCAGAATAATAACCATGATAGAACCACCATAAAATCCATAGAATAACAAGTACAAACACTCATGAAATGAAATTGAAAAATAGGTCTTATTACCATATGTAAAATCCAACCAAGTTAGGGACTTCCATGTACCAACCGACCATAGATTTGGCTGAACCAAATATTTCTTTCAGCCAATCATCCATGTGCCATATATATGCATGAATGTGGGGCTCAATACAAAAAAACTAGGGCTTCCAGAATATTAAATTACCTTCACCCTAAAAATTTATTGCAATCCCTCTAAAACAGGTCAAGGGATTACCAGGCCCAAAATAAGCACATAAAAAACCAAGGTTATTAAAATATTAAACCACCTACACCCTTAGGCCTTACTAAAGTCTTGCCAAATCACAATAAGGGATCACTAGGCCTAAAAAAAATTTGGATGCCTCGGAATTTCTTCACGTATACCTTGAGGAATTTATTGTCTCCAACTTAGGCTTTACTAGAATCATGCCAAAACCGGTGATGGGATTCCTAGGTCCTATAGGATTTTTCTTGCGATCACCTCACTCGGTTCCAATATCATCTGGTAATTCAAATCTCAACTAATTAAAAGAAACCCTTCACATTATGGTTATCCGGAAATGGAAAGGTAAGGTTGAAACCACTATCACACCTAGAAAAACCCATGTTAATGACAATACGAGAAACAAATACACAAATACATGTACCATGAATTTAAAAACTAGCTAGGAAATCAGATATCCAATCTGTTACCTACAAGTATTCCTTTTGAAGCTACTTGATCCAAAATTTTCTTGTTATTCCCTTTCTTTCTTTTGCTTCCTTTTCCTTCCTTATCCCACCTTTCTCCAATACTAGAGTTCTCCAAGAATGCTCTAAGTGTGCAAGAGTATGAGAGAATAGAGATAATAGAGAGGGATCTCCACCATAGAACTGTCAAAAGTTGAGATCTAATCCCCATAAGAATTTTTATTATTGAGGCCTCTATTTTCTTCAATTTCCTCTATTTTTCCTTCAATTTCCATCTCATGCAACTTGTGACCTTGAATCTCCATTTTATCCTAATTTAATTTAATTTCATAAATAAACTACTAATTAATCTTTTCCTGTTCAATGCCTTTGCCAAATCTATAGCCATACTAAACTAAAATTAACACTCACTAAGATATTTTTCCCAACATTCAACTTGGAATACATGTCCCATGAACTTGGTCTTATTTTTCCTATATTAACTTTATTACATGAAATTTTAACCTAGGGATGTTACATATCCCTCCCCCTTAGTGGAACATTATCCTCAATGTTTTATGACACCTATAACTAGAAAGACCACTGAAAACCAAACCATACTTCTTGTGGAGCTTTATAACTTAGCTTAATGCAATATTTACAATGAACGACCTGCTGAAAATAAAAACCAACATGACAACATGACAACCATGCTTCTTATTGGAGCTTTATAACAGAGATAATTTCGGTATTTAAAATATCAACCATACATAAATATATACATATAATAAAATTCATTTTCCTCAACCAAAAAAAAATGAAGGATACATAGCCAACATATGATCAAATATCTCTCATGTAGCTTCATCTGGCCCAAAGTGCTTCCACTGCACTCTAGCTTGCTTGATTTCCCAATTATAGCGCACGAGTTGTTTTCACTACAATATGCACAAAGGATTGGGTTGGAATTATCCTTTTGGATCCACATATAATACAAAATATTCAATGAGATGATCAACATACTTCACATATCATTTAATAAATCAAACATGGAAAACATCATGGAATTTTAGTCACTCAGACATAGTGAAAGTATATACACCACTGGTACAATCCTCTCAAGGATCTCGAAAGGCCAACAATACCGAGGTTAAAAATTGGCACATGATTCACTACTGAAGAATCTATTCTTGGGATTGATGTAAAAGTACACATGCTCCCTAATCTGAAACTCCTTAAACACCTTATGCTAATATGCATAACTCTTATGCATGTCTTGTGTCTCTTTTAGATTATTCTTGATAACTTGCATTTCCCATTCTACCTCTACCAACATGTCCAGTCCTATCAATACCCTATTTACTAGAGCACTCCAGTTGAAGGGAGTATTAAATCTCCACCCATAAAGTGCCTCAAATAGACTCATCTTTAGTGACTAATGATACCCATTGTTGTAGAAAAATAAACTAGTTGAAGGTACTCCTCCCACTTCCTATATTGGTGCATGATATACATTCTCAACATGTCCTCTAGAATCATATTGACCCTCTCTATCTATCCATCTGTCTATGGATGATAATTTATACTTAAGGCCAACTCTATACCAAAACTTGCAAGTAACTCTTTTGAAAAAATAGAAGTGAACCGTAAGAAGATGTGAACTACTCATCATAAGAAATTTTACTATTGAGGCCTCTATTTTCTTCAATTTCCTCTATTTTTCCTTCAAACTCCTTCTCATGCAATATGTGACCTTTCATATCCATTTTCTCTTAATTTCCTTTATTTTCATAAATAAACTGCAAATTAATGGCTCTTTTCCTTTGCAATGCATTTTCCAATTCCTTTTCCAGTTTCCTTAGCCATGATAATCCTAAATGAGCAACCACTATGATTTTTTCCCCAGCATTCAACTTGGAATACGTGTCCCATGACCTTGGTATTATTTTTCCTTTATTAACTTTATTACATGAATTTTAAACCTAGAGTTGTTATAGTAAATGTTTTCTCATTTAATGGAATGACCACTTAAAGTTCATACATGACATTTGTTGGACACATAATCCTCTATGGGTAGGTGTGGAAGGCGAACAATCACAAATGGAGTCCAAGTGACATTGGAGGATGAATCCAAGGGTCACCTCATTGTATTATAAATGTACATCATATCAATGGTAATATGCAAATCATGCTTATCTTTCTATTTGTGTGTTTTATCTTCTTATACACCATGTGTGTGTTTAACATGGTATCAAAGCCCAGGTGAGGCCCTGACATTTTTAGATTCAGCCAGTCCCAATTTTAGTTTTTTGTTAGAAATATTCTTTGTCTCCTGAGTGCTTTCTCTTCATTGATTTTTGTGTTTGTGAATGTACATTGTCTTCGGCCTTGTGTTTTCACACAGCTCCTCATACCTGCAGCTTAGATTTCCCAAAACAGTTTCAAGGCAAGCATACCTACGTTCCTCCCTCATCCAACTCTTGACTCTCACTATGCCCATGCTGCCTCTTCCTCCTCGGATCACAACCGTCTCTCCACTGCCTTTGCCATCTGCTACCTCTCTCACCTCCTCCCCTCGATACCCTCGTCCTCCTTCTGCACACTCTCCACAACTGCACATTGTCCCCTCTGCTTGGAGCTTAACCCAGCTTGGAAATGACATTATTTAGTGCGGTCACAGTCTCTGCATAATATTTCTCTACCTTGGGTGTATCCTTGCTTCTTGCAATGTAGTCAATATTGTCAAGGGTGTCAAAAAGCTTGGTGGTGAGGAATTTGAGGGGCTTATTCACCTCCTTGGGCTTTGAGGTGATAAAGGTGTTGAGGTCATAGCGAAGGTAAGAAGCCTTGGAGTGGAGGTCGTTCTGGATGTACGGCCATGCATTCTTATCTATTAGCTTCTTCACCTCCAAGATTTTCTTCACAGATTCCTTGGTTCTTGCAGTCGCCTCGTCTGTCGAGAGGGGAAGAATATAGAACTGTTCCTTCGACAGCAGTTCCAGGTCCCTCGCCTCATCTGAAAAAAAATTTCTTGGCTTCCCCTCGAGGGCAGAAGGGGGCCATCGAGCTTGATGGAGCAGGCATCTGCGACAGCTTTATGAGCCACAATGCCCACGGTCATCGTGTGACCACTTTCCAGAACCACCTGTTGCGAGACTCCACATAGAGATGCCATGGAGGACATTGCTTACACCATTTTGTTAGCTTCTTTATTTCCTTTCTTTATCTACTCTGACTTGGGCTTCTGGTGTGTTGATCGTTCGACCTGTATGTTGGACACCTAATGTGAGAAGTTGAAAAGATACATGACCGAGCATTGAATGGTATCCACTACTCTACATAGATCATATTTTGTTTTTTTTTTCCGGGTTGGCATATAAAATTCATTGCATAACATGCATAGTTTATAACAAAAACCACCTATGGGATATATGGAAAATGAGTCAGATTAAGTGAATGTATGCCATGAGTGGTTTATAAGGATTCATTAAAAAAAGAGAGAGAGAGAGAGAAAAGAAGAATAAGAGAGAGGGGAAATGGTATATAAATAAAAGGATATATGGATTTTCTATATAGTGAAGATTGAATTTTTCACTGTATGTTTCTCTATTATGAAAATGTGACTAAGATTTTTGGCATGTATAGAAGGGTGACTCTCTAAAAGATATTGACAATGTGAAGGCGAATGTTGAAAATTGGTAATCATTTTCAAAATAGTAGTGGCATCATAAATTCACTCATAGTTTTGCCACAAAGGATTTTTTGGAATTTTCCTTCATCTTTATTGTGAGGTAATATATCAAGCTCAAGACCATCTGCTTATCGATAGTGAAGAATCCAATCTTGTGAATATATTTTTGTTGAATCTGAGTTGTTGAGAAAAATGGCTAAAATCAATGGTGCATTAGAGTTGTTGCATAACCTCATTCATTCCACTATTCATGATATGGTAAAAATAACCAAGATATCTCTTTTTAATATTCAAACTTGCTTGCAAGATGGACAAGACAAGATTGAGTTTTTACAGTTGGATTCTTAGCTCTAGCAAGAGGAACTTCAGCAAAAGAGTCATCATTCTGAACCTGTTTCTGTTCAGAAAATTGAGAGGGGCTCTCATCAGCAGCAAGAATATAAAGTTGCAATCAATTCACATTTAGTTCCTTGTACAAGAACATATTTACATGTAGATTTAGCAATTCAGTTTGCACTTCCCAAGCCATCATCAGACCTTACGAAGATCTTATCCACAACAAGCATGGAACAGGCCTTGGATATGAAAAGGAGTTGTCTTTTCATATTCCGAACTACTCCAAGCCCATCAAATTTTAGAGTGCCAGATTTCTTCATGACAGTTCACCTTTAGCTGTTCCAGATCCTACTCCACTTCCATAAAAGAAACAAGAAATTGTAAAATTCCAACACTATGATCGAGTTGGCCATATGAACGATCACTATTTTTATCTTCACCCATGCAAGCACTGTGGTCGGCACACCCATTCTTCACATAGATGCTTCAGAAATAAGTGTCCTGCAAGAACAAAGATTGATCTTGGATGGGTCGCTTCTTGGCAATGGGCATCAACAGCCAAGAATATTGTTAAGTCACATGTCAGAACTTGTTCTTGAATATTGAACAATCTTGTAGTTGAGTTTTTTCCATCATCTCACCTTGTACCTGACAGGGGGGTAAATTGTGGTCATCTACAAGCATCATAGCCACATCAAGCGAGCCTAAGCCCCAATCTCTCATTCCATATTCAGAGTTGTAGCCAGAGACATAGCAGTTCAAGTGAGCCTGAGCCACAATTCTTCATTCCAGATTCAAATTTGTAGCCAGAAACACGGATGACCATGAGCATGCCTTTGGTTGGTGGACAACCCTTAAACCATCTATGTGAGGTTGATATTCTTCCTCTTTTAGAACACTTCTCTAGTAGAAGACTTCAGCTTCTTGCCATCTTTGGAAGAGTTCTGGGAAATGCATCAAGAATTCTAGTGTTGGTGGTCATCCTTAAACCATCATAGGTTGTATACTTCCCTTGTTTTAGGTTGAAGGTCTCCCTCTTCAAATATCAGGGACACTTCCTCTAGCAGAAGCCATTTGATTATTGCCAGATTTGGAAGACTTCCAGTAACTGCAATAAGTGTTGCGTTCCAGTGTCGGTGGTCATCCTTAAACCACCTCTTTATGCCAAAATTTCAAAGAGCTAATTCAGCCTAAGTGTTGCCATGCATACTTTACAAATTTGTATTACAAATCTCTTCTTGGACTCACACATACGCCTTCAGATTAAGGGGGGAATGTCGGACACCTAATCCTCTATGGGTAGGTGTGGAAGGCGAATAGTAAAAAATGGAGTCCAAGTGACCTTGGAATAGGAATCCAAGGGTCACCTCATTGTATTATAAATGTACATCATATCAATGGTAATATGCAACTCATGCTTATCTTTCTATTTGTGTGTTTTATTTTCTCATACACCATGTGTGTGTTTAACAACATTATTTAGCAACAACAAGAGTATGAATAGTAATTTGGAAACTAACCCTAATTTATGTGGGAATTCAATATAATACACATATAACCATGAACAAAGAGATAATAATTCTTCCTTTTGTTAAAAACAAATGACTGAAATATGTTGACATAATAGAAATAAACAAACTAGGGCACTGGTAGCTTATCTCTTAGAAGAGATGTGGCAGCTACAGGCCTCTCAAATGTGTTACAATGAGGCTCGAGGGCCTTTATTATTGAGAAAAAATGGAAAACCCTAAACATCCAAAAATCTAACTCTAGGAGATGAAGCACCAAAAATATGGGCCTTGTTTGGGTAAATTGGTGTTTCAACTTCCCCGGGACCTAACTTTGGCATGCGATCTCCGTTTGACATGCACCATACCACATTATAAATATCCATCTGAGGACTAAAAATTTTTATGTGAGCAATATTAGTGCATGGACCCATGTTTCTCCCGTTTTTCCCAAAAACTTTCGTTTAGGGCCTCAAAACGGCTCCGGAAGTTCATGACCCGAAAAACTGCTAAAAATAGTAAGTTGTTCCAAAACTAAAAAGCTAAAAGAAGTGATGGTGCGGGTCCAAATGGAATAGGTGGGTGGCCACGAATATCCACCTAGATCATTCATCACTCCTTAGGAAGCAAGGGTCCCCATTGCGTTAAGTTTCTCCATGAGAGGAAAATTATGTTGAACTTGGTATTAGATTTGTCCAAGATGTCGCGGACGTGCTGGATGTGTTAAGTTAATTTGGTTTCCTCATAAAATACATTTGTGGATTATGTCTGTGTAATTGCATGAGGTATGGAAATATCAGGCGGTGGTGCACTGGGGGTCAGATCGATGGAGTGCTTGTCCTAATAGAGTAGAGGAACCTCTATGGGTGTGGAGAAAATGTTCTCGTATTCCTCCACAACTTTTTCCATCTCTTGTAGCTGTGCAGGGGAACCATTTTTCGAGGCTATGGCCACAATATTCTTCTTTTACTGTGAGTGAGTTATAAGGAAAATAAATTTCCTAGTTTGCGAAACAATCTTACTGCTTTGTTTTGCAATAGTCAAGGAGATGGCAGCAAGTGGTACTACCCCTGGTATCATGTACAATTTATTTCTCAAAGTAATCACAACAGAATGAGGCCTAGACTCATATAAAACATGAAACCTCCACAAGTATGGTTGGCCCAATCATACATCAACTACACAGGGAAATTTTCAAGGATGGGAAATTATTTTGAAGTTTAAAAAATTAGTGAATCTCACTAGTCCCTAATAAGCAAACTATAAAATGTTTATTGATATATTTGTAAAATTATTAAAATTTATAATGATTTTATATATATTCTCTATATAATTTTGGTGATTTTTAAGCTAAAATAAATTTATATTGTAAAGTTTGGGCGAATAATTTTTATAAAAAATGGAAATTGGTGAATCTTTTTTTTGGAAAAAACATGGAAAATTAGCCCACCTACGCATATTAGCCCCTAAAATTTTCCATGTAAATACATCAAGAGGAGCAACATCACATAATACCTCATCCATGAATGGCTTGATGTTGTATGGAAGGCAGCACTCCTGGTGGATGTGAAGATCTCTCCCTGGGTGAAGGCACCCGATGGTATACAGCTGCAGGTGTCTTATGGTCGGTAGGTCAAGCCGTTTCATGACCTATACTAAAATTAGGTTCTTTTGGCTTCCCCTGTCGACAAGAAATTGTAGTGGAGAACCCTTCACCCACATATGCAAATGGAATAGGTGCTCCCCCTCCTTTGGATCCTCAGGATCCTCCCTCTAGAGCTTGGTGATGGCAACAATGGCACTGCGGTCCGCATCAATGATCTTATTCCCTTTGTAATATCCCTTTTTTTGTTCTGGCTCAGGATGAGAACTTGCATTTTATTGGGGTGGCTTCATTTCGACCACCACGGACTATTTGGCCTGACACTCATTTGTATTGTGAGTGGGGCTGTTATGAAATTTACACCATTTCCCTGTGTCCCTATTTGGATTTTTCGTGGTGTTCTGAGTCACCCCACTTTGACTCTTCCCCCTGTTCTTTGGTTCGGGAGTGCCTTTCCCTGGCTTTAGACTCGCAGATCCAAAGTCTCGCTTATTTTTCTTAAATTTATGCTCGATGTTGGTGTCATAACGATACACCTTGCTAAGATAGGTAATGTCAAGGAACTCCATTTCCTCTTGAATGTTTCTGTGTAGAAATTTGTGGTACGTGAGCACCAAATGTCTCTCTGAATCTTTAATACCCAAATTTTTACGCAGGGTATGGAACAAATTCGCCAATTCGTGCACATCTTGATCCCTTTGCTATCGCGGCATGGTCCATTGGATGTATTTGCCCTCATAGATCCCCATAGGGTAATATTGTTCCTTGATGTCATCTAGGAATGAATTCCAAGTGGGTGCGGAAGAGAACAGAGAGGGTTCCCCCTCATTCTTTTTCTCACAGTAGGGTTCCCACCAGTCTTTGACATGGGGGGCAGCTTTGAGGAGTGAAAAAATAATATTTTCTCAGTCAAAGAAATCATGGATTGAGAAATACCCTTCCATCAAATTCAAAAATCTATCTATTTTGTCTACATCTATCTGGCCTTCAAATATAGGAATTTCAAAGGCTACCTGTACCTTGAAGGGGGTGGCGCCTCTAGAGTGGTTGTTGGATGCAGATGCGCTGTAGGTGGGAAATCATTAAAGGATTTCAGAAAATTTATCCATCATCATGCTCCTTTGTTTCTTGAGGGTCTCCTCGAACAATATTTTGATATGATCTCCTACTCCCTCGTCCGTATTTTCTTCCACCATGGGAGGTCGTCCGGGTTTTCTAAGCTGATCTTGCAGGGGTTCAACAAGATCGAGCCCTAACTCCTTATACCATGACCTCATTGGGGACATGCAAATAAAAATAGAGAAAGAGTATACCACTCTGATACCAGTGATCTGGATTTATGCAGGAATGCAACAGAATACACATATAACCATAAACACAGAGATGTAGTATAAATAATGCTTCCTTTTATTAAAAAGAAATGACTGGAATATGTTTATAGGCATAATAGAAATAAAAAAGCTAGGGCATTGGTATCTTATCTCTGAGAAGAGATGTGGCGGCTACAGGCCTCTAAACTATGTTACAATGAGGCTCAAGGGCCTATTTATTAATGAGAAACAATGGAAAACTCTAAACATCCAAAAACCTAACCCTAGGAGATGAAGTGCCAAAATTATGGGCCCCGTTTGGGTAAATTGGTGTTTCAACTTCCCAAGGATGTAACTTTGGCATACAATCACTATTTGACGTGCACCATACCTCGTTATAAATATCTATCTGAGAAATACAAATTTTTATGTGAGCAACATAGGTCCTAATTTTCCCAAAAAACATTATTTAAGGCCTCAAAACGGCTTCGAAAGTTCAAGATATGAAAAAATGCTAAAAATAGTAAGTTGTGATGGAACTGAAAAATTGAAAGAACTCATGGTGCGGGTCCAAATGGAATAGGTGGGTGGCCACCAATATCCACCTGGATCAGAAACTTTCAAAATAATATATTCATCAAATATAATGAAGAACATTAATATAACCAAAAATGGCTTAACACCTATTGAAAAAGACTTATACTCATGGATTCATAAGTTGCTTTTACTTTTTCTAAATATGTCAACAAAACAAAAGACACCATATAATTTTTTATTTTTGTGAGTAACTATAATTAGTAATATATTCCTTAATTTTTGTTAGCCTAGATTTCTGAAATTTTTAGAAGATGTTATAGGAACTATTTATTTTGCTATTAGTATTGAGTCCTAACCAAAGTCCCATAAAAATTTATTTGGTCATAAGTGGACATTGATATGGTTTCATTTCAGTTTAGTGAGAAATATTCAATTGAGAGAAATACTATTCAACATGCCATGTTTCAATATAATTAACATGGAAAATATTAAAATATAAAGAATGGAGGAAAACTAACAAGAAATTTAGGTAGAAATGTCTTGTGTAATCACAAATTTTCTATTTTATACAATGTTTTTAACAAAAATAATTTTTACCCAAATCTTCCTCTTTTTGTTATTAAAGGATGTCATGCTCATATATATAATCCCCTTACTATTTTCAAGAGTATAACAATATATTCTTCCAAGGAGATCCATTCATCAAACTTCACCAAACTAATTATAGATTATCTTATTACATAAAATATTGCACTGCAATAAATGGAACTTCATAAGATACTCCCAAAGAGAAAAAAATATGATGTACAATGTGTATGGGACCATTGATGACATCTATCTAATGCTTTATTATGATGGATCATCATTTTTATGCATAAAGACATACACATATAGCTAGATAGACAGATCGAAAAGAAATAATTAATACATATATGTGTAATAGAAATTGGGTGACAATATCTCTTTAATATAATTCAGAACTTATGATAGGTTATTACACTGCATGGATGTTGTATGTAGGTATCTTTCCTTTACATGAATGTTAAGCATATACCTCACTATATTCTTATTGCATGTATAATGATGAACTTAAATATTAGATCAAGTTTGTTCCATATTTGATTCTTAGATATTTACAAAATTGTCACTAATTCTCTAACTAGGTTTATTCTTTTTTCCATCATAATTTTTCCATTTATTAACATGAGAGAGTGATTTTGTTTCCAAAATATTGTTTTAAATCCAAATTTTCTAAACATGTAGACTAGAATGAGAAATAACACATAATCTACTAATTCAAAACCTTTTCTAGAGCCTCCACGAAAGAAATCTCATTGTGATTTTTTCCTTGGATTGTGTGAGCATGATGGAACCTAACTTCCTCCACCATATCGCGTGGATAAAAACCTAGGTTCATTCATTGCATGTATATTTCAAAGGCCAGTAATAAATAAATTGTTGTGCTTATCACTAAAACAACAACTAAAGTTGGAAAACATGAGCATTCCATTGCACCTCCTATTGCAAATTCAGGGAAGCGTATTTCTCAAATTTCCCATTTAGATTATTGACAAGAAAGAATTTTCAATTGTGGAAGATATTGTGAGTTCAAAATATGTGCACAAGACACTTTATATTCCATTTATTCAAAGCATATTATTTATCTTCCTGCTACTTGCACCTATTATCACTGGAAGTTCTCTATTTAATCATTATGCATTATATGATTTATTAAAATTTATGTAGAGATTACTTTATCCACTCCATTTTATATTTAATATAATATCCTTGGGGAGTGTTTGACTTGTATATTCTTTAATAAAACTAGATGAATCCAGGCGTCACTTTGACATGTAGTTGTAGCACAAGAGCCTCAAGTACCCTTCTAAAAATTTGTTGACACTTTTTGTTTTTCCATATGTTTGAGGATGATGACTTGTACTTATCATTAATGTGGTACCAATATACTTAAACAACACCTAAAAAATACACTTAAATATGGGATTTCAACCACTAACCATTTTCTTTGGAAGCTTAGATGCAATCTAAATATGTTGCATAAATACTTCAAACTTCAAATATTCACACTTTATTAGTACCTACAACATCTATGGATATAAAATGAATATACTAAGTTAATTGATTAATAGAGTTATTCTCTCCCACCCGTGTTAGCCTAACAATCAAAGCCATGTTGATAGATTCCCATTTCTTGTTGGGTATGAGCAAGGACTGCAATATACCTGGGACTACAATAGACCTGGGCTTGGAAAAAAAACTTAGTTTGGTAATGCAATAATAGAGAAACCTACAATTGAAGAACATGCAACCATTCTTGTTTAGTCTCCAATCTTCCTTAGCCTCTTTTTAAACTTGTTCAATCTACTACCAAACCGGTTTCATAGCATTTGGCTTCCATACATTGCTTTTTCTTCACTCATTGGGAGGGACTTACCTCTTTGTAGCTTACCTTCTTTATAATTGGAATCAAATTATCATAAACAAAATTTATAATACATTAATTTACGTTCAACAATTCAATCTATTATGTTCAAAGATCGATTTAGTTCCCTAAATTAATTCATGGTTGATTTTAACCACTAAAATTTTCTCTCATCACTCTATTGAGGAAAAACCTGAAGGGAAAACATTATATAATGAGATTGTATCTAGCATATCTTTTTGTCCAATAACATATGGATTCTTTGTAGGATATTTATGTTAAAATTGGTTTTTTAAATTTTATTTATGTCAATTAGATTTTTTCCTTGTGAGAAATAATTATTAATAAAGGAGGGAATTATGTTACCAAAAATAGAAACAAAAGCTAATGTTAGATTTAAAGCTAGTGTTATAAACTAAATATTAACTTATTATACTTGTTGGGCCTCCAAAATGTCATACACTTTCACCTTCATTTCCATCATGTTACCCTCATTCTATAACTCTATAGCCCCATAACCTTACATTAAGTAACTATTTTCATTATCATATGGGTTTAACATTAATATTTTCCAAGTCATTAATTTTAAGAATTGTAAGTGAATTTGTGATTAAATGTTAGGAAATTAACATGTTTTCACATATATCTAAAAGTGTTATGATTTTTGTGATATTATAGGCCTACTTGGAGATTCTAGAAGGGTCCTATTTGGCCATCCAACCAAAAATTCGAATTTCAAAATCCAAATCATAAATATTTGTGGAATATTTTTAGAGGATGTGGGTCATTAAATATACACATTCAAGGGAGAAGAATCACAGATAAGAGGATTTTGAGAGGATATGTATCTTACATTTTTAGGAGATTGGTTGTAACCACAAGAGATAAATGTCGGTTTAGGAGAGATCTAAGGATCTATATTTATTATATAGTTATCCTTAATTTTTGTATAAATAGGAGTGCACCCTTCATACAAGTGTGGTAAAAAAATGTACGTAATTAATTGTAAGTTGTGAGCTAGTGGTTATATGTTAGAGGTATCTAGTTGTTAGTTGCTAGTTGGAGGTTTCAAGCTCCATCGAAGATGTGATTTGTAAAGTGAGGAGAGAGAATTCTTGTAATATCTTGTAACTTAATATTTATGAAATAAATAATGCTATTTTTATCTCCAAGATGTGATAGTTGATTCAGTGTTCTTGCTAAGGAATGCAGGGCCCCAATCAACCACATTGTGCACATATTTGTACATATAGGTAACATAGTATATTTTTGTTATTTCATTTACTTTATGCAAGTGTGACTTTTCCTTTCAGTAAATGTGATTTACTTTCTAGCAGGTGTGATTTCACTTATGCAAGTGTGGTGTGAATTTCATTTATTCAAGTGTGGTGTGATTTCAATTCTGCAAGTGTGATTTCAATTATGCAAGTGTGGTGTGCCATTTCATTTCAGAGAGTGTGGTTTTAATTCCATAAGTTTGATTTCAATTATGAAAGTGTGGTGTGATTTCATTTCAGAAAGTGTGGTTTTAACTCCACAAGTGTGATTTCAATTATCCAAGTATGGTGTGATTTCATTTCAGCAAGTGTGATTTCAATTATGAAAGTGTGGTGCGATTTCATTTCAACAAGTGTGACTTCAATTCTAGAAGTGATTTTAATTTCAAGCAAGTGTGATTTCAATTTCTTTATGTTTGATTTGATTTGGTTTGAATTGGATTAATTTATTATTTTTTGTAATTAGTTTTAATTCAACTAGATCAATCTAATTTGAAAGATAACCACCTAGTACATATAGTACAGATATACCTCATCATTTTATGAAACCTCGGGTTGACAATTATGTGACATGGATTTAACTTGAAATTAAATCACCCAACATTTCGGTGTCGTTTCCAAGGAGGTATACATAGGTTTTTATTTTTAAGGTTTAGACAACTCATTATAGTTGCATTCATTTTTAAATACATGGTTAAAATCATATTAAAATCATTTTTCATATTATATTTCAATAATTTTCCAAAAATTTGTACTAATCTATTTGCACGACAGGAATTATTGATCAGCTGGAGTAATTCATAGACAATTAAGGATTTTTAAGAATGTCCTTCCAAGAAATATCTCTAATTCTAGCAACAACTGTGATATCTCCTTCTCAGGAAGACTATATTTTAACTGCATTGAAAAAATTATCTATCTCTCCACCTCCACAAGAAGATCTTCAAGTCTCTTTTGATTCCTCTTGTCAATTTGTTGAAGAGACTGAAGAATCATGCAATAATGTTGATGGGGAGAAGCTACTAGAATATAAGGAATGCATAATAAAGGAGGATGTTCAAAGTGATTTAAACCAAGAAAGGAATAAAAATTTTCATGACCTTATTGAAAGATGGTTCCAATCAAGGATCAAATAATCTTATTTCTTAATTGCATGATAAAAACAATTGTTTTCTCATGCTTTGATGTGTTTTAATGCATATTTTTCTGAAATAATTATGAATATATTTTTACTCTTCTTACTCACATGGTTACACTGGAAATATTCATAAACTTAATCATTTTTTCTATTTCTAGTAAAGTATAGTAGGGTAGAATCAATGAATAAAATCAAGTTTGGTGATGCTTTTTTTTAAAGTTTTTAAGTTAGATTTGATTTTATTTGTAAATTTATTTATTGGTAGTGTAGTAAGAGCCACACAACTCACTAATAATTTACAGGAAGATGTATAAAGAGAAGGAATATTCGAGAAGAAGGAGAATAAATAAGATTTGAGAGCCACAATCTGAATCTAGACATCAAATAATTTCACATTGTCTTTTTAATTTCACATTCCAAGTGAGTAAAGACTCTAAATATTGATGAGTATGCTCTCTTATTTTTCTCTTTGCAATCTAGAAGATCATAAAAGAAAATTGAACAAAGTTATTTTTAAAAATTTGCAATAAAAATTGGATAAGCGATCTAAATTCATAATCAAAAGTATAAATATAGGCTTTTAGAAAGCTCAAACTACAAAGATAATATGTACAATTTGATCCAACACTATCGAAAACCCTTTTTTTGACACTTTTTTCACCTCATTTGGCCAAAATATGAGTAAGATATCATTGTTTTAAGTTTCTACCCAATTTTGTTGCTAATAAGCCTACAATTCGACCCAAAATCGTTCACTGTAACAAGAAAATGAGAATGACGTGCAAATATAGCGTTCCTAATCAACGATTTAATTTGTAGGAGGTTAAAATCCCCCCTATTATCACTCAGATTTTCCTTGTATTTGTTGCAAGAGGAAAGGGGTCCGAGGTAACCACAAACCAATCTTTTAGGTACAGAATCTAGCCAATCTGTACCCAGAGAGGGCTCTCTCTATAAAATTTAGATCTGTTTTAGAAGATGTTAGGATAGTTATAAAGTTTAGTGGTTTTGTTTGAATTTGGGTGGTGGAATTCGATAACTGAGGTCAAGATTGAGTAGTTTCAGGCCATTGGGCTATGGAGTTAAAAAGATGGCTTTACTGGATTAAGTTTCTAGACAAAATATGGTTTTACAGGGCAAGATAATCAAATAGAGAACAATTATAGATCTTTAGAGTAAATGAGATGGATTTAAATGGATGAAATGCAATTAAGAATCTTTCAACACATTCATAAGAGGGAAAATTGATTGCTTATTAACAAAGAGAAATTAAGTATTATTTATTAAATAACCAAAATGTTTAAACTAGAAAAACAGGAGAAATTAATAATTCCTTACTTAAACCAGTTTAGAAGAAAACATTTAGAATAACAATGATTAAAATCAGATTACACTTAAGTACTTTTTGATTTACTCCTTTTCATTAATCATTCAGAAATGAAACACAGTGATATAATAAACATATATAAAGACTTAAAAACACAAGAGAAAGATGAACTTATTGATCTGTAGTTTGACACATGAATCCAGTAAAAAGTCTTTAGCATCAATTCATCATCCAGCTTGGCCACAAAAAAATTATCCAATAGCACTTTATTCCAAATTATTCAATGTTACAGCAAAGTATATCAATCCACCCTCAATACTCTGATTAAGGGAGTATTTATACAAAAAGTTACAAAAAATATCTCATAACAACTTGAGATATTATCTAGGATGACTCATAAGTAAATTACAATAAAATAGAGAAAAATGGTCTCGTAGATAAGAAAAAATGATAACTGATGTTGTGTTGTTTCCTTCTTTTGAGAATGTGCTGGAGGCGGGCCCTATGCTTTGGCTCATTGTTGTCCTCTTCAGTAACTCTGTGCTAGCTTTTCCGTTTAAATGATACTCTTTGACTTCTCTGATACACTTTGACCTTTATTCATTCTTTTCTCTAACTTATTGTAGTAAATAATCAAAAATTCATCCAAGGATAATATTTACAAAAGTTCCAACATTTCCTCCCACCATTGAGGCTCGGGTATTCTGGTCCTTTGAATTTTTCTAAGAGTTTCATCAGCCTCAGTATATCTGTAGAAAGTAGGCTGAACTGGGAATAAATGCTTTACTTCATGTTCAAGATAAAATAGATTTTCTAATCTGTCATGAAGGTTTTTTCCTGTAGGCAATGCTGATGTTGATGAACTAGTTGAGAAATTGGCTTGGTTGTCAGCATATTTATCCAACTTCTCAACATAACTGTCAAGGTCCATTATTTTATCATCTGAAACTAAAGGACTGGGTAGTCCTTTATTTAACAGAATATCAAATATTTCTCTGAAAGCAATACTTTCTTCTTGCATATCTGAGCATCTGCGTTCTAAATTTTGTACCATAGTTCTCTTGGTAAAAACTCTTTTAATCTCCAAGATTGCTCCTGCTCTGTCCTGAATACCAATTTCTTCAAGTTCATGTTTATTCTGAGTATTCAAAAAATGAATAAGTCTATTGGCTTCTTCAAGCATGTTTCCTAATTCTTCTCTTGCTCTTTGAATTTCTTCCACAGCTAATTTAACTAAGTCATTCTGTTCATAAATTATTTGAATGGAGGACCAGACATGTTTTATTGATTGGATGATGTTGTCCCAAAGAATTTCATTTATTTCCATTAAAGGCTTCTCCAATGTGAGATCCTTTTCCAATGCTTTGACTGTTTTTTCTAATTTGTTCACTTCTCTTGTTTTATCAACAACACTCATTTTTGAAAGATCATATTTGTGTTCTAGAGTGGCCAATTTTTCCTTTGTTTTGTGGAGCTCTATGACCTGAAGTTTCATTTCTTCCATTGAATTTGTTAATTCATCAGTGTTGAAATTTGCGGTGTTGCCCTGTGACAATTTTGCTGCCTGACCTGTTGTTGTTGTACTTGTCACTAATCATGATGTAGATACTAGAATATTTTCCTGCTTATCTTTCAATGCATTCTCAAGCTGTTTTCCAGTTGCATTGAGTTGCTCATTTAATTTTAAGAGCAAATCCATTAGTTCTTCCTCAGAATTTTACTTGATGATTTCGGCAGTCTATGGATGTCTTGAGGCTGGTAATTTCAGTTGTTTTATCAGAGCTGCAATATCATCATCTTTTCTCTTGATTAAAGCTTCAATACCTTTCACATATTTAGGATTATGACCCAAACCAATGACTATTTCCTCCAAAGTTTTGATTCTATTATCCTTAGCCTGGGAGGAAGCTTTTTCAAGCTGCAACTGTGTATTAGTGTTATCCAAAGAATCCTGCAACTTATGGGCCCTCATTGATTTATCCGTCATAGTAGACATTAGGGGAATTTTGAGGTCTAAAATGGGCCTCCTAAGGAAATTATAAAATAATAGTGGAAAAAATCAAATAAGATTTGATGACATCATCAAATTTTAGAGGGAAAAATGAAAAAACTACTTTTTCAACTCATATTTTCAACTTATCTCAAAAATTTTTTACTCAAATTTCGAGCGGGAGTACTCGTTGGATGTGAAATTTAATTCCTCATCCAAGGAGTACCCATGTTGCATACATTCAATGGGTCCTACTACACGAAAAATGAGAAATACATAAAAAAACGTGATTACAATCACGTTTTTTATGTATTTCTCATTTTTTGTGTAGTAGAGTTCATCGAAAGTATACAACATGGGTACTCCTTAGATGAGGAAATAAATTTTGCATCTATCGAGTACTCCCACTCAAAATTTGAGTAAAAATTTTGGGAGATAAGTTGAAAATACGAGTGGAAAAAGTAGTTTTATTATTTTATTATTTTTTAATATTTTTACCCTTTTATTTAAAAAATGGTAAATCATCCCCCATGGTTGACATCATCATCTTGAATCCTATTGGTTGTTATAAAGTTTATTTTTGTCGTACATTTTTCTTTGGAGGCCCAATTTAGACCTCAAAATTCTCCTAATGATAAATCATCTCACCTGTTTGCTTGTGTAGCTCAATTTGATCTAAAGGATGGATATCCTTTGCTAAGACTTCAAAATTAGTCCTAATGTAATCTGCAACTGTCTGAGGCTGCTGCACCTTAGCCTTGAAGTGGCTCATTATCATCTTACCCTGTTGGATGTCATAGGCTGACGTCAATCTTTCTTGATTTTTTGGAGCCATCTTTAAATATTGGTTGTACACTTGAAGTCTAAGTGGATCGTTCCTGACCTTTATATTGATGAATGTTCTTTTGATGTCCCAGGAATCTTTTACTGGAGGTTTGAAAGAAGATATCTCTGCACTTTTTTGCCTCTATAGTTCTTTTCTTTGAAAATTAGTGGATGTCCTACTACCTATACCTGTTTGCTGACTGTCTTCTCTTCCCTAGCTATCAACGATTTCCTGAACTGATTCAACTTCTGGAAGAGGGGTTAATTTCTACCTTTTAATACCTTATTGTTCAAAGCAGCCACCAATAGGAGTAGCTTCTTCAGCCTCTCTCTTTTTTCCCTTTTCTACATTCAGAGGAGTTTGTAAAATTGAAATTTCTAGCTCATTGACTTGAGTAGGAGGAATTTGTACTTGAGCCTGTTCTTTAGAAGTCTCTGGTTGCTCTGTCATTGTGAATTTTTCAATTACTTGTATATCAGGCTCCTTTTCTTTTCCTTTAGATTCTACTGCTACTATACTAATCTCCTACAAATTTTGTTGTAAAGTCCCGGCTGAAAAAGATCCTCGTATCTGCACCTGTCCAAAAGAGTCCAGGTCAAGTATCTTTTCAACATCTTTCATCACATTTTCAACATTGACCTACTCACTATATTTTTCAACCAATTTCCCTTCCACCCAGTCATCCATATTGGCATATTGTTCCTATTTCTGGGATTCTTTGATGGATGTATGTTGATAGTTTATTTTTCATTCTTCTATCATAGATAAAGTTGTTTGGATCATAAGGCACCCAGTAAAAACTCTTTTGTAGTCTGAGATAGTCTTCTAAAATTCTTTCTGCTTCCTTTCCAGCTTCCCTAGAGTTACAAATAAAGGGACCTAATTGGCTCTTGATCCTGAGTTGAGCCTTTTTCTTTGCCTTGCAAAAATGAACTATATCTGAATTAATCATTTGCCTAAATACTCTAATGCAAAGAGTCTCATTGGGACATATTTTGGCAATTTGAATGGGCATAACTCACATCCATATATCCTGATCTCTGTGTGGTTTTGATATAGGTACCAGTCACCTATATTGTACTGCTTTGAGAGCTGAAGGATTTTCTTGATGTCATTATTTACCCTAGGAGGAGAGACTCCTGTCAACAAGGTGGTTGCAGGATGTACAAAAAGGTCAACAAAATCATTATATGAATAAGGGTAATCAGGGTAATTGTGAGTAATGGCAGAGCAAAAGATGACTGACCTAGGATTCCCTTTGGAATCAAGTTTCTTAACATAAAAAGGGAAACTCTCTGATTGAAAATAAATCATGAGGTGATATATGACAGAAGAATACTTGAAAACTCTCTCATTCCCTAATCTCATGAACTGATCATAGATTTTGTCAGCAATATAAGATGAAAAATCGTACTTGACAGCAGGAGGCTGTCCAGGGGTGAAGATAGATAACAATACTAGGGTTAACTGATCAACATACTCACTAGTATTGAAGCCCATTATAGAAGATATCATGTTTAGAATAAGTTTGCCCACATTAGTAAAAAACGTATAACCATAAGGGGGGGGGGGCTTTTAGGCTAATGCTCTGGTAACATGAAGGTTTGACACAGGCGGTTTAACTCTTCATGGGATAAATTGGTATATTTCTCAAGTAATTTAGCCATGGACAGGGGAGTGAGGGCTTGACCAAGTTGGAATTGTAGCATTTCATTTATGGACTAAGCAGTTATTGGGAAAAGGACATTTTGGCTTGGGGATAAAATTGCTCGTTGGTCGGGATCATAGATTGCATAGCAGTAATGGATTATCTCAGGAAAAATGTGGACTAAGGGGAGAAGGTACATGGAAATATTGGACTCCCAAATTCCAAAGATGTCAGAACCATTCAAATAATTGTCTCTACAGTGGCAAAAAATTCGAAGAGGATTCTCACTGAGAAGCAAATCTTTAATTTGAAGATCCATATCGGCTAAAGGCAAATAATCCAAGTCTTTCTGAGGGGCATTGAGGGGCACGACATTCAGAGCTACAGGAACTTCCATTTCAGGTTCTTGTGGATTCAGAAATGGAAATTTGGCTTCTGATAAAAAAACGGGAAAAATTACAGGTTTTTTGTTAAAAAGGAGCAAAATTACCAGTTTTGGGAATATAATTGCAGTTTTGGGAATTAAAACACATCAATTCAAAGTTCTTTTCAGACCTTCGTGTGGAATTAAAACTAGAACCAAGACTTTTTTCAGATTTTAGCGAGAAATTGGAGTAAATACCTGTTTACGGGAAATGAACAGTGATTTAAATAGGTACAGGCTATGGCAAATGAACTCTGAATTACTTGTCAGCAATTTTTTTCAGCAAGGTAATGGTTGGCAGCTTCGACAGTCGATTTCGTAATTCGTTGCATGGGAAACTGGTTTCAGAGCGGGATAGTGAAAATAAAACGGGGTTTTTTTTTTTATTTGCAAAGTCAAAGGTGGCGAGTTTTGATAGATGACGTCAGCAGGTATGGAGGCTTCGTCAGGGGATAAGCGGCAAATGGTTTCCATCACACCGCTTTTGGGGAAAATTGGTTTTGGGCGGAATGACATCGATTCCATACGATGACTGATGCGTGGTAGAGCACTGTTTGGAAAACTTCTCGGCCATCATGCATTATCGTTTGGACACGGATGGCTAGCGATATTGATAATAGCCGTAGATCTTGGATCAGTTGATCAGACGGTCTTCAGAACGTGGAAATGATGGGAATTTAATAGGGTGGGTCCAACGTGATTATTTGTTAATTAATCTCATCGGGAGAGTTTTTATTGGCGGGACATGTTATTAATTAACCTGGAGGGTTAATCAATCCCTTTGTACGATAAAGGGTCGGGGAAGAAAAATACGCAAGGGATGGTTTATTTTGAAGTTTGGTTTAAATTAAATTGTGGGTTATTTTTGTTTTAAACACATATAAAATATGTTTAAAAGATTTTTGATATATTTTTTATTATATGGTAATTAAGCCAAAGCGATTTGCTTACCATAGGGGCAGGAATAATATAAAGATATATTTTAGTCAAAGGGAGTATAATGGGGTTTTTTATTTAAATATGTGGGGATAAAATACTTTGACTAAAAATTAAAATAAATGGGTTTTTGGGTATTTTCATAAAAAGGAGCTATATATAATAGGAGAAGGTCATTATTATAGGGATTTAAATAATAAATTAGAAATTAATATGACAAATGAATTAAAGCACTAAGTATAAAACATTAGAATAATATATTTAACTTATGCTTGCATGAAAAAGGGTTTTTACGGAATATTGCTTGATTTTCCTAAGTAAAATGTGATTTTACTTTAGGAAAAGATTTTTAGAGGTGAATGAATGTCATGATGAATGATTTTAAGTACTTAAGTTTTTCCAGTTATTGGGCCGAGGGTCCGGTCCCTCCAAAAGTGAACAAAATGCCTTGAGCCCCTTTAATCTTCAAATACCTTAGTACTTAGGGGAAATTAGTGAAATTTTTAGGGAAAAATAAGAAGGGAAGTTAGTAACTTGACTTTGCTTTGCTTGAAATTTTTCCAGTGTATTATTTTCCTTTGCACTTGTGATGAAAGTTCAAATTTTAACCATCCAAAGCCATCATTCATCACATGTAATTCAGCAACATCATCTACCTACCCTACCTACTTTACCCTACCATTTTTTCTTCTTTATTAGGGTGCACTTAGGCTGGCAAACCCTTATCACACTTTTTCTTTTACATATGGAAATCTATCTAAATCTATCCTTATTACATCCAAGGGCTCAGATTAAATTGTTGAGCTCATTTTCTTCATTCTACCTATCTACTTATCTACCAAGATTAAACAGTTTGGTTAGATTTTATTCTCTATCTCTAAAACATGAAATTGAAAGATGAACTAGCCAATTTTAAACTATTTGACTCTTCATCAATTGTGGCATAAAATACAAGCTGCACACAATTTTATTATTACATTAGAGCAAAAAGTAGCGGCATTTAAATTTGCACACTTTCCTTGGCCTATCTTTTGGTGGGGTTCATTTTCTTTTACTTTTTTGGGCATTTTTATTCTTTTCACCCTTTGATTTTTCTTTTAGGGTATACCCTCTTTACATTTTTTAAATTTTTTGATTTTTTGATTTTTTTGAGAATATGGAACACATTTTGAAACAAGAAAAAGGTACGAACATATTACATAGTTCATCAAGTCAATCATGAAATATGACACCTATTGGTTTAGGAGTCTAACACTGGCTCCACTTGGGGATGGCTTTTCCTGGTGAAAAGTCAAGAACAGCAGGTCAGGTGCCTTAAAATGCCTTTGACTGAACCATGAAATATTCTTCTTGTTGTTGCTTTATTGTATGTATGATAGTGAAACTTCTAAAGCTTAGGGCCTTCTCTTCAGGCTTCAACTCCAGCAGGTTACCATCCAATTAGAACTGATACATTATAAAGGATATAGTATGTAGATGTCAAAAAATAATAATATCCTAATAGATAGGATCAAAGTAATGCTTTAACATTTGACCATTTATTGGTCCTTCCTCAGTTTCTGAACCATCCAAATCTTTTAGAAAATATGTATTATTTCCTTGTAAAGCATGAATGATGTAAGGTCCTTTCCATAAGAAGTCAAACTTCCCATGTTTTCCTTTATCCTCTCTTCTGGAATCCCATCTTAAAACTTTGTCTCCCAATTGAAAATATTCTGCCTTGGTCCTTTTATCAAACATCTTCTTTAGCTTCTCCTGCAATACTTGGGATCTTTGATAAACTTCTTCTTTGGTTTGCTACAAATTGATTGTTTGATTTATTCTTCTTTGAATGTCATTTGGTTTAACTTGAGCTTCTTGAAGTAACTTCATTATAGGAACTCCTAAAGATGATGGAAATACTGGCTCAATACCATAAACTAACTCATAAGGACTAGTCCCAATTGATTTTTTAGTGGTATGTCTGTCTGCCCACAGTGTATTTGTAAGTTTCTTATGCTAATTTTTCTTGTTTCTTTCCAACAATTTTTTAATGATATTAATGAGACTTTTGTTGGAAGATTCAGCCAGTCCATTACCCTGCGGGTAATAGGCTGTTGAATGGCTTAAGGTGATATGATACTTATTACAGAAACTTATCATCTTTTTTGATTTGAAAGCAGCAGCATTATCAGTTATAATTTTCTCATGACAGCCAAATCTTGATAGTATATTGGTTTCTAAAAATCCTACGATTACAGAATCATTGGCTTGTCTGGATGGGATTTCTTCAATCCATTTAATAAAATAATTTGTGGCAGTGAGGATCCATCTGTGTTGGCCAGAAAAAGGAGGATGGATTTCTCCAATGAAATCCAGGCCCCATTGTTGGAAGGGTTTCTCGGTGGAAATTGGTTTCAATGGTAAAGGTAATAATTTTCTCTTGCCTTCAAAGAATTGACATTTATGGCAAGCAGTTACAAATTTCTTTACATCGAAAAAAATGTTGGCCAATAAAAACCAGCCCTTAAGATCTTGTCTGCAGTTCACTTCCAGTAAAAGTGTCCACCACAATCTCCTGCATGGAATTCATTGAGAGTCTTGTCAGCTTCATCTTTTAATAAACAATTTAATAGAATACCATCATGATTCTTCCAAAAGAGAACATTATCTAAAATACAATACTTTAAGGATGTCATTGTTAAAAACCTTTGCTTTGTTTTGGATAACCCTGGAGGAGTTTGCAGGTTTAACAAAACATAAATGATATCAGCATACCAAGGTGAGTCTAAAAAGGCCTGGCTGATTTGTGGAGTCGCCATCTCCTGATTGTCATCCAGTTCATTAATATCCAGGGCTTGGAAATTTGTTTCTGTCATGAGTTGAGCCAATCCTTGTTCTTTTATCAATTTTGTAGGTTTTATCTCAATATCATATTCTAATATGGTAACAATCCATTTACCTCTTTTGCCTTAAATTCCATCTTGAGTTAAGATGTCTTTGACAACTGCATTTGGTGCATAAGCTATCACATGAGAATACAATATATAGACTCTGAAATCTTTAATAGCTTTTACAAGTGAAAAATCTTTTTTTTCCATGATATTGTATTTTAATGATGCATCTCTTAGTGATTTACTAAAAAAGGCTATAGGTTTTTCACATCCTTGATCATCCTTTTGTAATAAAACAGCTGCTACAGTATGTTCTGATGCAAATGAAAAAATTATGAAATCTCTACCAAATTGTGGACTGGTGAGAACTGGTGTTTTAGTCAAAGTCATTTTAATATCTTCAAATGATTGCTTGGCTTCTACTGTCCATTTAATACTCGAATCCTTTCTTAACATGTTAGTAAGAAATCTAATTAATTCAGCTAAACTAGAAATGAATCTTCTCAAAAAATTGATTTTTCCTATGAAAGCTTGAAGTTATTTAATATTTCTTGGATGAGGTATCTACAATATGGCTTGTATTCTTTCAGGATCAATTCTAATGCCATTTTTTGAGATGATATGGCCCAAGAGTTTACCTTCTTCAAGACCAAACAATGAATTTTTTGGATTCAAAGAGATACCATACTTTCTGCACTGGATGAATACTTTTCTGAGATGGTCCAATTGTTATTGATATTTTTTGGAAAAAACAGTTAAATCATCTAGATATATAACAAGAAATTCATGAATTTCTTTTGCAAATTCTATGTCCATTGCTCTTTGGAAGGTTGCTCCAGCATTTTTGAGTCCAAATGGAATTTTAACATATTTGAAAGTACCCCATGGTGTTGTAAAAACAGTTTTATCTTGGTCATCAGGATGAAGCAGAATCTGGTTGTATCCTGAGAACCCATTCAAAAGAGAAATCCTTGAAGCACCTACTACCCTTCACAAAATGTGATCCATTTTGGGAAAAGGATAATTGTCCTTCAAA
The DNA here is from genome assembly GCA_034641835.2 of Pinus albicaulis. Taxonomy (NCBI): domain Eukaryota; kingdom Viridiplantae; phylum Streptophyta; class Pinopsida; order Pinales; family Pinaceae; genus Pinus; species Pinus albicaulis. Next base: position 972,600,440 of record CM076584.1, on the reverse strand, counting down.
GAAACCTTATTGAGATTTTTTAAGTCAACACATAGTCTAATCTCTCCAGTTTTCTTCCTAGTAGGGACCAAGTTAGACACCCACTCTGAAAAACTAATTGGAGCAATTATCCCTGCTTCGTACATTCATTTGATTTCTTTTTCAATTGAAGGTAACAATACAGGGTTGATTCTTCTTAGTTTTTGCTTAAATGGTTTCTGATCTGGTTTTAGAGGTATTGTATGTTGAATTATAGATGTATCATATGATTTGAGGTCTTCATAACTCCAGGAAAAAACATCCTGGAATTCTGTTAATAATTCAACATATTTTTGTTTTTGATTAGGAGGAAAAGATTTTGATAACTTGATTATTTTAGGTTTTTCTTCAGTTCCTAGATTTTATTCCTCAATATCAGCTTTGAGTGGTTCCATTTTAGATTTCATTGGAATTTCATTAGAGTCAAAAATATCTTCAAATTAATGATCTCGGATTCATCTTCTATAATCTCATCAACCTCCATTTGTTTAAGGTCCTGCATGTATTTTTTGGTGAACTTCGTTGGATGGAGCATTTGAATTGAAGTCTCTTTAGAAATTTTTGTTTCTTGTTCAATTATTTGATCATATTCAATGATTGTATCTTCATCTATGCTATTGTTAGAAAATTCATTCTCTAAAGTTAGAAAATTGTTAATCTAATTGTCATTTGCAAACACTTTCTAATTCATAAGATTGTTTGGTATAGCTGGTCTATGTCTAATCTCAGCTGTAAACTGATGATTAGGTTCAAAAGGTAATTTACAAGTGCTAGCAAACATTGCAAGACTATGAGCATGCAAATTTTGTTTTCTTGGAATTTTGGCAAGCTGAGCCTGTAGAAAAGTATTGAGAATTTCTACAACTGTTCCTCTATATTCTCTTAGTCTCGGGTCTTTTTTCAAACATTCACCATTGATCTATTGAATTATTAAATCATAATCCCCTATGACAGATACTCTAATTGCTCCTAAATTTTTGACAAGTTTAAGCCCTAACAAAAGAGCTTCATACTCTGCCATATTATTAGTGCATTTAAAGTTCAATCTGTAAGCATGGCCTTCAGCATGATTGTTTTCAATGTTGTGTATCCAAATTCCAGCTCCCGCTCCTAACTTATTAACTGAACCATCAAATTCTAAATGCCAAAGAATGTCATGTTCATAATCTTCATCAGGTGTTTTAGTAACTTTCTTAATAGGGAGATCTGGTTTTTTAGTTTCTTCTGGATTTTCTTGGATTTCTGATGTTTCTTTTTCTTCAAAGATTTCTTGGATTTGAACACTAGATTTATTTGCGGTTTCTTTTGGTTCATATGCTGGTGCTTCTAGTTCAGTGGGAAGATCAGTTTCAGCATTATAGATAATAAATGAGTCCGTATCAGAGTGTACTGAGTAGATAGGGAAATTTTCATGTTTTTCTTGACTACTGACAACATATTTCATCAAGGTTTCTCTATATAGTCTCTTAGGTTGGCCGAATACTGAAATAGTAGCATATGAAATATCTAATTGAAGAGATCCTCTGAGTTTTGCACCCCAAGATCTAGACAATAGCATACCATATTTTGGAGGAGTATCTGCTACTACTATATCCATCAAAGTTGATTTAGTAGGGTATTGAACCAATGTAGCACATAAATCTTTGATTAATCCTGAACATCTTACCTGACTTGAATTAAAAGAAAAGAGATCTTTTTATGGTCTGGTGATGTCTAGATTTAATCTCTCTATTACATCCTTGGGCATTAGATTATGAGACGCTCCAGAATCAAGCATGGCATTATGAAGTATTTTGTCATGTACATTCAAACTTACATAAAATGGAGGAATTCCCCCACTTTCAGGTTTTCCATTTACTTCAGGGCCAAAAAGTAATCTGGGTTGGTCATAAAAAACATTAACTATATCATCAATTCTAGGAATATTAAGTGATCTATGAATTTGGCTTCTGTAGACATCGTGTTTATTTAATTCGGATAGTGGAACAACTATTTTCAATTTTCCTACTTCAGCTTCCAGATTAAAAGGTTTTTCAATTTGAGTCCTTGTATTTCAAACAGTTGGATTGTCTTTTTCTTCTGTGTTTTCAGTGTTTTCTTTTTTTCAGGAGTGGGGTTGTAACCTAAAGTTGTTTATGATTCAACTTCTAGAGGTTCCTCTACATTTCCTTTGGGAGGAAGAGTATTGGAAAGTTGTTTATTATTTGGTTGAGTATTAGATACATCTTCAATTATTGGATGGGCAGGATTAGGACCTGATCTAGTGAGAATATGTACAGAGGTAGTACTGGTCTTACCTTTGAGGGGTTGCTATGTGGTTTTCTGTTTTCTTTCTTCCGGAGCATCAAATTTTCTGCTGCTCAAATTTTATTTCTTATGAACTTCATGGATGGCTGTGTCATATCCTTCCTTAAAATCAAATGATTCTCCTGATTGGGTTTGAAACTGTTTAATAATGTGAGCTTCTTGATCATCTTGGGTCAAGAAAATTTCTGGTTCATTTTCATCTTTAGTAAAGTTGTTTATTTGAACATCATCAGTAGGTTCCTCAGAAGTTGAGCCCTCAACATAATTTTCCTGGAATGGGGGCCTAATATTTTGGTTAGGACCAGTTTTTTCTAGTATTTTGATTTTGGTTTCTTCTGAAGTTCAGATTTATCACAGGATTACTATATTGACCATCCCAAGGAGCTTTCTTCTTTTCAGTAGTTTCTACCCTGTCTCTTAGTCTTTCCATTCCTTTTATTATAGCATCTAGTTTATTTTCAAAAGCTGAGGGTTCTTCGTTTACAGGCATTCTCCTTTCAGCTCTAGCTCTAGCTCGTTTTTCTATCAGGTTAGCTTCAACACTAACAACTATGCTTTGCATTTCTTCTAGAGTTTGAGGAGCTCTTTCCCTAAGTTGATATGCTTTATCAGAATCAAATCCATCAGGGAATTTGATTAGTACTGAATCTGGAGGAGGTCTAAGATTTTAGGGAACATCATTGTAAGCTTCATTGAATCTGGTAACATAATCTTTCACAGTCTCGTTTGGTCCTCTTTTTAGTTTTCCAAAGTCTGATAGGATTTGAAGAGGGTCTTTCTTCTTTTCCCATCTATTTAAAAATGTTCTATAAAGAGATGGTAAGTCAGCAACACTATTTACAGGAAGAGCCCTGAACCAGGTTCTGACTTCTCCAGTAAGAGTTTGGACAAAAATTCTCATTCTTACATCATCAACATCTATTTCTTAAAATTCAAAATAATCGGTCATCCTTTTAGTATGATGTTGAGCAGTATAAGTATCAGAACCATCAAAGGGAGTGATTTTAGATTTGTAATCTTGAGGCATAGCCCCTGGATTAGATGGTAACCTTAAGGGAGCATATCTGTTTTCCATTGGAAGGGGTAGTGGGATAACAGGCGAGGTTGGTCTTTGTGTGATGGGTGGAGGAGTGGAAGGGGTAGTTTGAGGTTGAGAGGTTTGGGGAAAACTTGATGAACTTGGAGAAGTTGAAGTAATGACAGAAATATTTGATGATCCTTTAGAGGTAATCTCAGATTGTATGGAATCTTGTAAATGTTTGTCAGGATGTGATGTAACAAATTTAAATTGTAAATCTTCAAGAAATAATGCGTCTGGAACCAAATTGCACAACTCAGATTCAGAAAAATTTACAAACAAAGATGTTTCAAGCTGCTCATCAAAATGTTCGTCCTCAAGATAAATCCACTTCGCTGGACAGGATATAGATCTATAGAGAGGTTGAGAACTTCCAGAGCTTTCTTGACTATCTTGTCTTCTAAGAATTCTGGGAATCATATTTGGATTTTCAAACACAGGCGGAGGATTTGGATCAGGATTAGCCCTAGTGTAACGAGTCCTTTCTGAAGCCAGCTTTCTTAAGTGATATTTTTGGTTTTTTGGTTTAAATGGAATGAAGAATACAACTTCAATAATCTCTTCAAGAAGTTTTAGATATTGGATTTAGATTTTCTTAAAGATTTTATTTAACCAGAGGAACTGATCAAATGTTTGGAACCAAAGTTCAGTTCATAAACTAGACCAGAGATAGACTGAAGCAACATTTATTTACTATGCAATTGCTGAGAAAAAGAAGTTCAAAGGCTACCTAGCTAACTTCAGGCTCCGTCTGTAGTTTATATAGTGAAAAATAGTAACAATAAAATTATTCAGATCCCCAGTGGAGTCGCCACTATGTTATCACTCAGATTTTCCTTGAAGTTGTTGTAAGAGGAAAGGGGTCTGAGGTAGCCACAAACCAATATTTTAGGTACGAATCTAGCCAATCTGTACCTAGAGAGGGCTCTCTCTATAAAATTTAGCTTTGTTTTAGAAGATGTTAGGCTAGTTATAAAGTTCAGGGGTTTTGTTTGAATTTGGGTCGTGGAATTCGATAACTGAGGGCAAGATTGAGTAGTTTCAGGCCATTGGGCTATGGAGTCAAAAAGATGGCGTTATTGGATTAATTTTCTAGACAAAAGATGGTTTTACAGGGCAAGATAATCAAACAGAGAAAAATTATAGATCTTTAGAGTAAATGAGATGGATTTAAATGGACGAAAGGCAATTAAGAATCTTTCAACACATTCATAAGAGGGAAAATTGAGTGATTATTAACAAAGAGCAATTAAGCATTCTTTACTAAATAACCAAAATGTTTAAGCTAGAAAAACAGGAGCAATTGAGAATTCCTTGCTTAAACCAGTTTAGAAGAAAACATTTAGAATAACAATGATTAAAATCAGATTACACTTAAGTACTTTCTGATTTACTCCTTTTCATTAATCATTTAGAAATGAAACACAGTGATATAATAAACAGATATAAAGACTTAAAAACACAAGAGAAAGATGAACTTATTGATCCGTAGTTTGACACATGAATCCAGTAAAAAGTCTTTAGCATCAATTCCTCATCCAGCTTGGCCACAAAAAATTTCTCCAATAGCACTTTATTCAAAAATATTCAATGTTACAGCAAAGTATATCAATCCACCCTCAATACTCCGATTGAGGGAGTATTTATACAAAAGGTTACAAAAAATATCTCATAACAACTTGAGATATTATCTAGGATGTATCATAAGTAAATTACAATAAAATAGAGACAGATGGTCTCGTAGATAACAAAAAATTATAACTGATGTTGTGATGTTTCCTTCTTTTGAGAATGTGCTGGAGGTAGGCCCTATGCTTTGGCTCATTGTTGTCCTCTTCAGTAACTCTGTGCTAGATTTTCCATTTAACTGATGCTCTTTGACTGCTCTGATACGCTTTGACCTTTATTCATCCTTTTATCTGACTTATTGTAGTAAATAATCAAAAATTCATCCAAGGATAATATTTACAAAATTTCCAACATTTCCTCCCACCATTGAGGCTCGGGTATTCTGGTCCTTTGAAGTTTTCTACGAGTTTCATCAGCCTCAGTATATCTTTAGAATGTAGGCTGAACCGAGAATAGATGCTTTACTTCATGTTCAAGATAAAATGGATTTTCTAATTTGCCATGAAGGTTTTTTCCTGTAGGCAATGCTGATGTTGATGAACTAGTTGAGGAATTGGCTTGGTTGTCAGCATATTTATCCAACTTCTCAACATAGCTGTCAAGGTCCACTATTTTATCATCTGAAACTAAAGGACTGGGTAGTCCTTTATTTAACAGAATATCAAATCTTTCTCTGAAAGCAACAATTTCTTCTTGCATATCTGAGCATTTGCGTTCTAAATTTTGTACCAGAGTTCTCTTGGTAAAAACTCTTTTAATCTCCAAGATTGCTCCTGTTCTGTCCTGAATACCAATTTCTTCAAGTTCATGTTTATTCTGAGTATTCAAAAAATGAATAAGTCTATTGGATTCTTCCGGCATGTTTCCCAATTCATCTCTTGCTCTTTGAATTTATTCCACAACCAATTTAACTAATTCATTCTGTTCATACATTATTTGAATGGAGGACCAGACATGTTTTATTGATTGGATGATGTTGTCCCAAAGAATTTCATTTATTTCCCTTAAAGGCTTCTCCAATGTGAGATCCTTTTCCAATGCTTTGACTGTTTTTTCTAATTTGTTCACTTCTCTTGTTTTATCAGCAACACTCATTTTTGAAAGATCATATTTGTGTTCTAGAGTGGCCAATTCTTCCTTTGTTTTGTGGAGCTCTATGACCTGAAGTTTCATTTCTTCCATTGACTTTGTTAATTCATCAGTGTTCAAATTTGCGGTGTTGCCTTGTGACAATTCTCCTGGCTGACCTGTTGTTTTTGTACCTGTCACTACTCCTGCTGTAGATACTGGAATATTTGCCTGCTTATCTTTCAATGCATTCTCAAGCTCTTTTTCAATTTCATTGAGTTGCTCATTTAATTTTAATAGAAAATCCATTAGTTCTCCCTTAGAATTTTGATTGATGATTTCGGCAGTCTGTGGATGTCTTGAGGTTGGTAATTTCAGTTGTTTTCTCAAAGCTACAATATCATCATCTTTTCTCTTGATTAAAGCTTCAATACCTTTCACATCCTTAGGATTATGACCCAAACCAATGATTATTTCCTCCAAAGTTTTGATTCTATTATCCTTAGCATGGGAGGAAGCTTTTTCAAGCTGCAACTATGTGTTAGTGTTATCCAAAGAATCCTGCAACTTATGGGCCATCATTGATTTATCCGTTAGAGTAGAATAAATCATCTCACATGTTTTCTTGTGTAGCTCAATTTGATCTAAAGGATGGATATCCTTTGCTAAGACTTCAAAATTAGTCCTAATGTAATCTGCAGCTGTCTGAGGCTGTTGTACCTTAGGCTTGAAGTGGCTCATTATCATCTTACCCTGTTGGATGTCATAGGCTGACATCAATATTTCTTGATTTTCTAGAGCCATATTTAAATATTGGTTGTACACTTGAAGTCTAAGTGGATCGTTCCTGGCCTTTATATTGATGAATGTTCTTTTGATGTCCCAAGCATCTTTTACTGGAGGTTTGAAAGAAGATATCTCTGCACTTTTTTGCCTCTGTAGTTCTTTTCTTTGGAAATTAGTGGATGTCCCACTACCTGTACCTGTTTGCTGACTATCTTCTCTTCCCTGGCTATCAGCAATTTCCTAAATTGATTCAACTTCTGGAAGACGGGTTAATTTCTACCTTTTAATACCTTGCTGTTCAGAGGAGCCACCAATAGGAGTAGTTGCTTCACCCTCTCTGTTTCTTCCCTTTTATACATTCAGAGGAGTTTGTAAAATTGAAATTTCTGGCTCATTGACCTGAGTAGGAGGAATGTGTACTTGAGCCTGTTCTTTAGAAGTCTCTAGTTGCTATGTCATTGTGATTTTTTCAATTACTTGTATATCAGGCTCCTTTTCTTTTCCTTTAGATTCTACTGCCACTGTACTAATCTCCTGCAAATTTCGTTGTAAAGTCCTGGCTGAAAAAGATCCTAGTATCTGCACCTGTCCAAAAGAGTCTAGGTCAAGTATCTTTTCAAGATCTTTCATCACATTTTCAACATTGACCTGCTCACTATCTTTTTCAACCAATGTCCCTTCCACCCATTCATCCATATTGGCATATTGTTCTATTTCTAGGATTCTTTGATGGATGTATGGTGATAGTTTATTTTTCATTCTTCTATCATAGATAAAGTTGTTTGGATCATAAGGCACCCAGTAGAAACTCTTTTGTAGTCTGAGATATTCTTCTAAAATTCTTTCGGCTTCCTTTCCAGCTTCCCTAGAGTTACAAATAAAGGGACCTAATTGGCTCTTGATCCTGAGTTGATCCTTTTTCTTTGCATTGCAGAAATGAACTATATCTGAATTAATCATCAACCTAAAATAATCTAATGAAAAGACTCTCATTGGGACATATTTTGGCAATTTGAATGGGCATAACTCACATCCATATATCATGATCTCTGTGTGGTTTTGATATAGGTACCAGTCACCTATCTTGTACGGCTTTGAGAGCTGAAGGATTTTCTTGATGTCATTATTTACCCTAGGAGGAGAGACTCCTGTCAACAAGATGGTTGCAGGATGTACAAAAAGGTCAACAAACTAATTATAGGAATAAGGGGAATCAGGGGAATTGTGAGTAATGGCAGACCAAAAGATGACTAACCTAGGATTCCCTTTGGCATCAAGTTTCTTAACATAAAAAGGGAAACTCTCTGATTGAAAATAAATCATGAGGTGATATATGAGAGAAGAATACTTGAAAACTCTCTCTTTCCCTAATCTCATGAATTGATCATGGATTTTTTCAGCAATATAAGATGAAAAATCATACTTGACAGCAGGAGGTTGTCTAGGGGTGAAGATAGATAACAATACTAGGGTTAATTGATCAACATACTCACTAGTATTGAAGCCCATTATAGAAGATATCATGTTTAGAATAAGTCTGCCCACATTAGTAAAAAACGTATAACCATAAGGGGGAGGGCTTTTAGGCTAATGCTCTGGTAACATGAAGGTTTGACATAGGTGGTTTAACTCTTCATGGGATAAATTGGTAGATTTCTCAAGTAATTCAGCCATGGAAAGGGGAGTGAGGGCTTGACTAGGTTGGAATTGTTGCATTTCATTTATGGACTAAGCAGTTATTGGGAAAAGGCCATTTTGGCTTGGGGATAAAACTGCTCGTTGGTCGGGATCATAGTTTGCATAACAGTAATGGATTATCTCAAGAAAAATGTGGACTAAATGGAGAAGGTACATGGGAATATTGGATTCCCAAAGTCCAAATATGTCAGATCCATTCAAATAATTGTCTCTGTAGCGGCAAAAAATTTGAAGAGGATTCTCACTGAGAAGCAAATATTTAATTTGAAAATCCATACTGGCTAAAGGCAAATAATCCAAGTCCTTGTGAGGGGCATTGAGGGGCACGACATTCAGAGCTACAGGAACTTCCATTTCTGGTTCTTGTGGATTCATAAATGGAAATTCAGCTTCGGATGAGAAAATGGGAAAAATTACAGGTTTTTGTGAAAAAGGAGCACAATTACCAATTTTGGGAATATAATTGCAGTTCTGGGAATTAAAAAAGATCAATTTGAAGTTATTTTCAGACCTTAGTGTGGAATTAAAACCAGAACCAAGACTTTTTTCAGATTTTAGTGGGAAATTGGAGTAAATACCTGTTTACGGGAAATGAACAGCAATTTAAACAAGTAGAGGCTATGGCGAATGAACTCTGAATTACTTGCCAGCAATTGTTTTCAGCAAGGTAACGGTTGGCATCTTCGACAGTTGATTTCGTAATTCGTCGCATGGGAGACTGGTTTCAGCGTGGGATAGTGAAAATAACACGGGTTTTCTTGTTTTATTTGAAAATTCAAAGGTGGTGGGTTTTGATAGATGACGTCAGCAGGTATGGAGGGTTCATCGGGGATAAGCGGCAAATGGTTTCCATTGCACCGCTTTTGGGGAAAAGTGGTTTTGGGTGGAATGGCAGCGATGCCATACAATGACTGACGTGTGGCAGAGCACTGTTTGGAAAACCTCTTGGCCATCACGCGTTATCGTTCGGATGTGGATGGCTAGCGATATTGATAATAGCCATAGATCTTGGATCAGTCGATTAGACAGTCTTCGGGACGTGGAAATGACGGGAATTTAACAGAGCGATTCCAACGTGATTATTTGTTAATTAATCTAATTGGAAGCGTTTTTATTGGCTGGACAGGTTATTAATTAACCTGGAGGGTTAATCAATCCCTTTGTACGATAGAGGGTCGAGGAAGAAAAATACGCAAGGGATGGTTTATTTTGAAGTTTGGTTTAAACTAAAATTCGGGTTATTTTTGTTTTAAACACATATAAAATATGTTTAAAAGATTTTTGATATATTTTTTATTATATGGTAATTAAACCAAAGCAATTTGCTTACCATAGGGGCGAGAATAATATAAAAATATATTTTAGTCAAAGGGAGTATAATGGGGGCTTTTATTTAAACATGTGGGGATAAAATACTTTGACTAAAAATTAAAATAAATGGGTTTCTGGGTATTTTCATAAAAATGAGCTATATATAATAAGAGAAGGTCATTATTATAGGGATTTAAATAATACATTAGAATTTAATATGACAAATGAATTAAAGCGCTAAGTATAAAACATTAGAATAATGTATTTAACTTATGCTTGCATGAAAAAGGGTTTTTATGGAATATTGCTTGATTTTCCTAAGTAAAATGGGATTTTACTTTAGGAAAATATTTTTAGAGGTGAATGAATGTTATGATGAATGATTTTAAGTACATAGGTTTTTCCAATTATTGGGCCGAGGGTCCAGTCCCTCCAAAAGTCAAGGAAATGCCTTGAGCCCCTTTAATCTTCAAATACCTTAGTACTTAAGGGAAATTAGTGAAATGTTTAGGGAAAAATGAGAAGGGAAGTTAGTAACTTGAATTTTCTTTGCTTGAAATTTTTCTAGTGTATTATCTGCCTTTGCACTTGTGATGAAAGTTAAAATTTTAACCATCCAAAGCCAGCATTCATCACATGTAATTCAGCAACATCATCTACCTACCTTACCTACTTTACCCTACAATTTTTTCTTCTTTATTAGGGTGCACTTACACTGGAAAACCCTTATCACACTTTTTCTTTTACATATGGAAATCTATCTAAATCTATCCTTATTACATCCAAGGGCTCAGATTAAATTGTTGAGCTCCTTTTATTCATTCTACCTATCTACTTATATGCCAAGATTAAACAGTTTGGTCAGATTTTATTCTCTATCTCTAAAACATGAAATTGAAATATGAACTAGCCAATTTTAAACTGTTTGACTATTCATCAAATGTGGCATAAAATACAAGCTGCACACAATTTGATTATTACATCAGAGAAAAAAGTAGCGGCATTTAAATTTGCACACTTTCCTTGGCCTATCTATTGGTGGGGTTCATTTTCTTTTACTTTTTTGGCCATTTTTATTCTTTTCACCCTTTGATTTTTCTTTTAGGGTATACCCTCTTTACATTTTTTAAATTTTTTGATTTTTTGATTTTTTTGAGAATATGGAACACCTTTTGCAAGAAGAAAAAGATATGAACATATTACATAGTTCATCAAGTCAATCATGAAATATGACACCTATTGATATAGGAGTCTAACACCCCCCAAATCCTCTGCACTTGTGGTCATATTACCTTGTATGGGATCAGAGGCTAGGGCTTAACCTCAACCCTTTCCCCAAATGCATGGCCATCAAATTTAAATATATGTGGCGCTCACTCATTTGACTTCCACAACAAAACTATTAACCAACAGAGAACAACCATGTATCACCAATCAACTCTTTCCAAGTGTCACCCATTAGTTGGTCGGAGAAGGTACAGTCAAACTTGCTATGTCATAGCCCCATTCAGTGTACAAAAAACTAACTAGGCATTCCTACAACTCAAAAATTAAATTTTTTAGTTGTTTAAAAAAACGATCAGAATTTGATTCAAGGAATATGTGAAGTTGGATTTTAGTGAAGCAAATTGCATTGGATTCAAAATGACAATATCTATGCTTTGGAACTAGTTTTAATTTGATCCAAGAAATTTTTTATTTTGAGCATTTTTTTTATCTACAGGATTAGGGCAAGGGTGGAGAGCTAGAGAAAAAGAAAAAACACAGTTACAGACTTAGAATTTTATAAAAACCACTATCCAAGTCTAAATGCAGGTTGTAAAGTGGCAAGGCAGTGCAATGATAGATATTTTTGGTAACTATAGAATCGACACAATTCTGTATCTACTACAAATTTGGTTTATGATCTATTGATGAAGCATTAAGTGTGTGGAGAAGAGGTGTGAAGCTCAAAATTGGTTATAAAAAAAATGAAGATGTCACCAACAAAACAATAATAGGTGATCCATGGTACTAATTACGTAAAAGTGCATTTAACTTTTTGTCTTTGAATTTTTTTTTATTAGTATTATATCAGAGTTTTTTTGTATATACATCAAATGAAGAGGTAATAATCACCTCTCTCTTTTGATAGTGTTACATTTTCTTGTATAAATTGATAATTTTTTGCAGGTTCCATGAGGATGAAAGAAGATACCTATATGTACAAGTACCTTTTTAAATACCAAGTTTTTTTCAAAAGAGCATGATCATTCAATGTAAAATCAGATCCAATACACCATTGCTACAAAACAGATACCAGTTTTACCATTACTACGCATTTTAATCCTACAATAGTTCCATAATTTCCCATCTCTGTAATACCAAAAACCTATTTCCTTTTGAAATCTTCATATTTTCCTGCCTAATTTTCACTCACCCTTAACCCAAAAATAAAGTCATTCAACTCCATTACAAAGTTGAGTCACCCCATTTTCCTTTTCCTTTCTGTCAAATAAACCTTGCTTCAATGAAAATTTTCCATCTATATTCCTTCAAATTATTATTTCATACTCATGTTAGATGATGGAGGATTCATTAATGCCTCCCTTATAACAAATTCTGACCCATTGACTCTGACACATCATATGGGATCAAAACTAGAGATATTTCAAGTGCCTTGAGGCTTGCTTGCCTTAATGGAAAGTTCTGTCACAAATAAACAGTGGGAATACAACAATGTCCCATGTTTTTCATATCTTCTAGGTTACTTGAATACGATACATCTATTCCTACCTAGTAACATGTACCTAGGAATCTTGACTCTCATTGACATAAATGGTGACTAGTCTTGTGTTGGTCAATGTAATTCATTGATGGTCAGTAATCCAAAAAATATATATTTCTTTGTTCAACATCGACACATCTCTTAACATAGACATGAATTATGCCACCAAGTGGGAACGATTGAAGATTACATGATTTCAACAGTTTGTAGCGAGAGTTAATTCAAAATTCAGTAGTCATAGGAATAAAGATTCCAATCTAATCCTCAATTCATACAACTAAGAGAAATAAGAAGCAAGATCAGATTATTTTACTTCTCATTCCATGATCCAGCAGTAGCAGCCACAATCTTCTATATACATAACTTCTCCACTTTTCAGGTAAGTGAAGGTATGTAATTTTATAGTATTTAATCATGTAATTCCTTAAATGCTAAAATTGTTATTTTGGAAAATCCTTCACCACATTCATATTCCCTCTTTCATTTGGAAAAAATTGAAAACACCTTCAGTTGGGGGTAAGGTATATTCACATTTCATGCCACGCACCACATTTCATTTCATCCTAACCAAAATATTTTTCCCAAATCAACTTGTTGTCAATCCAAGAGACAGCCTTGAGTTGTGAAAGCCTAGTGCCTTGGACATCTTATATAGCAAGGAGCAATATGATATGACAGGGATAATTAGTAGAAAAACGCTCTCATGCTATCTCTTGTAAACAGGAAAATTAATTTTAATGGGACAAAAACTTTCAAAAGCTTGATATAGAGAAAGCAATACTGCAGAGGCAAGATGTGAAACTCTAACATGAATGTATCAGACAATTCAAAGGCAGCTTACTGCAAAGAGGGTTGGATTCTAAATACTTCACAGAGGTGAATAATCAAAAAGTATCTACTGTGTATGTATAATAAGGAGAATACTAAATGTTATTGAGAAAATATCCAGAAACATATATCAGCATGCGGTGGGCTTACGAAATTAAGAATCCACACATGATAACAACATTTGTAAATAACATCTCATAGCAGCTAATATAGTATAAGTACGGGTGAAGTGAAAATAGAACAACATATCACGCCTGAGACATATTTAAAGTGCTAGATAGGTTATGGCATAAGTATCAACTAGGATAAATTCATACTGAAACCAGTGGGGTACTCGCATTCCAGAACATGATACAAGATGAATGGATGTAAATGAAATGAACCGCTAAGCTACAACACATAAGAGAGAATTACACACTGTAAAGCACCAAGACCAGAATCCTCAGTCAAGATAGAACTCCTTCTCATTGAGACCCAACGGGCTCTTCACATTCCTATTGAGATTTCAACAACAAGCATGCAAAAATTCTTACACAGCAAAATTCTTCAGAAAATATGGAACCTCTTTTTCTCTTCGGTTCTAGCTTATATATAAGTCTTAGAAACAAGAGCGAGAAGATATTTTTGGAAAAAATATCTTCCTCACGTGTTGGAAATTGGTTTGAGGTCTCCATCAATAATAACCAAAATTCATGATGAGGAAATAGGGCATCTCATCATTAACAGTTAGGCTCTTGGCCGTTATAAACAAAACTATCAAATAACAGTTTCTGACAGAAGGTAAAATGCAGGAGTGGAATGTGAATTCCACTCGAAATTTAAAAGCAACCAACTAGAATAGAAGTAAAATACCACTAAGGCCGAATCATGAACTGACAATGTTTGCTGATGAGTTGGAGTTGAGGAGGTCGATGTCCCAGACGGCGGAATGTTGGCGGAGAGGAATCAATTTTCCCCTAATGTGATAGTAGAGGCTTCTCTGCCTGTAGATCTTAACGATTTTTTCTAGTTCTAATTTAATTTTGAGGATGGGATATTGATAATCAATATTAGCTGAAATCTGCAAGTTTGTCTTCAATTCTTCGATGTCTGCTGTGGCAGGTCTTTGGAGCTGATACTCTAACTGCTGCTATAATAACCTCTCTACGTTACGAATCATAGTGACCATGATTTTGGAACCTGGAGTGAATTCATCACTCTAAAATAACCCTGCACGATACGATAAACTCATCAAGAAATCTAGGGAGCAACGGAAGGATGCTATGGAGGCCTGTGGAATGATAGCGCGATTGTGAAGACGGGAGAAAATCTCTGTGAGATGGTGGAGAACAGAGGAGCTGGCGGCTTGGGGGAAAATGGAATAAGCTCCAATGTGAAACATTAAAGTTTAAATGTTAGCAGAATGATGCGATGTTAATGTACGACAAAGGTTTGAAATGAGTTTGGATATGGTGGGACCCGGCGATGGCGGAGGGTGATTTAATATGAACCGTTGGATCGCGTGAGGAGATCAACTGTGGTGACTAAGCGATGAAGTTAGAGGAGGTTTCGATGAAGAAAAATGGATAGGGGCGTGATGCAACGTGGGCCGTCGATCTCGGAACAAATGTATGGTCAGGATGGAATCAAGAGATCGCAATCAAGGGAGACAGAGGGTGGCACCATTAAGAACTTTCGATTGGCGATGGAGCGATCAAGCACCGATCGTTGGATTGCGTGAGGAGATCAATGGTGGAGAACAAATCGGCGGGGACAAAAGAGTGGAGCGGGATAGATCTGAGCCATTGGATCTAGAGGGATGAATGGCTCAGATCAGATCGGGGATGTCAATCGGCGATCGCCAATCGGGAGTGCGAAGGGAGGCACATTTTAAACTTTCGATTTGCAATGCTTCGATCGCGCGATAACTTTCGGATCAGGGTGTTAGATCGATGGTTTAAATATAATCGAAGGGGAAAATAGGGAGGAGAAACGAACGCTTGTGGAACATGCGCTGACCGTCGGATCTACTCAGATCAATGACGGGAGATAATATCGATAGCCGATGGTCCCAATACACTATCGCGTTGGGGGTTTCGACCTTGCAAATAAAAATCGCGCTTCACTCTGCCCTTCCGATTGCGATTAGCGCCTTTTGAATTAGCGCTTGGTCTTAGCACCGGGATTTATGCAGGGGAAGTGGTTAACGGGCTTAGCTTGTTATAAGGTGGGAAGTGGGTTTTTGGCCTGTTTTTCATGCATTTTAAGGCCAACAAGGGGTAACAGTAAGGGGGATGAAGGGATTTTCAGCCAAACAAAGGGTGTTTGTGAGGTTAAAAAGGGGAATTGGGATGATTTAAAGGATAAGTGGGGAATTTAGAAGGGGAGGAAAAATGATGAAAAAAGAGGTTTAGAGGGAATGAAACAAGATGGAAAGGGAGGCCTTTTGGGAATTTTATTCTCAAACAGAGAGGCCTTAAAACTGGGGAAAAATATTGAATGCTAACCATACAATCAACACAACTATTATTGCATTTTTTATTCAAAAAATTTATTTTTTTTGCAATGATCAATTGATGAGCACATTAAATGGCTAACAGTCACTATGTGACTTAAAAAATAATTCTCAAAGTTTTCAAGTATTTTGATGCAACAAAAATAACAAAATTATTGTTACACAAGAACCAATACTCATAAAATTTTGGTTGTCACACAAGAACCAACCATAAAAAATAAATGTTATAATCAAATGTATTTCAAAGTACACTTTCCAAAAATAAAAAAATTATAAAATGATATTATTATGCAGTGTTAAAAGAGATTCAATACAAAATCAAAGCTCATATAGAAGAAAAAAAATCAATAAGATCTACTTATGATTAAGTGAATTAATGCACCCACGGGGTGGTGGCTTGTTGGTGATTGAGTGTTCCGTTAAGGCACTTGTTTGTAAAGGTCACCAGTTCAAACCCCATGGGGAGCCCGTCAGGCATAAGCCTGTGAAACTTGTTGTGCATTGTTGGTGTGGAATGATGCAGGCCAGAGGGGGTTTTCATTGGCAGCAGCGGGATGTGATCTTGGGTGGCAGATGTGATTGTATGGTTCTCATTACCGGTTTCCCTCCTGACAAGAAAATAAAAATAAAAGCAAATTAGTGCAATAAATGCACAAGGACATGCAATATCTTCAATTGGGAGGTATGTTGGGCCTCCAAAATGTCATCCACTTTCACCTTCATTTCCATCATTTCACCCTCATTCTATAACTCTATAGACCCATAACCTTACATTAAGTAATCGTTTTCATTTTCATATGGGTTTAGCATTAATATTATCCAAGTCATTAATTTTAAGTATTTTAAGTGAATTTGTGATTAAATATTAGGAAATTAACATGTTTTCATATATATCTAAAAGTGTTATGAGTTTTGTGATATTATAGGCCTACATGGAGATTCTAGAAGGGTCTTAGCTGGCCATCCAACCATAAATTCGAATTTCAAATTCCAACTCATAAATATTTGTGGAATATTTCTAGAGGATGTGGATCATTAACTATGCACATTCAAAGGAGAAGACTCATGGATAAGATAATTTTGAGAGGATATGTGTCTTACATTTTTAAGAGATTGGTTGTAGCCACAAGATATAAATCTAGATTTAGGATATATCTAAGGATATATATTTATTGTATATTTGTTACACAACATTTTGTCACTGTCCCTACAATCCCCAACTCACACATTAGAGGGTCGTTTCTGTGACCAATACGTAGTGTCATGCTTTGCAAATACCATCCTTGCATCCCTTTTGATGAAAGAGACATTCTTATTGTTAACATTCCATAAACAACTTGGCGCGGGTGTCTAAATGGCACAGAGTGCCACCTGGCGTGGGCTTAGTGTCAAATTTCCTGGTCAGCGCGAGGGTGTATTGGGGTACTCGCACCAAGGAAAAAATAGGGATTTTCACAGCTCTGCTTAAGTAAATGTCAACAAGAAGAATATTTCTTTCATCAACATGGATGTAAGGATGGTATTTGCAAAGCATGACACTACATATTGGTCACATAAATGACCCTCCAATGTGTGAGTTGGGGATTTAGGGACAGTGAAAAAATGTTATGTAACAGATTCCCCCTAAAGTATGAGGTCCGAGAGATAGGGAGGGGTGAAATGCTTTATGAGAACGTGTTTGAACCAAACACCATTGTCGAAAGACCTGCAATTACAAATACAACTGATATTTGTGATACATGAATCATGTGGCATGGGTGAAACCATCTATAATAGAATATATAAAAACTAAGATCCGAAGTATGGACACATCGATCTAGCAGGAAGGATCAATAAATAGACTTAGATATGGCCGTAGCCATCCAATCAAGAGAGTCATGAAATAAGTCATAATAATCCACAAAAATTTGCAGCCTAGAGTTTATTAGACAAAATCGAAGGTCTTGTGCTCCATCTTGACCCGAAAAAGTACAATTTCGAGCATGCGAATGTATGAGCTGAATTCGAACATGTAGGAAAAATCGTCTGATTACCAGCCAATTATGAAAACTATTAATATACATGAGAGAAACCACCAATGATGACAATGGTCCTCAAGGTACAAAAGGTACAATCTATGGAATTTGAAAAGTGATCTGACGTCGAACATCCGCAGAATCACTCGATCGAAGGCCAATGATGTGAACCTTGCATCGAATGAGGAAAACCTACCATTGAGGCATGCAAGCTCCAAGGTACCAGAAGGGAGTCTCTAGATCAAATTCCTGGATAATGAGCTGAAGTCGACAGGAAGTGACCTGGTAAAAGGAGGGCCATAATTTTTCCCTACACTTGCTGCTGATGGTAAGATAGCTACTCAGTTCATATTCAATCACATTATTTCTAGGTTTGGGGTCTCTCAAGACATAGTTACCAATCATGGTTCCCATTTTCGGCATTATAAGGTGGCGGAGTTGACTTCTAAGATGGGTCTGCATCAACACAGTTCAACGCCGTACTACCCTCAAGCCAATGGCCAGGCTGAAGTTATGAACAAATTTATTGTCACGATGCTTCAATGTACGATTGGGATCCACAAATCAAATTGGCATCTCATGTTATTTTCAGCTCCTTGGGCGTACCCAAATTTAGTGAAGAACGCAATCAGTTTCACTCCTTTCTAGTTGGTTTATGGCCTGGAAGATACTCTCCGGATTGAATGTGAAATACCTTCTCTCAAGTTTGCTGTTGAATTACTGCTGAATACTTCGCCAGAAGAAGATCATCTCCTTTATTTAGAAAGGCTGGATGAAACCTGCTACTTTGCTACTCTCATTATCGAAGCACAGAAAAAGCGCGTCAAAGCTCATTTTGATCAGTTAGTTTCCTCTCGTTCTTTCGTTGAAGGAGATCTCCCCCTCCTGTATGACCAAGCTCGTGATAAGCTGGAGGAAGGAAAATTTCAACCTATGTGGCATGGTCCCTACATTATTAAACATGTGTTGCAAAATGGGGCCTATGAGCTAATTAACTACGAAGGTCATCCTCTTGAACAACCCATAAATGGGTTGTATCTCAAAAAATATTATTCATTAGTCATTCATGCGTAATGGGTCTACATAGGTGTTGTTTATATTTTTGTACATGTTTTCTGGTTTAATGTTCTTTGTGAGCATTTTCCTGCTCATTGCATCTTGCTTATTATGCAAATGTCTGTTACCCCTTATGTCGATTTTGCGGATGGTGCGTCCCGTAGTAACAAGAATTTGTCTTCGGAAGCCTATGTAATTTATGATCCTGCTGGTGAGTTGATAGGTCTGCAAGGCATTTGTCTAGGGTGAACTAAAAACAATGTCGCTAAATATAGCGCTGTCATTGAGCTATTGACTGAGGCAATCAACCTCGAAATATGCGCGTTGCTTGTAAATCTAGATTCATAGCTTGTTGTTCTACAACTCAATAATCATTATTCAGTTAGAAATCTGCACATTTTGAGATTGTATTTACGTATTCGTTTGTTGGAAAGAAATTTTGATTTTATTACCTATCAACATATTCCTAGACGAATGAACACATTAGTTGATACAGTGGCTAAAATTGTATTAGATAGAAATTTGCATCATTTGTAAAAGCATCATCATATGTAAGAGATCCACGTAGGGAAATAGATGTATATATATATATAGATCGCATGTTTGCAACTGTGTGCATCATAACGTCAAAAAATATGTGTGTTTCTGTTACATCCTAAGACATCATGTCTCGTAAAATATGCATATAAAATAAAACCTAGGTGTCTAATCAGCATGGTGCTCGTGATAACATGTCACAGCCCATACTAGCTACCTCAATAAGTGGTGAATTCGCCTAGGCACCCCTATGGTATGTCTCTAGTAGGCATGAGGGACATCATCAAAACGTGCATAATCTGGGACTCCTCATGTGATCACCTCTAGGTTGCGCACTATCTCATCTTCCTCGCCACCCTCGCCTTGAGGGTCGAAATTTCGAGGGATTCGCCTCGCTATCAGTGACATGTCGGCAGGTCTCTCAGGGCCAACATCTACATCACATGGATTTAATGTTAGAACATGCATAAATAATAAAAAATCATAATACTCATAAAACTTAAAAAATTAGTCTTACCCAAATCTTCATCCAAATATTCTCCCACTGGGAGTGGGACGTCCGGATGATCAATGAAATCTGTGCCAAAGTAGGGCTAATTCTCCACGACAACCAGCTGTTGACGAAGCCAATCAAATAATTTCGGTCTCCAGGACATTTGTTGACCACCCCCTACCCTTGGCATCAAAGCTGCCCATCAAGCCATCTGTGGTTCTCTCAATGATGGCGTTAGGACAATAACCTCCTGTCACTAAAAAATGGGAAGTCATTCCAAGAAGAACGATACTAGAATAGATCCATAACCAAATTGTTTCAGTTTAGTCTTCTTGCATTTGGTTAGTTGGCACTTCATGTTTGTGGTCACGACTGTTAGGTCTCTGTAATTTATTAGCAAGATTGGGAGAGTCCAATCACAGAGTTAACATCATTTCAACCAACTTTGGGATTCTAGGATCTAGCCCTCCTGAATCCGGAGAGGGATCTCTCCAATATGTACAAAGATGGATATTGTCTTTGAAGTTTAGGGTAATGATATTGTGTTAGTTATGAAGGCCACGGGTTTTGTTTTGTTTTGGATGGTTGAGCATGAAATGTTACTTGAGGGGAAAATCCTAAATGCAAAAAGTTTCAAAAGTGAGAAGTTGCAAGTAAATAGAACAGATTTGGCAGACAGATTGATATAACGCTGGTTTTTAGTCCATTGGGCTATGGAGTCATATCTGGGCTTTAATTGAACAACAACATCAAGTGTGATCCAAGGGGCAAGTCATCTATGTCTAAGGATTTCTTTGAATTTTGATTTATGGAATGGAGTGATACACTAAGAAGGGGAATTAAACAGATGCAGAACGAAGAGCAGCCTAGGATCTGATAAGTACATTTAAACCAGTCAGCCTTTGGCAAACACTTAAGGAGGACACGAAAGCAGACTAGGATCTGGTAAGTGCCTTTAAACCAACCAGCCTTTGACACACTTCCAATAGAAAACATACAAAACAAGGGGAGACACAAAGATAACACAAAATGGTCTAAGATCTAGCAAGTGCTTCTAAACTAGCCATATTTTAACACATTCCAAGGGAAACAATCTGTTAGTTATGCAGACAAGTCTGGGACAAGGGCTAACCATATATTCCTTCAGTTCATCATCACATAACACATACTGAAAGTAACATTCAGAAATAATATTCAGCTAGGACGCTAAAATGAGGGAACACCAGCATTCTCATACCTAAAACTGAATTAAGTCATTCCTAAATAACACAGATTGGAAGAAAACATTCGAATAAATATTTCTCAGCTAGAGAAGGTTACTGATATACAACAGGTCCTAACCCTGTTTAAACTGTTCTTTACAGTGGAAAATGAAACAACATGAAAACAGAAATAAAACAACAAGTTACAAATGAGAATAACATCACCGTCAATATAGATCAGGATCCCATGAAACAGCTTTTATATTGATGTCAAACCAGCTACAAACTTCAAGTCCAATGTTTTAGTTCAGCAATCATCTTCACTATTCAACCTAACTACTCTAGCACAAACAGAGCTTCAAGGGCCAGTGAATACTATGTACAAATAGAAGTCTCAAGCTCAAGTGTATTTCAAAGTTCTGCAACCAACCCTTTTTCCCTCTTCTGTAGAAGTATTTATAGGAAGATGAGGAGGTGACATTTTAACAAAATATCTCAAAGACAGTTAATGCAGAGTGAAGACTTCTCGGCCCTTTGAGAGGCATCGATTGGAGAAATTACAGGTGGAAGTGCTGCATTAACTTTTACATTTATGATTTAAAACTCGAAGTGAGTTTCATTTGACTTTGAGGCTCATATGCTGCGTTTTGGAGTAACTCTGCAGATATTTATTCATTGGTTTCCTTGCATAAGTAACTCCCTGGCTATGCTGGAGGCGGATATCTAATTTTCTTCAATAACTCAGCCTTTGGTTGAATGGTTTGAGGCACCAGGTGGCTCGGTGGTAGCTAAGGAATCAATTCGCCTCAGATGTGGCGGTGGAGGCTTTTTGTCTGATAAAACACTTTAGGTTTTTTCATTTAAACTGTGTTTTAGTTTGGGGATTAGGCTTTTGATAACTGTCTTAGCCGTAATCCCCATAAAAACTGTCTTCAATCTTCATCTGTTGTGCTTTATTCTCAAAACTGATACTCTTTAACTGTGTTTGATTAAAAAACAGTGTCTTGTCGATGTGCAGACCCGCACTGGGCTTTACGGCATCAATACTCATAGAGTACTGATGAGACGTGGAATAGAGCCCCGTGAATGGCCTCTTTAAGATAGCCAGAAGGCACAGGAAACGTCTTTCCCATCCCTCGGGTTTCCTTTATTCTATAATGGAAAACCATTAAAACACCTGCAAAACACAACAACAGTTAAGAAATCCTGCAGGAATAGGTTAAAACTGCTTCGGATGGCGGGGGAGGAGCGTAGCCATCGGATGAAGGCAACCAACGGTGGAGATCTGCAAAGAAAGGCTAAAAGGATAGTGGGAGAAGAATAAGGAGGAGCAGTGTTGGACCGTCCGATCTGGATGCGTGGACGGTCCAGATTTAATCGGAGGGTCTCAATCGGAGGTGGCACAAAAGGGGATGCGATTGAGCGCAGTGCGATTAAGCACTGGCCGTTGATCTGCAGATCAGATCGACGGCGAAAAACGAATCGGCGGGCTTTAAAATGGCGGTAGGACTTGCGATCGAAGGGAATAAGGGCCGTTGGATATGCGGGAAATGGACGGCTGCGATGCAATCGAGAGGTGAATAGAAGGACTTGCGATTGCGATCGGAGGGACAGAGCGATTGAGCGCAGACCGTCGGATATCGGGACAGATCAACGGTGGAGATGAAATCGGGGGATCGGCGGAAAGACTTGCGATTACGATCGGGCATGGGTTTGCGATTGAGCGCAGAACGTTGATCTGCGGGAAGAATGGACGGCGGAGATTTCATCGGGGCACGCAATCGGAGGAGGAGCAGGACTTGCGATCAGTGGAGGGCCGTCGGATCGCGGGGAGATCAACGGCCACTATGCAATCGGGAGGGTTTCAATCGGAGCATCGCAATCGGGAGGCGCACGATGGGTGTTGCGATTGCGATCGGGGGGAGCAGCGTGATTGAGCGTTGGACGTCAGATCTTGCGATAGATCGACGGCGCGGAACGCGTCGCAAGACTTAACAATATAAACTAATCGCATCGGGGTTTTTTAAAATATTACAAAGGAATTTGTCTCCCGCCCGGCCTTCGATTGCGATTGGCCCCTAATGCTTAAGCTCTTGGTCTTGGGTGACGGGCATATGTGGGGAAGTGGTTTTAGGACTTAGCCCAAGGGGCTTAGGTCCATAGCAATAAAAATTTGATTTTTTATGAGAAATTTCAAGGATTAAAATGGATGTGGGGGTTCTGAAATAGTTAAAAAGTGAGTCTTTAACTATGAAAGGGGGAATTTTTCATAAATGGAGGGAGAACTTATTAAAAGTAGAGGAACAATATGGAGGAAAAAGGGAAGAAAATGATGGTTTATTCAGCAGTTTGTTATACGAAATCAGCAGATTTTTCTGAGTATAAAATGGGACAGCAAATGAGGATTTTGGACAGAGGCATGAGGCCTAGAAGGAGTCTTCAAGAGCCAACAAATTTTAGTAATGAAAAATTGTTCCTTGAAGGCTCAAAACAGATTTAGCCACCTTTTGGTATAACAAAATTTTATAGGTGGCTAACAACAACCTCTCCCCAGTTGTAGATGGTCGGAGCCATGTAGTCCACAGAAAGAAGCAACTGTGTCTTTGTTTCTTCATGCGGTGCTTGTGATCCCGTAGCCCCTGTGATGGTATGCAATACCACGCTTAGTATAAAATTTGGGATAGTTTGTATATGAACTTTACCACTACCTAATCCCTTCTGTGCTCCTAAGCATACCCTGTCTATCACCATGGTCATGTTTTCCATGCAAGGCCGGGTGTCGATTAGGATTGGTGTTGCACCTCTCCGTGATAATCCTGTGATGAAGTACATGTTAGAGACATCAATCTCAAGTTCTTGATCCCGTAGGATGAAATTCTATTGATTTTCATCCCATATACTGATTAGATATTGTAGCAATTCTATTTAGGCTCGGAGACATGGTGTTAGGAATAATTTTTTCAAACCACAATTTCTAAGGGCTTCCATGACTCCCTCATTTTACATGGCTAGCTCATCTTCTTCACTATGTTCCTATTCTTTCCATTCAATGACCATTTTTCCTCTTTTTACCTGCAAACACACACAAATGAGTGGTATTAGTCATTTTCAACCCTTAAATCTGTAAAAAATTGGAGTTTTTGATGCATATTGTTTGCTAGAAATGGTTTGTGCTTAAAAATAGAACGGTTGGCACGACTCCGTGCCCGAAACCTGCGCCAACCGTGAAGCCCTAATTTTTACATTTCCTCCCCCAAAATTTGAAATTGACAATTGCAAGAAGAAAGAAATGACTTAAAATGATGACAGGGATCTCAGCTCTTACCTGGAGTTGACGGATTTGAGATTGATCTACTAGATTGGTCGTTATCGTCGATGCAATATTGCACAGTAAAATGGGTAACTATTGCTCCACAAGAGGTAAATAGTGAAAAGTAATTATTTTTACCATTTTTGGCATTTTATAACTTTTTCACAACCCTAATTAGGTTTTAAGGCATGTTTTTCAATTATTTTATCATATTGTTTTCGCGAAATGGGTTTTACACATGTCTCTTGTGCAACAACAAGTTTTTCATGCGACAATGATGAAGTAATGAGTTATATTTTATACTTTTTCGGACTTGGTAAAAACACCAAAAAATCACTACTAGAGTCTTCTTTTAGCTCTTTTTTGACTCTTTAAAATTGAAAATATTGCCAAGATTCTTTTCATTTTGAACTCGTTAAATGGCTGTGAAACGATATCTACCCAGTATACGTTTAACCCTTTTTCAGGCTGGGATAGATTATTTACAAAAAAGGAATACCTTAGCCTATCGTGACTAAGAGGTTCTCGCAGACATATTTTTCTACCTTTTCATATTTTTGAGACTACCTATGAAAAGGGACTGCTGGAGTTTTCTTATCTGCCTTCTTTTCAAACTCTCTAAACATGAAAAGATGTCAAGTTCTTCCTTTGTCAAACTTGTTAAACACTAATGGCATCAGACTTCATCATCATGACATTATTTCGAGTTCCTCCTTCCTAGGGCTTGTAAAATGTACTAGGTTGGATTTGTTTGAAGGACAAACTTACAATACAAGCATATGAAATCCCCTTCAAGCTTGTTTTAAAAAATAATTGGGGTACTTGCTAGAGATGGTGGGGGAAAATGGAACCAATTTTTAGTTATGTTGGCAGTATTTCGTTCTTGAACATGGCACGTTGTAATATCCCAGAATGGGAACAGATACACTATTGGGAATAACTTGAGCTATTACCAATGTAAAGATTCAGCAAATCATGAGCATGGAAATGTAGAGCAGCTCATTGGATGTAAAATAACATCATACCAGCAAATGAAAGAACCTGAGCAACAACATGGCTTATATTCTCCTTCCCCAGTGGGGAAATGCAGCAATATAGGGCATAAAACAACTATTTTCAGCAAATTTCACAATAACAATGGATACTGGGACTTGGATCCCTTAGTTTAGACAATATACAACCCACTTGCAGAAATTGAGGTGAAACAAATGAAACTAGCTAGGCCCTATTATTAGAACTCACTGAGGGAAATAAACACCTCCTCCTCAAATACTAGGACAAAACAACAATGTTTAACCCAGCAACAATGCCCCTGTAGAAAAAGAAGCAATTTCTAAAGATGATTGCGCTGTAGATGTTGCTAGTTGAGTGGCCTTAAGCCAAATGATGAGATGGAAGCTCAGATCCTTCCCTTTGATCCCTTAAGCAAGCTGATCCAAAGAAAGGATGGAATTCTTGCACTGAAATTCTTTGCACTAAGTAGTGCAGCAACTCCACCTAAATAGCTGAAGTATGCAAATAATCAAAAGACCAAAGATAGCTTAATACTCAATGATCTCTTTGATGCTATGCCCTCCTTTTTATCTTTGGTTAGCCTCCTCACCCCGGACCCTACACATTTTTTAGGTGACTTCCTAGTGAAGATTCCTCCGTCAAAACTGCACTATCCTGGTTGGCTTCCCTTCTCTTTGTAGCAGCGCTGTTGACTTGGTAAAGTGGGAATAATCCACCTGCAATGCCTCTTTTCACACTAAGGGATCTTCAATCTGGTTCTCATATTTGTGTCTAGGCTAATCCTTGTTCACATTGAGCTAGTTCATTTGGGTGATCTCTTCCTCCTCAAGAATGCATGTTGACTTAGTCAAACTTGACTATGTCCCCATCTAATTTTCCCTTGTTCACACTTGGAAGTGTAAAACTAGCTCCTAAGGTGATCTCTTTCCTTACTAAGGTGTAATTTATTCATATCTTTATTTTTCATGGGCCTCCTTTCCCATTTATTCCTCTCCTAACTGAAAGCATCAAAATCTAATATTGCAATTTTCTTGTGTGCAAAAATTGGAATATTACAGTCCTCCCCTCCCAAATGTTGCTTGTCCTCAGGCAACTGTAAGGATAGGACTGAAAAGCTTCCTCTTCTCCCCTGTAGTAGCCTCATAAGATGAAATTCTCCAAGGATCAAGGTGTTGTATCATCAATATATCTCCAAGCTCCCCCTCCCAAATGTGCAAGCCATCTATTGGGGAACATCCCAAATAGCTAACATTGTGTGATAGTGAAACATCCATGGAGGCAACAATGGGTTGTTTCAAGGTCTTCTTGAAGCATGAGGGCTGATATAAATTGGGATTCATCATCCCCATTTGAATCTCTCCTCCCCAAGCTATCAACCAAACAAAATGAGTCACCCTCCAGGATGTCAACTCATGAAGGATCTCTTCCACCTTGAGCTCATGCAAAATAGGTAGGCTGAAAATATGAACATGGTAGAGAAGGTAGCCTAACCCATGCTATCTTCCTCTCCACTTAAGCTGAGTGTAGATAATTTTATGATCTTGGGCTGCAATATTGTTGCCCTCAAATGTCAAGAAGGAAGCTAGACTTCCAAAGGTCCCTCTCCCAACACTGTGTATCAAGCTGGCCCAAACCATCTCATACATGATGGATAATAAATCACCATCATATGGCATTCCACCCATCTCATGGCCCTCCTAATTAAGAAAAAAAAATTTTGCTGTAGAGGCCATGTCTCTTCCCATGCTCCCCTTAGAACATGTCATGCAGAAAGTGTGGGGATGCTCCTCCCCCAAGTGGTCACACCGTAGTCTTCCCCATTGCAGCTTCAGAAAATAGCATGGAAAGTTGTTTCTTGATAGATGGCTAGTTGTGCAAGTCACCACATCTACTAGCAAGTAGTAAATGGCTCAGTGTATCAACTGAGCATATCATGAGTGACCAAACACTTGCCCTAGATAATATAGTAGATGGTTGTCTCCATCATAATAGCTGGCCAAAAATGGTCCACGGAGCCTAAAGAGAAACTTGCCCCTTTGTAGAGAAATGCACTGCAAGGAAATGGTAACAGTATACAAATATTGTGTTAAACAATCAATTAATGCCAAAACAAAATTATTACCATGTTATGAAATCAGGATGGTGACTAAATCCATAGATAGATCTTCCATAGTGGTATGAAAAATCCATATGAAGAGGAATAAACCAAATGCTGCATGAAATTACTCCTTGTAATGCTTGGAAATCCAAGTCAAGGAGAACATACCACAATAACCAATGAGTCCATACACCACTCTACCAATCTCACCTCCTCTATGCCCACTAAGTGCATCAAATATGAAGTGATATTGGGAACAATCCATCAACAAACTCATGCTCCAAAGTGACAGCGTTATTGGCCTATGCAAATAGGCTCCTTCCAACTCATTAATCCATCCTCTGACATGTTCAATGTCAAATACTCCTCTCATGATGTTTCCATCTCCTCCCATTGCAACATCATGCAAAATGTGAGAGCAACTCTTCCCTTGCTCTCTCTCAATCCTCCAAAGCAACAATTGTCTTTTTTGCCCCATCATACCTCCATCATACAACCCATGTGGTGAAAGCATAATGATTACATCATCATAATGCATCCACACTCCTTGCTACCCCATGATGCAAGTACCTTGCCAAGTACTATCCTCCCACATACCCTTGCAAAAAGGATATGTTTCATGATGGCCAAACTCTCTCAAGAGTAGCCAACGTAGTCCTGCTTCTTACTGCCAAGTATCATAGATTTGCAAGTATCTCTCCAGCTTCTTGTTCTCTATCCACATCCACTTATCCATTCATGGATGCCTCCTACCATTCTCCATCTTGGTACTCCTCCAAAGAAGATTACCATCCTCCCATATCATATTTTTCTTCTTGCATTCCATGGGATGTTGAAATGCAACTCCTTGGAGATCTCCTAAAAAGATCTCACACTGATGATCATCTTGAACCCATAAGGATACAAGGGGGCTGAAAGAAAAACCTCCTTGATGTTATCTCTTGACATCGCTGTAACACTCCTCCAGGCTGTTTTGGCTATCTCATGTCTCAACTCCTGAATGAATATTTGATTCTGCATGAATTTGTTTGGAGCAAAGTTCACTCCATCCTCCAAGAATTCACACTCCACCCTCAAGGATTGTGTGGAACTCAATAAGGGTCAATGCGTATGATGGCTCATTTTTTCCTTAAACCATTCGAGCTTGCACAACGTAGTGCAATATTACTGCTCTACCTCAGCAACAATGTTTAATGTTGGGCCATATGAATACATATTTCCACAACTTTTAGAAAGATTTTCTACAACAAGTAAAAGTGGAAATCTTCCCATACCTTGATGAGATGCAGGAACCTCTTGTAGTGCTGCAAAGGCTCCTTCCTCTAATCTAATGGCTGATCTAACTACTGATGTAGACGACTACTTTCCCAAGGTTGTGACAATGATGGTACATGTCTCTTCCCATGGTGGTGTGGGCCTCCTCTCCTCTGATATTTCTCCATCAAAGGTTCTAATCAATCCTTGATTGAACTTAGAAAAAGAAGTCACTCTTGTATGGCCTAAGTGACTAAACCACCAAGCATTGGCTTCACCCTCCAAGTGCACCGTTGCAACTTTTATTGCCCCCCTCTCTACCACTGGATGAAGTAGGAAGAAGGCCCCAAGATTTCTTGCCCAAGCTCTAGCTATAGTTGACCCATCAAATGTAGACAATCGGAATATATTTCCTTTGATTTATCCCTTGCTATAGGGTCTTATTTCTTCTCTCAGTTGAATAGACTGAGGAAAATATAGGGCCTTTTTGAAAACCCCAGGTTGGCACCTGTATTCTTCCAAATACCCACTCAAGATCTCATGCTCTAAGTGGTCTCCTCACTCTCCACTTCCTCTATGAGAATAGGAAGTGCATGCATCTTATTCTTCTTCCTGAAACCTTCTAGAGGTCTCACTGTAGCTCTCTCCTCCTTGAAACCCTCTTGGAGTTTCAATGCATTTCTCTTCTTTCCCCTTAGACCTGAAAATGGATGAGAGTAATCTCATCCTATCCATAATTTTGATCTCCTATTCTTCTTATCTTCTATATGGATCAGAAATCCACAAGCTGAGCCAATATGGCAGCTTTGATACCATTGTAATATCCCAGAATGGGAACCGCTACACTATTGGGAATAACTTGAGCTATTACCAATGTGGAGCTTCAGAAAATCATGAGCATGGAAATCTAGATCAGCTCA
Organism: Pinus albicaulis; assembly: GCA_034641835.2. Taxonomy (NCBI): domain Eukaryota; kingdom Viridiplantae; phylum Streptophyta; class Pinopsida; order Pinales; family Pinaceae; genus Pinus; species Pinus albicaulis. The sequence continues at coordinate 972,570,557 of CM076584.1, read as the reverse complement.
TTGGATTTAAAATAACATCATACCAGAAAATGAAAGAACCTCAGCAACAATATGGCCTATATTCTCCTTCCCGGGTGGGGAAATTCAGCAATATAAGGCATAAAATAGTTGTCTTCAGAAAATTGCACAATAACAGTGGATACTGGGACTTGGAGCCATTACCTTAGACAATATACAACCCAATTGCAGAATTTTAGGTGAAAAAAATGAAACTAGCTACATTAAACAGATCTCCCCATCTCAACACTACTTAAAAACACCCCGATCCCATGACTTATCTAAAACAGAATTTCTGAAGGTTGTGAGAGAATAATTCCCCTGAGGGTTTCTATATAAAATTATGAAATAATACTTATGTGGATCTCTCATTAATAAAATAATAGAGAAATGGAGGTTTAACCTCTTTTACACCAAGAAAAAGACACCCGGCAAGGGTTTCCGGCAATATACATGTACAAAAAGCAGGACTGCAGAAAATAATGTAGTATACTAAAAATATCAATTAAAAATGGCTGAATATGACATATAAAAGCTGAATAATACATAAAATTTCCCTAGGCCCTCTTATTAAAACTCCTGGAGGGAAATAAACACCTCCTCCTCAAATACTAGGACAAAGCAACAATGTTTAACCCAGCAACAATGCCCCTGCAGAAAAAGATGTAGCTTCTAAAGATGACTACACTATAGATGTTGTTGACTGAGTGACCTTAAGCCAAATGATGAAATGGAATCTCAGATCCTTCCCTTTGATCCCTTAAGCAAGTTGATCCAAAGAAAGGATGGAATTCCCACACGAGAATTCTTTGCACTAAGCAGTGCAACAACTCTAGCTAAACAGTTGAAGCATGAAAATAGTCAGAATACCAAACATAGTTTAATACTCAATGATATCTTTGATGCTATGCCCTCCTTTTTATCTTTGGTGAGCCTCCTCACCCCGAACCCCACACATTGTTGAGGTGACTTCCAAGTGAAGATTCCTCCTTCAAAATTGCATTGCCCTAGTTGGCTTCCCTTCTCTTTGTAGTAGCGTTGTTGACTTGGTCAACTGGGACTAATCCACCTGCAATGCTTCTTTTCAGACTAAGGGATCTTCAATCCAATTCTCATATGTGTGTCTAGGCTGATCCTTTCTCACATTGAGCTAGTTCATTTGGGCAATCCCTTCCTCCTCAAGAATGCATGTTGACTTAGTCAAACTTGACTATGTCCCTGTCTATTTTTCTCTTGTTCACACTTGGAAGTGTAAAACCAGCTCCTAAGGTGATCTCCTTCCTTACTAAGTTGGAATTTATTCATATATTTATTTTTCATGGGACTCCTTTCCCATTTATTCCTCTCCTAAGTGAAAGCATCAAAATATAATATTCCAATTTGCTTGTGTGCAAATTTTGGAATATTACACACTTGTCCCCATTCATGTCCGGTTGGTGACATCTCATTTCATCATTTTTGCCTCCATGGTTTTGGGTAAGCTCTTTTTACCTCTCATCTGCTCTTTTCCACGTCATCATGACCTTAGATCCTTTGATTTCAAATACTGGCAAATCCAGTGTCGTGTTGTTGATATGTTCAAGAGAAGTTTACCTCTGTTGTTGTCAAACTTCGACTGATCTCCTATTGGTCCTGATCCAATTTCATCATGTTCCTCTGTCTCATGTAAATAATGTGGGAAACATTATGGCCCTCCTTTGACCAGGTCACTTCCTGTCGACTTCAGCTCATTACCCAATAATTTGATCTAGAGACTCCCTTCTGGTACCTTGGAACCTACATGCCTCAATGGCAGGTTTTTTGCATTCGACGCAAGGTTCACATCATTGGCCTTCGATCGAGTGATTTTGTGGATGTTCTACGTTAGATCACTTTTCACATTCCGTAGATTGTACCTTTTGTACCTTGAGGACCATCGTCATCATTGGTGGTTTCTCTTGCGTCTATTGATAGCTTTCATCATTGGTTGGTAATAAGACGATTTTTCCTGCATGTTCGACTTCAGCTCATACATTCGCATGCTGGAAATTGTACTTGTTCGGGTCGAGATGGAGCACAAGACCCTTGATTTTGTTTGATAAACTCTAGGCTGCGAACTTTTGTGGATTATTATAAATTTGCATGACTCTCTTGATTGGATGGCTGCGACCATACCTGAGTCTATTTATTGATCCTTCCTGCTAGATGGTTGTGTCCATACTTCAAATCTCAGTTTTTATATATTCTATTATGGATGGATGTGCCCATGCCAAATGATTCATGTATCACAGATATCAGTTGTATTTGTAATTGTAGGTCTTCTGACAGTTGTGCTTGATTCGAACGCGTTCTCATATATCATTTCACTCCTCCCTCTCTCTCGGAATTCATACTTTAGGGGGCATCTATTACACAACATTTTTGTCACTGTCCTTGCAATCCCCAACTCGCACATTGGAGCATCATTTCTATGACTAATATGCGGTGTCATGCTTTTCAAATACCATCCTTGCATCACTTTTGATGAAAGCAACATTCTTCTTATTGAAATTTCCTTAAGAAGAGCTGTGAAAATCCCTATTTTTTCCTTGGCACAAGCAACCCATTACACCCTCGCGCCGACCAGGAAATTTAACACTAAGCGCATGCCAGGTGGCACTCTATGCCAGTTAGACACCCATGCCAAGTTGTTTATGGAATGTTTTTAAACAATAGAGGCGGAGGTTCCATTCTAACCACCTTGGGGATGAGTCATTGGGAGTGATTGAACTGAAACAACCACAGAATCCTTCCTTTATTTAGTAGTTTCCACCTCCCTTGGAACTCTCCTAAAGGATAGGACTCCCTCCCACCTTTGTAGGGATCCCAACCTCCTCTCTTCCCTCTATATAAGAAACTATCTCCTTTAGTAGAAGCTAGCTAAAAAAATTACAACAGAACGACTGAATAGCTGAACTAGGAGAATTATACTATAGTTAAGTTGCTAGAGGAGATAGAGTAATAAATAATGTGTTAAGAGAGTTTGAGTCCGAATTCCCTGACCGACAGTTGAGACATGTTTCGTCTGAACCCCGATGGAGGAGATTGCGACGTCAAAGCATCGGTTGTACTCTTCCTTCTAGTCATTAATATACATGACTACTGTTTGGTTCCACTATTGTGTTATGATGTTTATTTGATGCGATATGTTTAGCCCTCTTTGACTGGCTAATAGTTGTGAGTGAAACTATTCTGTCATATGTTGTTCCTATTCTTTGTCCTATGTGCAAGTATCTGAGTGTGACAACGAATGGATCGTGACTTGCTAAGGCAGGAGCGAGAGACCACTACTTTTTCTTCAACATCGACAGCGTTGGATTCAAGGTAGGCCAATCTACCATGTCTTTTGTTCATTCATTAACTAGGAAGCAACACTTTAGCGTGTCCTTTTTTACTAGACCCACCCCAGGGCTAGAGGGATCATCTCTGTCCGCAGAGAGGATTTACCTTCATAAAAATATTTATCCTTAATTTTTGTATAAATAGGAGTGCACCCTTCATATAAAGGTGGTAAAAAAATATAGGTTTTTAACTGTAAGTTGTGAGCTAGTGGTTATAGGTTAAAGGTAGCTAGTTGTTAGTTTCTAGTTGGAGGTTTCAAGTTCCATCCAATATGTGATTTGTAAAGTGAGGGGAGAGCACTATTGTAATATCTTGTAACTTAATATTTATGAAATAAATACTTTATTTTGATCTCCAATATGTGATAGCTCATTTACTGTGCTTGTTCAGGAATGGAGTGCCCCCATGAACCACAATTTTAACATATTTGTACATATTGGTAACATAGTATAGTTTTTTTTATTTCATTTCTTTTATGCAAGTGTACATTTTCCTTTCAGTAAGTGTGATTTAATTTCCAACATGTGTGATTTCTTTTATGCAAGTGTGGTGTGATTTCAATTCTGCAAGTGTGATTTCAATTATGCAAGTGTGGTGTGATTTCATTTCAACATGTGTAGTTTCAATTCTGCAAGTGTGATTTCAATTGTGCAAGTGTGGTATGATTTCATTTCAGCAAGTGTGATTTCAATTGTGCAAGCATTAGGGGAATTTTGAGGTCTAAAAACGACCTATTAAGAAAAATGTACAACCAAAATAATATTTATAAGAACTAATACGGTTCAAGATTATGATGTCAACCATGGTGTATGATTCACCATTTTTTAAGTAAAAGGGTAAAAATATTAAAAAATAATAAAATAATAAAACTACTTTTTCAACTCATATTTTCAACTTATCTCCCAAATTTTTTACTCAAATTTCAATCAGGAGTACTCAATGGATGAAAAATTTAATTCCTCATCTAAGGAGTACCCATGTTGCATACTTTCGATGGACCCTGCTATGCAAAAAATCAGAAATACATGAAAAAAACATGATTGCAATCAAATTTTTCATGTATTTATCATTTTTCATGTAGCAGGGTCCATCAAAAGTATGCAACATGGGTACTCCTTGGATGAGGAATTAAATTTGGCATCCAATGAGTACTCCTACTCGAAATTTGAGTAAAAACTTTGGCAGATAAGTTGAAAATATAAATTGAAAAGTAGTTTTTTTCTTTTTTCCCTCAAAAATTTGATGATGTCATCAAATCTTATTTTATGTTTTCCACTATTATTTTATAATTTCCTTAGGAGGCCCATTTTATACCTCAAAATTCCCCTAATGTGTCATTTCAATTTCAGGCAAGTGTGATTTCCTTTATGCAAATGCGATTTCAATTTCTTTATGTTTGGTTTGATTTGGTTTGAATTGGATTAATTTATTACTTTTTAGAATTAGTTTTAATTGCATTATATTAATCTAATCTTAAATATAACCACCTAGTACATATATAGTATAGGTATACCTCGTGAGTTTAGGAAAACTCGGGTTGACAATTAAATGATAGGGATTTAACTTGCAATTAAGCACCAAATCAACACCATACCTCATCTTTGGAGTCTAAGTAAGTATTTTAATTATCTTTTTATTTATTTTATTTGTTAGTTTTTTTTTTTAAGTTGAAAAAAAAACAAAATAATACCCAAAACACAATAATTGTAATTAATTGCAAGGAAATTGATTAATATGGAACCTAATCAAAACCCAAACCCACCATCAACAAACCAATATTTAAAACAACTAAAATAAAATTAAGAAAAAGGAAATACAAATGATGAAATTGATGCATCCTTAGCTATATTGAGGTTACTGATACATGATTTCAAAAACACCAAATAGCTAGCAAAAATGTCTCTTACAAGGTCATTAAACTTAATTTTACCAACCATCTACAATTCCCAAACCCAAGTAACCAAGAATTCTGATTATAGGCATAGAATGTATGAACATCATATACTGGTCTAAATATATACTAAATTGGATGCCTGAACATTACTAAACAATATTTTTTTTCTTTGTTTGTTGACGCAAGAAACAATCAACATTTACCATTAAAAATATTCATATTTGTACGGATTGGTGCCCCTACCAACTATTTATAGACAATTGGATTAGTAGGTGGTGTATGGTATTTAATAAACCTCCTTGTAATAATAGGGAGGTACATTTGTACCTTTTGAAAAATTTATGGGAAACATTATGGCAAAGACTCCTTGAAAACAAATTTGACATAGGAGAATCTAAGGGGTAGGTCATGAGTTTGTACCAAATAGACAAAATGTTGGGGGAAACCCAATACTAGGTCCTTGTCCACCTAGATAAATCCCTAAACCCCCTTCACAACATCTTCTAGTTATGGATAACATTGTTAAGACCCAAATAATGCTATCCAAATTAACTTACACACTAGTGCAACATGGCGATTTGGTGGCATCGTCGCATGAGGAGCCACCATCCTCTAAAGTTGTAAATGGTGTTGGACCATCTAACTTTGTAGTAGGGCTTGACCAACAAAGGTCATATGGAGTTGACTTGAGCTCATATACGTACTACTTGTGGGCATAATTATTATGTTTAGATGGAGGGTAGAAATACACATAGCTTTATGGATGATTTTATTATCTTGACCACACACAAACATACACACACACACACACATATTTTTAGTTTATTGTGTGTTTTATTTATCTATATAATTATATTTTGTTTGAAGTTGTTACACCCTGATAGTACTTGCCCAAAACCTACTAATGCATTGGTTCCATTTTAAAAAATTGATGTGGTAGTTGTTATCCCTTAATATCATTCCCCCCAACCCTACTAATGCATTAGTGCTTGTTTCTAACATTGTCCCGATGATTGTTGTCACATTTTTGTTCAATGTTCACAACCATGTATGGTGAATTAAATTTATACCTCACAAAATTTTTCATATGGTTTTAGTCCATAATATATATTATTTTAATTTGAGAATAATTGTAATGTTTAGTGTAACAAACTTGGGTTAAGTTTCCATGTAATAAAAGGGACATTATAAATGAATAGATAAAACCAAGGTCATGGGACATGTATTACAACTTGAATGAATGGAAAAACATTACATTGGCACTATAAGAAAAAAGGGCATTGGTTAGGTCCATGCCTGTGATGGACCATTAAGGTCTGTCACCAATGTCACATATGGTGATGGTCCTTAAAAAGTGTTTTTGTAAGTGCATATAGTAATGGTACTACAAGGTTTGTCACCAAATCCATTTTTAGTGACACTTTTGGTGAGGGTTGTTAATGCCCATCACTAATTCTCTCTTTGGTAACACCTATAGTGATGATCTTTTATTGACCCTCACCAATGCTCTTTTTAGTTACTTTTGGTGACAGTCGAAAAATGTTCGTCATCATTGATCATTACAATGATTTTTTGATAACGCTTTGTGCATGTTATTATATTTTTTGTCAAAAGATAACAATTTAAGACCATTTTTGTGGAGTATTTTTCATTATGTATGCAAGGGTATATAGTGCTTAGAGTCAGGAATTTTTTTAAGAAGTAATTACTGTTTATCATTTACCTCAATTAATGCAAATATAGTTTTCTTATGATTCAATACATGATTCATCTCTATTAGGTTTATTAGCTAAAAAATTCCCTTTAGATAAAATTTCACTACTGTGTGTAGAAACTATATTTTTAATACATAATCAAGTTTTGTCAATTCTATTAACGAGAGAGATCTAGCACTCCTCAACACTCTTGGCACATATTAAAATAGTTTTGGCACACACTTACATTCCTTGGCACCTCACATGTCTTAGAACATATTAGCATGACTGGGACACCAAGCACATGTTGGCAAGCCCTAGCATGTGTTGGCATGCCTTGTAGTCCTTAGTATGCCCTGGAACACTTTGGCATGTATTAACATACATTAGAACTTAGATGACATTGGAACCTGCAATGTATTGGAATCTATTATTATTGTGCCTAGCATGCCCCTTTTGACAAAGATAAAGTCTTGACTTATTAACCCTCTTATGTTTTCATTTCCTTGCAATTTATCTTGGTTCTTCTTCTTTTCCCTTCATACTCTTGTAAATATATTGGCATACCATGGAACCCTACACATCCTAACATGCCTTATCATCTTGCATGTCTTCGAACAATTTGGTACTTGTCAACACAGTTTGGAACTCCTTAGCACACTTTGGTGCTTCTTGACATGACCTGATATTCCCTTACATTCCTTACTAGTGCTTATCATACCTTGTCACTCCCTCCTTGGCATGCTAGATGGCACTCATTAACACTCACTAGCACACCCTCATATTCATTCACTTCCATGCATTTTGACCTAGTGCTCCCTTGTGTTTCCCTAGTACTCCATAACACTCTCATCATGAATTAGCACACTCTTTCCCACCTTATCACTCTTAGACACGCTCATCCACTTCATAACATGTGTATTATTCCCTAACACACATTGACACTTAGCACGTGTCGGCACCTGGAAAGTATTAGCATGTCTAGCATTCATTAATATGCCTTGGTATGCTTTGGCATGGTTTAGTATTAAAGTTACTTGAGATCAATTATTGGAAAGTATATGAGAAGTAATAGAGGATGATTTGGCACTTAGAATGCACTAACACTTGGAACTTGGCACATTTTCTCAACTAGTGTTGGTGTGCCTAGCATGCCCCTCTTCAAAAACGTAAATTGATGAATTATTAACCCTATTATGTGCTCATTTCCTTGTAGTTTAACTTGTTTCTCCCTTTTATTTCCTCGATATTCACTGCCACATATTGTCACACCCTTGCACATCTTGGCATGCATTCTCACTTGACATATCTTTGCATATTTGAAATTCCATCGAATTATCTGGCACATGTTATAATTCCCTGGCATGCCTTAGCACTCATTCCCTCACAAGTAGCCTTACATTTTTTTACGACTTGGGAACTGAATCAAGTCCTTAACTATTGCATTTCATGTGACATTGGTTTGCTTCAGCCTCAAGAACTTAACCAATTTAACCTACTATAAGTAGATTCTGCCTTGTTCACCTAAGCACTGCCTATACCTCATATTAAGCCACTCATTTCCAAGCTAAACTTGTCCCACTTTAGAACTTACCCAGACAAGGATCACATCTAGCCATGGCTATAAAACAACTAAGCACCATAGCTTACATATGCAATATTTAACATTTATTTCTAGTTCATATAAAAAATAGAGCATTAACTGAGAGTTTGCAAGAACCACAAGATATAGAAGACACACAAGATATAAGTTGGCACAATTTGAGTGCCCCGAAACTTATACACAACAATGTACAATATGAAATTGTATAAAATAGTTTAAAACATGAGAATTCAACCAAAGTGTGCCACATTTCATATAAAAATAATAGATAAAGGAAAAATAGTGTTGTGCCCATTACAAAGTCTCCCTTTGTTTAAAATTGTTTTTTTGAGCCCCTTATCGCAATTGTGGGCTTTCCTATTGGCAATCCTATTATGAAATTTTTCTAACACACTTTTTCCTTTGCACACTTAAATTCACTGACACTCCTTGGCACACACCCTTATTTGTTCATTTCCATGCATTTTGACCTAGTTCTCCCTTGTGATGCCTTGAAACTCCTTAACATTCCTAAACATGCATTGACATTGTATGGAATCTATTGGCACACCTTTTCATTCCTTGTAATGCCCTAACCATCCCTAGATATCATCCCCTCACAAATACCCTTACTTAATTTTCAACATGGGAACCCAATAAAGTCCTCGCTTAAATACAAGATCTTGACCAAGTTACAATTACTACAAAGAGACTATGTCGTTGAATTGTGTAGCTTGGGAGGTAATCCACAAACCTATTGAGATGGGTTTGTGTGAGTTTGGTCACAAAAGGCTTTGCTGGAAAAGAATCCAAACGAAGGAGTTATGGACCATGTTAATTCTAGTTAGTTATGCCTGTCATCAATGCTCAAATGGGCTCTTTCAAAAATTTTGTTAGGGTGTCAAGTCAAATTTTTATGGTTTTAGTAGGTCTTCAAATAAAAATTTGGTCACTAGCTAGTGGTGTCTAGGTTGATTACTACTCCATTCAAAAAACTGTTTGTGTTGAACATTGCCATCTCTCAGTTGGATGAGTCATCATTGAAAATTCATCATTTTCATCTCAGTCATATCACGATTGTTCTCATTCATTTCAGTGTTACCATTAGGTCATTAGGGTTTAAGTCACCAAAATGAGTCATTTCATTAATAAATCCAAAAAATGAAGTAGTAATATTGGATATTCTAAATAAAGTTTTTTCAATCTGTAATTTTATTCAATTATGATGTAATAACTTCTATTTGCTCCAAATCTGCATAGTTTTCAAAGAAAAAGTGAAAATGACATGGTGGGCCACCACCACACCACAATGAAGAAAAATACTTCCCCAAGCTATAAAAGACCATCAAGATCAATTATCTCATTAATTTTATTTTCAAAGATCTCCCAATCACCAGGAAAGGAAAACTCAACATTTCTAGAATTAAAATACACTCCTAGAAAGTGATTCCAAACTTCCACGATGCGCTTTCAGGCAACACGATGCATTTTCACCTCTACATTGTGTTTTCACTCCAAAGGTTAAAAAAACTTACTTCCAAGGGTTATGTAGGGTAATTTAAGTCTTCATCAGCAATGTAGAAGTCATTATTGCAGGGATAAGCCTCACAATCTCAACTAAGGCCATAGCTGCAGCTATAGGGATACCAAACAGTGGTGAAAAGTGGTTTAAGAGCCTATATTTGGATGTGTAGAACTACAAACCTTTCATCAAAGGTCACTACAAATATGCCATAAAGAAAGTGTTTCCTTTTTGTCAGCTACTTGAAAAATTTTCTCCATTGATGAGGTTCATTATGAAGTACTTTACATGTGAGGGCATATTTTCTAGATTTTACAAGTACCATGTAAGGTTGATCATGCCCTTCATAGGGGTAAAACATCTCAACGTACCCTACTACCTATACAAGAGCTTGACCAAAATGGTAGACAAAGTGAAACATAGAGAAAGTTATCATCAAGACAACCTTTTTCACCATGCCCTCATCGAAATCATTATCTTGCACCAGCTTGAAGAGAAGAACATCACTTGGAAGACCTTCATTCTGTCCCATGTCTTTTTTCCTTCTTCTAGTCAACATACTTTCCAAGGTACACCATTAACTACACCATCATTACCATCCAAAAAAATGGAGATTGGCTCATCTAGTGGAGTTTCATTGAAGAATACAGTAAGGGCTGAGGTGAAAAAAACATATCAAAGAGGTAGGAGGCTTGTTTTTTCTCCAAACATTGTGGATGAGGCCAAGCCTATATCAGCAGAAAAGAGATCATCACCACAAAATGAGGTACATTTGCATGATGAGGAGCCTATCCATTTTGACATTGACAAGACAGACTTGGAGCATAGATCAGTAGAGAAGGTCATCATGGATAAATATGTTGAAATCATAGAACTAAAGGATATCTTTTCCAAGGCCAACTTCATGATTTCATTCCTAGAGCAAGAGAACATGCAATTGAAGGTAAATCAACTAATTTTGAATAGACATAACGTTGATGCTAGTAATGAGGTTGTAAAGGGAAAATCAATAGTTAATGTAGATGATTCATATGAGCATGAAGAGCAGCTTATCAGGAAGAGGCCAAGAATTAGAGGCCTAAAAAGGGCACTTCATCAATGAATAGAGGGATTTCCACCAAACACACAAATGATAGTGGATGAGCTCATACTAGTATACATTGAGCAAGACAGGGACTATTGGATTGATAGGGTTAATGTTCATTTGGAAAAGCTTTTGAAGAGGGCCAATAAGGAAAAGAACATCTAGAGACACATGCCCATGCACTATTACAAGAGAAATAAAGTATCTCAGGCCAAAATTAAGCAATTGGAGGAAAAAATAAAAGAAACCCTAATGCAGGAAAAGGAGAAGGGAAAGATGGATTTGCTAGTTGATGCTTCCCTCATAGCTTAGAATTCCATCTCAGCTCTTCATGGAGCAGTATTGGTGAAAATTTGAGAAAATTTTGAGAGATTTTAGAAATTTTTGGAAATTTTCACTATTTTTGACACAATCATATGGTCAAAAATGCAGCGTGGCCCACGCTACACTTTTGATGGGAGCCACCAAATGAAAAAAAAAAATCATTTTTGGATTTATTATGAGTTTTACACCACTTCTAGCCCCTATGATTAATTTTTAGCAAGATATGGTAGGTGAAAAGGCCCAAAAACCATTCAAAAACCACCTTTCTACCTCATTTTGAACAACACGATGTGTTTTTGGAGTACCTCTGGGAGAATCAATTTTTGAGGTGGTAGGAGAAATCATTTTTAGTTCTTGAGGAATCTAACATGTATCCAACAGGAAGATATATCTCCAACAACTTTCGGATCAACATTTGGACCTTGAGAAGGCCTCCAAAAGTCACTTCACATACCTTAATGGGTTTAAGATATGAACTATGATGGCATACCGATGGTTCTCTTATCGCAGATCAAGCTCAAGAGAGTTAGCTCATGATAGTTTGGGAATGTGATTTCACCAGGTATTTCTGTGTCAAGGTCATGAGACCCTATCTTGTGTTGGTTAGTACCTTGCAAGGTTTGTGATAAAGACAAACATAAATGGAAGGGTTACACTAGAATTTATATCCAGAAAGGAAGTAGCCATAGGTGTAATATTGAATGAGATAACTATAGTTTGAGGGATGTAGATATCTAAATTTCAGGTCAAGATTCAGTTAAATAAATGCCCAAAATATATCGATCTATATGAGCTAGGCCGAGTCTCCTATGGAGGAAAAAGTTGTTGTTTTTTCTATGGCTGGATATGGTTTGTCCTAAAGAAATTATAATAGAAGTATAACTCCCTAGTTAGGTAGGCTTCCTAGCATGTTTAGTCCATAAGGTATGCCCTTAAGACTATGAAAAATATTAGAGAGAGATTTATGTCTGCAATATAAAGCACATATTTGGTAGATGGTTTGCAGAAGTATGAGTGGAGATAGAAAATCCAAAGGAAGGTGGAACCTAAATAGAATATTGAGAAGAAGAAATATGTTATATGAGGAATGGATTGCCATGAAGAGGAGTTGATTTTGGTGTATTTTCCATATAGTTTTGGACAGATATATAAAGCAACCTATAAAGAGTTAGTCAATGGATTGTTAGTGGATGATTTGTGACCCTAGTTCAGTCATCTACAAACTATTAGAACGATGATAAGAGGAGTTCATATTTTTTCATATATTGGAAAACAAAGAAATTGGTACATGATAATAATAATTTTGAGAGGACTCAAATCACTATTAGATGGTAAATTTGAAGAGCCCTAGATGAGGGTAGTGTTGTTGCCACTAGATCGGTAAAATAACTGAATGTGGTTGGGAAAATTGATGGCAATCAAAGTACAGTTAGAGGGTTGTTAGGTGAAAATCAAATAAGATCCCTGAGTCCTCTACTTGTGAAGGAAAACAAGACTAGTAGAATGGTAGGTGTATTGGGCATAAGTGTGTGCATACTTTGAAGGACTAAAGTAGAAGTAAAGTGCACTAGCCAACTAGCCATAATTCACTGTATTATAGAGGATCGATTCAATGAGATGAAGGGAAAATATCATATTCCTAGACTTGTGATATTGGAGCAGGAGTATGGAAAAATTGGCCAGACCAAATAGTTATTCAGAAATGTAGTTGTAAACAAAAGATCGAAAACCTTAATTCTTTTAGAACTTAAAGGAAAGAGAAGGTAGACAGAGGGAAAAAAATTGAGCCGAGTTCAGTAACATAAAGGACTTGAGTTCATTGATAGAGGCAGATTGAGGAGTTTCATAATGTGAGGCAAGAGAACCTGCCATATGTGTTCAGGAGATGTGGATTGAAAGGGCTATGTGTGGCCACCATCAAAAATTGGGTCAAGTGTTTTATTTTTCAAGGTATATTGGTTGTCAAAGGACTAACACCAAGCCCCAGTTATATTATGTGTATCAATGTGATTATAAAAGGCCATGATCCCAGGTACAAGAGCTCTAGCCTATTCTATTATACTTTTTAATTAAATTAATAACCGTTCGAAAAGTTTTAAAACTGTCCTATGCACTAGTTGATTCCATGACGTGTGTAGATTTAATTATGCAAAGTAGATGTGTTGTGACACTTTATTGTGCTTGTATCAAATATTCTAAGACAAAACCCAGATTCTCATGTGTCATGGAAATTCAACATATGCCTTTTTCACCTAAGAACTACCTGTAACTCATGTTAGGCTACTCATTTCTAATCTAAACTCAGCCCACTTAACAAGTTACCAATACAAGGCTCATCACATCCAACTATGGTAGTAAAACAACTGAGAAACTCAATTTATATCTTGACATGTCATAACACCTGGCATGTCTTAAACTCCTTAGCACTAAGTGGCATGTGTTAGCATCCCCTAGATTTATTGGCATGCTTTTACACTCCCTAACACACCCTAGCACTTCTTGACATGCCTTGGTATTTTAGCATACCTTCGAATTGCCTACATATAACCTTGTGACTCACTCCTTAGCACACCTAGAACTCATTGAAACCCCATACCAAACACTATTATTCATTCATTTCCATGCATTTTCATCTAGTTCTTCCTTTTATTTCCTTGAAACTCCCTAACACCCTTTAGCATGCATTAGCACAACCTAACACATGACACATCTTGGCATGATGCCCTAGCACTCTAGCATTCCTAGTCACTACCTAGCATACCCTTCCACTCTCTCCTTAACACACCTAGATCTCATTGAGACTCCTAGTTAGAAACTCTTATTCATTCATTTCCATGCATTTTTACCTAGTCCCCCCTTGTATTTACATATCATTCATTAACACTCCTTGGCACGTGATGGTACACCCTAGCACCTAGGACATCTTCGCATGTAACCGTGGTCTCTAGTATGTCTTAACACTTCCTAGAATACATTTTCACCCCCTCTTTAGCACACTAGTAACTCACTCATACTTCCAATCAAAAGCTATTATTTGTTCATTTCCATGCATTTTGACGTAGTTCTCCCTTATGTTTCCATGATTCTCTGAGTTAACACTTCCTTGCACACGTTGGCACATCTTGCCTGCATGCCTCTCTAAGTCTCTAGAATTGTTTAGCACTGCCAATAATGCATTTTCACTCCTCCTTAGCACACTTGGAACTCAATGACACTACCTATCACATAATTTTATTCATTCATTTCCATGCATTATGAAATAGTGCTCCCTTGTGTTTCTCTTTCACTCCCTAACTCTCCTTGGCACACATTAGCACACCCTGGAAATTGATTCATCTTGGCATGTTTTCGTAGCACTTTATCATGTCTTGGCACTACCAGAATACCTTTTCACTCCCTCATTATCACATATAGAACTTTATAACATTCCATATAACACACTCTTATTCATTCATTTCCATGAAATTGAAACTAGTCTTCCTTTTTGTTTCCCTGGCACTCCCTAACATGTGTTGGCACCATACCTTAGAACCTAGCACATCTTGGAATGCCTAACATGCCTTGGAAATTTGTAGCATATTTTAGCACTTCCTGAGATTCCCTGCACACTTTGGCACTCCCTAGTTGTCATTCCCTCATAGATAGCATTACTTTTTGCGACTTAGGAAGCCAACCAAGTCATTGAAATAATAGTGTTGTGTCTAGCCCAAAGTCTCTGTTTCTCTGAAATTGATTTTTCCATCCCCTTATCACAATCATAGGATTGCCTTCTGAAAGTCCTATTAGGAAATTCTCCTAACAAAATTTTTGCATGGGACACCTGGAATTCACTAACACTCCCTGCCAGGCACTCTTATATGTTTGTTTCCATGCAGTTTGAACTATTTCTCCCTTGTGATGTTGTGACACTCCCCAACACTCCTCCAAATGAATTGAAACTATATGGAATGTTCAACACACCTTCTCATTCATTAAAATTAATAGCCACTACTTAAATATCATGTTCCCATAACTATCCTTATTTTTGTTAGACTTGGGAACCCAACCAAGTCCTGCCTCGACTATAACAACTTGACCAAGTTTCATTTACTACAACTAGACTATGCCTTTTTCACCTAATAATTTCATATAAACCATATTAGGCTACTCATTTCCAATCTTAACTCATCCCAATTAACAAGTTACCAAATCAAGGCTCACGTCCAACCATGGCCATAAAACACCTAAGCAACATAGTTTACATCTTGACATGCCATAACACCTGGAACATCCAACAATCCCTTGGAACTATTTCGCACATGTTATCATTACTTGAATTCCTTGGCATGCTTTGGAACTCCCTAACACACCCTACCATTCCCTGATATACCCTATAAATCTAGCATGCCCTGGCATTGCCTAACATATAACCTTGTCACTCCCTCTGATGGGCCTCTAAATTGGACATAAATTAAGGCCCATATAACCTTTATTGGGCACATAAAAGATATATTAAATCTCTCCTTCTACAATTCGTAATTTTTTTTTATGCTCTAATATTTTCTTAGGAAGGTTTATATAGAATTTCACATATGTGCCTAATATTATCTATTTTTGAAGGATATTGTGAAAATATTGGGAATATTATGAAGATTTGGAGAAGGAGATAATTTAGGGAATTGATCCATACTACTGGAGGCTTAATATTGGAGAATAAATGAACAAAATATCATGAAATAATTCATAAATTATTGAGATTCTGGAGCTCCGATGACTGAGAAAATGTAGGAATGTGTTCCCCGTCATTTACTGCAAACTCCTAGTGTTGGGAACCAGATTCACTATTTGAGGGTTTTTCGAGGGGAAAGCTTCCTACTTTCAAGGATAATTATTCCTCATCATTTTTTATAAGTAAAAATTCTAATTGGCTTGTAGGGGCATGTATTGTTTAGTTTCATTGTGGAAAAAAATTGTTTTCTGGAAGCTCCATTTTATTTTCTTGCAGGGATGTACTTGGATTCATTCAATAATGAAGATTGGTGTAATTTTTAGCTTCTAAAGCTTGGTTTATTCCATAGGAATCTAAGTCCTCATTGGGCTTGGCCATCCCAAGAGCCTCAGAGCCCTGTTGCACAATTTCTTTATGTTCTTTTCACTTCTTATTCACATGCATATCTTATTTCTATTTTGCATATTTCTCTATTTAGTATTGTTTCTTTTGTTGTTGTAAGATAGAGTTAAATGATTTAAGTGAGTTATTTAGTAGGTTTTTTACAGGTTAAAAATCATTATCCATCCTTTTAATAACTTTTTAAGTTCATCTTAATCCTTAAGCTACTTGGATTTGGTTACTAGTTCACAAATATAAGATTTCTCGAAAGGCCTTGTAGCGAAATAGTAGTAAATTCATGTTATCTTTTAGAACGAGTTCATTTGACTTGATTCCAATTGTATTAGGTCATAATAATTTTATAGTTAATAACAAAATTTACACCATTGCATTTTTCACTTGATTAGGTTAGGCATTTGATAGATTAACTAGCTCACTAGCTCTTGAGTTTCTAGATTTTACAATAGTAATTTTCTGTTATCTTTTAGCACATGTGAACAGGAGTATTTTGGAGTGATTCCACTTGGAATGGATACCTAAGGCATCATAATTAATAAAAAAAAAAGAAACCCCCTCCCATTTTCATTTGATTTATTTATTCATTCCGTGAGATATTTCTGAAACATACTTTCATGTAACAAAAATAGAGTTTCCTATAGCACTCTTGTAGCATGTGTAAACTTGACTAGATTTTCTCACAAAGATTCGTTTTTGTCTCTTAGGATTGAATAATGACCCCTAGGATCTAAATACATGATTTAATAATAATAAACACCACTCAAGATATTAATTTTCTCAAATTATATTAGGCTTTCTTATTTTAATTCATGGTCTTAGATTTTTAATTACAAATTATTGTTCTTTCCTAGGATTAATTTCTTTTCAAAGAAACACTTCCATTTCTGTGATTAGTTTAGGCTTTGATTTCATGAATTTTTTCGCCATTACATCAGATCAACAAAATAAGGACACATTTTATGTTGCACATATAGTGCCGATACCTCTTAAGTTTTTACTAACCCTCGGTACATAAGTAAATTTGGTAGCCTTGGTACTTGTAGCATCCTTGTTGCAATACTGAGGCTCACAACTTTTGGTGCCGTTGTCGAGAAGGTGTCATAGTATGCATTGTTTTCTTCCAAAGTTGATTCATTTATTTTCTTTCTGCAAAAAAAAAAATATTGCATTAGGCATATTTCATTAATAATTATAAAATTGAATTGCATTAACATTGTTATTCAAAAAAAAAAAATTACTGATCCAACATCAACCCCCCCATTTGATCACGTGGTGCAATAATAAGCACATCACCATCCACTTTTGTAGGCAGAAGAATAATAGGTGGCAGAGAAGGTAGAAGAAATGGATGGAGATGATGACAATGACGAAGATCTTGTTGGATTTCCCATTCAATATAATGATGTCTGTGTGCATATGAAGAGCATCCCTCCATATTTCCTTCCCAATTTCCATGGTATGAGGTCAAAGGATCTAGAAACCTTTCTCTTTGAATTTGAAATACTTTGTAGACCTTATGGCTACTTATCACACACTCTAAAATTGAGATTGTTTCCTGCAACATTGAAGGATAAAGATGTTGAATGGTGAATGAGTCTAGGTACTAATCGAATAATATCATGGAATGATATGAAAAGATATTTCCAGAAAATATAAATATCGTGATCTTAAAGAAGAAATATTTAGAATGAATAAAAAAAAGGATGAGATCCTTCAATATCTAATAGATAGGTTCATGTATAATGTTAAGAGGGAAAAATTACATCATTTAGGATTGGACACACTAAAAACCCTCTTACTTAGAAAAATTAGGGATGAGTGGATTGATCTCCTCGATCTCATGAGTAAAGGAGATTTATAAAAATTGTCATTTGAAGAAATTTGTGAAACATGCAAGCGCATATCAAGAGGAAGGGAAAGAGTAAGTAAATCAGCATCAACATTGGTAAGTCAATATGAACTTGGAAATTTGATCAATAAATTTAAAAAAGAATTCTTAGCAATCTAAGTGAACAAGTAGAAATGTTAAGAATGAAAAATGAGAAAAAATAAGGCTTTGGAGAAAGTTAAACACCAAAGAAGCTATGTTATGTAGCTCCAAGAATACCATGGAAGCCTAGTCAACCTGATATGATGCAAGGACCTACTTCACAATTTCAATATTATTCACATCCATATCAAAGTAATTGGAACACACTCTTTCCTTGCCAACCTTGGACATCTCAACCCCAAAACCAATCTTGGAAACAAGGATGGCAAGAAATTTATGAAAAAAATCCACAATATAATCCTCAATATCCTCCATACCCAAATCCATGCTATCCCTCCCATCCACCTCCACCACAACCACAACCTGAACCACATCCATCTCATCAATCAACTACCACTCAACTACCTGTACCATCATTTCCAAACCCACACAACGAAGTAGCTCAACCCACTTACAATGCTGAGGTAGAACAGTTCCAAACATATCCTCTTGATATAAATGGTATTCATCTTAGTTCAAGAAAGGTATTGCAAAAAAGAGATTCTCTTGATGTCATTGAAGGACAAAATTTATAAGAAGAATATTTAAATGCAGAGATCAAAGATTCATGGGCTGCATTTTATGGAGAGAAGACATCAGAATCAGAGACTAAGAATATTCCCTCATGTTTACCATCAAATCCTCGACGTGTTCAAGAGAAAAATCAACAAAAAGAGGAAGATTTGAATTTCATGGCAGAAGAAGACATGAAGAATGATCCTAATGAGCAAGCAAAACAAGGGATTCAAAGCTATATTGAAATATGGTTCTAGACAATCATTAAGTGGTAGAAACACACTCTTCTTCAACAATACTTGATACAATCTCAATCAAAGCAATTCATCTCTGATATTTAAGTAAATTTTAAAGCATGTACTTCAAGTCAACACATTATTTTATCTATCATCTTCATGTGCACGTGGCTCCATTGGAAGAATTCATATACTTGAAAGAGGTTTTTTCTTTTCAAGTAGAGTAGGATAGAAAAGATAAAAAAGGCAGAAAAAGGGAAAAAAGGAAAAGGGATAAAATCTCAGGTGAAAACCTATTTTGAGGTGCCTAATATTGGTTCACTGATTCACAACCTCCATGAGGAATTTAATGGGTTGGAAAAAGGAGAAAATAAGAGAAAAAAAAAATATCCTAGGTGAAAACCTCCTTTGAGGCGCCTAGGGAGACCTACTAGCTGAAAACCACATTAAGGCAGCTAATAGGCCTAAAGAAAAAAAAAAGTGAAAAAAATGAAAAGAAAATATCTATTTTCTCCATGTATCTCCCTCTCTAATGAATGCATGTTCTCTCCAACCTTTTCAAGGCACAACAAAAATAATATGGCACAAAACGAAAACATTGGTCAAAACCCTAGTTAAAGGAAGTCAAACTTGGACTTGCTCCTCCTTTTCTCATATGATCCAAAAGGACCAAGGTCATGCCAATCCATCACCCTCATCCATTTCCAACATGCACCCATCATTTCCAAGATTTTCTCGTCCATTTTCCTCATTGTCCTAAAATGCTACAGGAAACCATGTTTTTGCAACAAGAAACTCCTAGTTTTTAGTAGATTTTTTTTTTTTACTATATCTAAAAAATCATGCACCCATTTTACGATATGTTTCACAGTGAGATGCATATAGATGATGGTAACATGCTCAAGTAATTTCAGCACCTTCTTGTGAATGTGTTGTGAGAAATCGACCTCCATCACCTACAACCATTTTTATTTTTTATCGATATTTGTGTATCCAAAGGTTGATATTGCTTATGGGGAGGTGAATAAGGATGATAGTAATATGCTCAAAGAATTCTACATCAATATATTCTACCATTTGAGAGATATGGCTAAAAAATTTCTACTACAAGGGGTTGTCCAGAACTGCTATAGGAAACTCTGTAATTGCTACATGAAGTTACAACAAGCTACATTTTGGTGGATCAGGGACAAAAAAAATCACAAAGGGTATCGATGTGTTAAAATATCAATTAGGAGAGTCTTCCAATCATTTTTTCCCACCTTCTCGTCACTCCTCCATCTCAAGCATAATGATTTTTCACTCAAACCCTACACTTTTTCACTTCTGTAACATTTTTTTTTTTTTTCATTGCAAAAACATAGATTTCCTTCACATCATTCCTCTAGGACAACACTACACCTTCTTAGCCTTACCACACTCTCCCTAATCACCCTATGGAGTTTGGAAGTCAAATAAATACAAAGAGGACCTTTTACAAGAAGGAAACATGTTCCTCTAGCAAACCTGCGTAATCATGAGAAAGCAATATAAGTGGTTTTATCAATCATACAAGAACTTATGAAAATTTGTGAGGTGAATGTGAAGAGCATATGGAACTCCAAGGAGGAAATTCACAAGTATAAAAAACCTAAACATCAAATAGGTACCTACAAACATACAACAAAGTTATCAGTAAAGCATCTAAACATCAAGTCAATCATCAAATTCAACACTCACATCATGAGAATATCAGTAACAACATTTAATTTAGGGATGTGAAGCAACAAAAAAAACAAAAAAATAAATCCTATATGACCTTAAGATTCAAGGCTATTAGCAATAGGACCACCAACAGATTATCACATGTAGCTTTAGTAGAAGTTTCAGAACCACCAAACATAGCTTCAACAATCATATCATCAACTTCAATATCACCTGGAGAAACAAATAAATGGCAAGGCCTAGGTATGGAATCATATAAACCTTTATTCGAATCTATTCTAGCTGAAGAAAACATTAAAAGTGTGAGAAGGAAAGCTTTTTTGTAGCCAAAATTAGTACTAGAGAAACCTTGGCCTTATCTCGCAATTGGCTTCACTTTTCTACCAAGACACACACACATGTGGGAGAGGAACATGAAAAAAGAAAAGAGGACTTGAGAAAGTGGGTAGTAAGCAGTTCGTTGTGATGGAAGACAAGGAGTGCCAAGGGGTAACTAAGGAATAACTCAGTTAATATAAAAAAGAACTCTTAGTTTATTTTGCATGCAATAAAAGAAAAAGAGAAAATTTGAAAAAAAGAGAAAATTTTGAAAAAAAAGAAAAAAATTGAAAAAGAAAAGAGAAAAAAATAAAAGGTGGACCCACCACCTGTTACCATGGAAAATATAATTTCTACATGTGAAATAGGGATGCTACATGCACAAACATATTTGCTACAGGAAAAAACAAATTTTCTACAAGAAGTTAACCTGGACAAATTTTGTTGATCAAAGATGGTTTTCGTCCTCTCTTCTCTTTCTCTTCAGCTTACACACTCCATTGAAAAATCTAGAATGCACCCATACACTCATTTCACCTTTCAAGTTGAGTTATAGGGATCAATGGGGCAAGGTAGGCACAAGTCTTATCACTTGAATATGATTGTGATGGAATGGTTTTGAGATTGAAGAAAATATAGGAAGAGCATGGGAGATGTATTCTTCTTAGAAAGAGGAAAATGGACAAAATATGATAAATTCCCTAAAACAGTTCATGAAAAAACATGTATTCTGAATATCAAACTTGAAAGAGATCATAACATAGAAATGAAGTGAACATGAATACAATACATTCTAACATATGACTTTGAAGAAAAGACAACGATAGACATAAATATCACAAGTATCCCATAAAATAGTTGCAACTCCTCTTTATTAGCTTGCCAAACTGAGTACGATAGTTCCTTGATCAATTAGCACACATACAAACTGATTCCAACCCTTCCTAAGAGTAATTTGATGGAATAAATAGACATAAAAAAAAGCTTCACTCATCCTCAAGGGTAAAATCCATGAGGTGAGGAAGAGATCCTCAAAATAACGAACTACAAACTGAATTATAGGATGGTCTGAGTGACTCACTCCTCATTACATTCAACTGATTCATTATGAAACAATGGTGACCTTTACCTGATGAATCGACCCTAGGTATCTAATGTCCAACATACTTAAATTTACCATCATTAATTACAAGAGTAGAATGATGATTTGCTAAAGAAAATTCAAAATTTGAGAGAAATTTGGAAAAAAT
The DNA here is from genome assembly GCA_034641835.2 of Pinus albicaulis. Taxonomy (NCBI): domain Eukaryota; kingdom Viridiplantae; phylum Streptophyta; class Pinopsida; order Pinales; family Pinaceae; genus Pinus; species Pinus albicaulis. The sequence goes on along the minus strand of CM076584.1, from coordinate 972,547,940 downwards.
CAGCAAATTTCACTTTTGCGCCCTCCACTATGCATTTGCACCCTCTTAGTGTCATCTGCACCCTCTGTGTTTAGGGCCACTTTGGGAGGCCTTCCTAGTGTCAAAATTAGGCCCAAGATGGATTGATGGAAATCCTTTGTTGTCCTCGTTCTTAATATGCCTCAAGTTTTTAAAATGGAGGTCATTTTCCCCCTCAAAAAGTCATTCTCCCAAGAATGGTATTTGTGCAGCACCTAGGTCAAAAAAGGGGCAGAAAGCTAATTTTTTGATGGTTTTTTGAGCTTTTTGCCCATAAAAATTGCAAACCAAGGGTGGAAACATGGCTTTTTGAGATGCATGGGTCATTAGGAATCCAATGATGCCTTTCATCTCCTCAAAAAGTGTCCCAATTATTTGCGTAGCGCCTAGGGCGTTGCGCAAATGCCCAATTTTCTGCTAATTAATTGTTCCAAAAAACACAGAGATTTCCATATTTTGAAAAAAAGTTAGAAAATGCCACAAATTTTTTTGGATGGATGATGCTGATGTATCTAAGCTTGGACGGAAGCCTCTACAAGGATGTCCAACTTCTCTTTCTCCTTCATGGTCAAATCTTCAATTTTGGCATTGGTTGTTTTGAGCTTGGCCAATGCAATTTTCTCCTTCCATGCCTGATGTTTGACTTTCCTCCTCAACAAGTCATTATTCGTATTTTCCTTTGCTAGCATCTTATCCAAGTGTTGATTTGATCTATCAATCCCTGGCTCCATTTCTTCATTAATTAATATAACAAATTGCTCATTAGGGTTAGCTGATCATCTAGCTCAGCTTACCTTTGCCTCTCTAGAGCTAGAGATCTTTTCAACCCTCTAGTTCTAGGTCTCTATCTTGGTGCCTGTTCCTCTTCATCATCAAGTAATCCATACTTCTCCAGTGTTTCATCTAGCATGAATTTTCCCTTTTTTGCTTCCATTTGAGCAGTGTAATACTTAATCTCATCAACGACCTGTTTAGTTTTCAATTGCTCATTTTCTTGCTCAACAAAGTTAATGACATATATGGCACTCTCCAAATTATTTTGACGTTCCTTAATCTTGACATGTTTTTATTTGATAACAACATTTCTGATTTTTTCATCTTCATCCTCATCTAGGTCAACAAGATGAAATTCTTGTTCTATTTCATGAGTGTCCTGCTCATCATGAATGATTGGCCCAATGAACTTATCTTTACCTTTGTCCACATGTTGTGTTCATGTAGAAGGCATCGCCCCTTCCACTCCATGTGGATAAAACACATTCCTGTGGCCTCTCTGGTAGGTTGTTGGAAATGGCTCAACCTCAACCATACTAGCCCACTTAGGCTCAATGTCCTCAATCCTGCTAGGTGACCCAAAATCATGATGAGCTAGAGATGAAGGATCATGATGAGATGGAGATGAAGGATCAGGATGAGATGGAGATGAAGGATGTGAATGGGACTGATCTGATGATGATGAGTGTGACATAGGCAGAGATGATGAAGGGACATTTTGTGCATGCTAAGTGGATGGCTCAATGAAAATATCATTTTCTATGAAGGTGCTCCATGGAATGTTTAGCTGATTGAGATGGTGGAGGACTATGGTTTTTATGAGGTAATGATAGAATATGCTTCTCATTTTCTATTCATATTCCTTCTTCTGGGAAATATATTTCATCTTCTCTATACTCAGGAAAAGATAATAGGGCATCTTAAGCATCCTTACCCTAGTGAAATGCATCAAGATCTGGATGTGATAGGAATAGAACCTTGAAAACCTGCCTTCAGATAAAAAATATTTCATGATTATCTTCATCATTGGTGCATATCTTTCCAAGAGGTGTGAAAAAGGGAAGAACCTATTTGTTTGATTTTGGTGCCTTGGTTTTAGGAAGAAGTCAAAATCATGTTTCCTCAAGCTACATTTATTGAACCATTTCTCCCCAACATTTTGGATACCTGTAGCATATGAAATGACAACATTAGATAAGGTAAAAGTGGCCCCATATAATTTAAATTGGTTGTCATGGAGTCTAGATATGAAAAATCTAGTTAGCATGGGGTGTTGTTTAACCCTCAAAGTTTTCTCACAAAAATAATAGCATCCAATATGTTTGAAGCATGTGATAGTCAATGGAGAAGCTAAGAGTTCCCTAGTGTTGGCAGGTTCAAGTCTGAGCGCTCTTCCTCCTTTATGTGGCCTCCTTATCCTTGTTTCCTCTCCTTCACTAAATGATGTGTTTTCCTCTTCTGTTTCCATCGTGTTTTTGTTTCAACCCTATGGATTAGGGAAGGGAAATGGGAAAGGGACATGGGAAAGGAAAAATTAGGGAGATGTTTGATAGGGATATGTGATACGGGGAGGGGATAGGGAGTAATGATATGGTAGATTTAGGGTAGGGATTTTTTGGAATTTGGAGCCTAGGTAGATGTAACACCTAGGACTAAGGGTTTAGGGAGAAATTTATAAGAATATGGAATTATGAAAATGAGGGGTTTGGGAATGGGCTTTTATACTTTTGGGAAGGATGCAAAAGGTAAGTGAGTGAAATTTGAGTGATTTCATACATATAATGAGATACTAGGTTTTTTTCTCAAATTAAACACCAAATTACAACTTCAAATTGCAAAAATTCAACACATAAACTTAAGAAGATGACTTCTCATGGAATGTGCCTCTTACTGGTTTGTTGGAGGTCAATGACTAAGTGGAGGAGCTTTGAAGGCAATTTCTGATCACTTGGACACTTTGCAGATCTTGCTGGTCATTTGTGCCATTCACAATGCATTTGTACCCTTGGCAGGTTATTTGTACCCTCCTTTGCATATTTGTGCCATCAAAAACACATTTTCACCCTCCTCAGCACATTTGTGCCCTCCTGAATGTATTTTTGCCCTCGTTTCAGGATTTGTGCCCTCGATTCTGCTCTTTTGCCAATTTTGCTCAGAAATTCGAGAATTTGATCTCTTAGAGTCCAGGCTTGATATTTGAAGCAGGGAAATGAATTTGAATTGATGTCTTTTAGTCTAAAATAGCTAAGTGGATTTGAATTTGAATTTAAAAACCCATTTTCCTAATGTCTCATTTCACTTTTTTGAAAACTTTTGTTGATTACCCTTTCATCTGATTTTTCTTTCTTGCGAGATGGTGTTGCTAAATTTTGACACTTTTCTCTTTAAATTTTGCATGTGTGTTTTGATTTTACATCTAGGAATGCACTTATTACATATAGGAAGCATAAAACTACACAAAAAAATAAAAATAAATTACATCTCTGTTTTCATATCAAAATTACATTTTGATATGAAAATCATACAAATAAAGATCACGAATTTAAAAATATCATATTTACATGTTGATAATCTTCTACGGATAATAATAATAATATGTTTATTAAGTCACTCTCACATCCTTTTCTGACCTTATTTGGCTGAAATGATGCATTTTGGACCTTGAAAATTGAAACCTAATGACCTAATGGGACCTTGTATGACTTGACTTCCATGATTGAATTTGACTGACATAAGAGAAAGTGAAATGAGCTTTTGAAAATTCTTATTATGCTCAGCAAGACATGAAGGTGGGCCAAAAATTGAAAGTTTGTGAGGGAGAGTGAGGTTTTATGACTAGGGCTACCATCAATGAAACAATTTTTAGCATGACCTAATGGAATGATATAAAAATTTTAGAGTGGGACACCTAAAATGGGAATGAAAAGAGTGATTTTGATCATTGATGGAATAATTCATGTTCTGACACTAACATCGGCCTTATTAGGGATGGCATCTCCTTGGAGGTGTTAAGAAAACCATAGACCAAGTGCCTAACCATTGGGAAAATACAGTAAAAAAAAACTGAAACTGAAAAACATGACTAAATATTGACAACTCAATGACACAAACTGGCTAAAACTGACTAAAATTTGACTAAACTTGACTAAAAAAATGAATCAAATCTAAACTTACCCATCTCAAAACTTAACTTGAAATGCTAAAAACTCAATGAAGCTCCATGGCCTTCAATGAACTCCAATGCTTTTCCCCTTTACACTTGCAGGAATATGAAACTGACATCTACAATGAGGATGAAAAAAATTCATAATTTAAGATAAAAAAAGATAGTGCTTCAAGAGCCTACCATTGATTGGCCCTCTTAAGAAACTTTTCCCATCCATTTATTCCTAGAGATATTCATTTTGTCTGTGAGAATATGCAATCTTAAAAGGGCCTTTCCATAAATTATCGAACTTCTCATGGTTACTCTTACTTTATTCCTAGCATCCCAGCGGAGTACTACATCATCGATCTTGAAATCATCTTGCTTGGTTTTTTTTTCATAGATTTTCTTGATCTTATCGTGGAGGTTGGAAGTGCTCTGAAACACTTCTTCTCTTGTCTATTGCAAGTGAATCATTTGGTTTATTAGGCGTTGTATGTAATTTTCTTCACTTCCCATTTCTTGTAAAATCTTCATGACCAAGACAACCAATGAAGAATGGAAAACCATGTCTACATCGTAAACTTCCTAAAATGGAGACATACCAAATTATGCATTCCTTGTTGCTTACACGATCTACCCATAATGCATTATTTAGCTTCGTGTGTGAATTCTTCTTGTTTGCCTCCAATTTTTCTTTCATTATGTTGATCAAAGACTTGTTAGAGGACTCCGACAATCTGTTTCCCTATGGATAATATGTTATAGAATGACCCAACTTAATGTTATACCTGTCATAGAATTCTATCATCTTCTTTGATTTGAAAGTTGTTGTGTTATCCGTGATGATTTTTCTATGACAACCAAACTAGGACAAGATGTTAGCTTCTAAAAACTGAATTATAACTAAGTCTGTAGCTTTCCTGGTTGGGATCGCTTCTATCCACTTTGTGAAATAGTTTGTGGTGGTAAGTATCCATCTATGTTGAGCGGATGAGGTTGGATGTATCTCAAAAATAAAATATAAGCCCCACCATTGGAAAGGAGCTTCAACTGAAATGGTTTGTAATGGTAAAGGAAGAATATTACGTTTACCTTGGAAAAGTTGGCATTCATAGCAGCTCATTACTGTCTTCTACAAATCTGCAAACAATGTCCACCAATAGTAACCCGCTCTTAGTAATTTTTTCGCCATGGTATTCCAGTATAAATGACCTCCACAATCTCCCTTGTGCAAATCCTTCATCACTTTTTTGAACTCATTTTCAACCAAGCAATTGAGTAACACTCCTCCAAGGTCCTTCCAGTAGAGTGCACTATCTAGTATGCAATATTTTGAAGCCTTAAGCTTCAAGGACTTGCTCTTACTCTTTGACATGCCTAAAGGAGGGTTCAAATGTTGTAAGACATAAATGATATCAGCATACCATGGAGATGATGAAAATAGATCTGATACCTGAACAAGACTTATCTGATACCTGAACAAGACTTACACCATCTTCATCATCGGATAGTGCTGATATGAGATTGATGTCAAGTTGATGTAGATTAGACTCAGTCGTGAGCTTCGCTAAGCCTTGCCCTTTTATCAACTTGGTTGGCTTAATCTCAAGGTCATACTCTAAGGGCGCTATTATCCACCTACATATTCTTCCTTCTAGATCTATTTGCATGAGTACCTCCTTAACAACTGCATTTGGGACATATGCCAAAATATGTGAGTGCAGATTATAAACACAAAAGTACTTGAGTTCTTTGACCAAAGCCGAGGTCTATTTCTCGGTTATGTTGTATCGGAGGGCTGCATCCATTATTTTGCGACTAAATAATTCTATTGGAATCTTTGTCCCACATTTTTTTTGCATAAGCACCGCTGCCAAAGTATGCTTAGAAGAAAAAGAAAATATAATGAAATATAGTGAATAATCGGGACTTATCAAGACTGGAGCAGTGTGAAAAGAAAATTTCACCTAGTTGAATGACTTATGACCATTTTCATACCATTTTACATCATTCTCCTTCTTCAACATGTTAGTTAAATATCTAAGATGTTCTACTAAGTTGGGAATGAACCTACGTAGGAAATTCATCCTACCGTTGAATGATTGAATTTCCTTCTTTTTTCTAGGGAAATCAATTTGTTGTATCACTTCAACTCTAGCAGGATCTATCCAGATCCCATATTTTGATATGATGTGATCCAACATCTTTCCTTCTTCCATAGCAAATAGGCTCTTTTTAGGATTTAGGGAAATCCCAAATTTTATACATCGCTAGAACTCAACTCCCAATTGGTGTAAATTCTCATCATTTGAATTTCAATAAATAGCCAAATCATCTAAATAAACAACAAGGAAGACGTATTTCTCATTACCAAAATCTATGTCCATGGCACGCTCGAAAGTGGCCCTAGCCTTCTTCAAACCGAACGGCAGCTTGGCATATTTAAAGGTACCCCATGGAATTAGGGGAATTTTGAGGTCTTAAATTGGCCTCCTAAGGAAATTATTAAATAATAGTGGAAATAATAAAATAAGATTTGATTACATCATTAAATTTTAGAGGGAAAAAATAAAAAACTACTTTTTCAACTCTTATTTGAACTTATCCGCCCAAGGTTTTACTCAAATTTCTAGCAGGAATACTCGTTGGATGAAAAATTTAATTCCCCATCTAAGGAGTACCCATGTTTCATACTTTTGATGGACCCTACTACACAAAAAATGAGAAATACATGAAAAACATGATTGCAATCATGTTTTTTCATGTAGCAGGGTCCATCAAAAGTATGCAACATGAGTACTCTTTGGATGAGGAATTAAATTTTGCACCCAATGAGTACTCCCACTCGAAATTTGAGTAAAACCTTAGGGAGATAAGTTGAAAATACGAGTTGAATAAGTATTTTTATTATTTTTTAATATTTTTACTTTTCTACTCCAAAAATGTTGAGTCATCCCCCATGGTTGACATCATCATCTTGAATTCTATTGGTTCTCATAAAGTTATTTTGGTTGTAGATTTTTCTTTGGAGGCCCATTTTAGACCTCAAAATTCCCCTAATGTGTAGTGAACACTATCGTATCCTTACCATATTCATGCATAAGGAGTTGATTGTAGCCTGAGTAACCATCCAAAAATTACATCCTACTAGCTCCTACAACTCGCTGAAGTATGTGGTCCATTTTGGACAATAGGTAATTTCCTTTCAACGACACTTTTTTCAGATTTCTGAAATCTATACGTAGTCAAATTTCACAGGTCTTCTTCTACATTGGAACCAAATTGGAGATCCGATCTGATAATATGATAGGAAAAATAATCCTGCCTTATAGAGCTTGTTTACCTCCTTCTCAATGGATGGCAACAACTTTGGATTTATTCTCCTCAGCTTTTGCCTAAAATTCTTTTGGTCTGGCTTGATCGTGATGGTGTGTTGAATGATATATTTATTGTAAACCTTTAGATATGAGTAATCCCAAGAAAACATGTTAGAAAACTCAATAAAACATCAACATATTTAGGCTTTACCTCTGGAGGCAAAGACATTGAAAGATTGGTGAACTTTGGATGCTCCGTTATTCCAATATTAACATCTTCTATGCCTTTTTCTGTGGGGACAAAATTAGGTTTTCTCGCCACATCATATTGATCAAATAACTCTTCCAAAGGTATGATACCTTTTGGAATGTTATTTTCCTTAAGCTGAAGCATGTCAGTCTGATCTGCCTCAATGACTTGGTCATCCTTGTTGTACACTTCATCGATAGAAAAATTCTCAAACTCACCTTCACTTTGAAGTAACTGGTTCACTTGTTTATCATCCAAGAAAACGTGCCAGAATTTCAAGTTATCCGGAATGGTGGGCTTGTGCTTTATATGAATCTCAATATTTTTATTTGAAAACCTTGTAGATCTAGAATTACTTGCAGTGGTGGCTAATGAATCAGTCATCAAGTTTTGAAATCTTGGCACTAGTTTAAGTGTATATTCTGAAAACATTCTCAAAATTTCAAGTGTTTCATTATTATATTGCCTCATCCTTGGTTGATTAGCTTGATACTCAAATTTTATTTGTTTAATTACCAATTCTGAATCACCATAGACTACAATTCTTCTATCTCCCAATTTTTTCAAAATTTTCAAACCGATAATGAGCACTTCATATTCAGCCTCATTATTCATACAATCGAATGCTAGTTTTTAGGGACACAACCTAACATTATTTGGGACCTTATTTTCCTATTGAAATGCATTGTGGATCCATAAGCCAATTCCAACACCAACTTTTCCAATGGAACCATCAAATTCCATGCTCCAAAAATCATATTCTTCTTCAAGGTGCTGAAACTCTTGATTCTGATTTGACACAATTTTCTGATCTAATTCTTTATGTTGTGTTGAAATTTCATCTGCCTTCTCTAATGGTTGTTTGGATATAGTAGGCAGATTCTATTTCTCTTTTTATAACACTGTTTTAATGCAATCTGAAACTTCAGGAAGATCCTCTATTTCTACTAATGGAAAATCTACATCATTTAATCCAGAATCATTGTACAATATGAAGGACTCTAAGTTTGTATGTACAACATTGATAGGATGTGTTTTTGGTCTTTCCTTGTTTATGATCATGTATTTAATTTTAGTCTCATGGTATAGTTTTCTCATTTGGCTGAAGACATGAATGGTAGCATAGGAAAAGTCCAACTGTAGTGTACCTCTCAATTTAGCCCCTTGGGATCTTGATAACAATGTACCGAAATGTGTTGGAATATAAACAACTACCACGTCCATAAGGACATTTTTAGCTGGGATTTTCTCTAGAGAGACAACTAGATCTTTTATTAGACAAAACAAAAGACACAACCAGAATTGCTAGAATATAAATCATGATATGGGCGAGTTATGCTAGGGTCAAGATTTTCCATTATAGCTTTTGGCATGAGGTTATGGGAGGCCCAAGAGTCTAACATAGTGTTATTAAGGATAAATTGATGAAATTTGAGACTCAAGTAAAATGGTGGGAGCTCACTGTCTTCAGATTGACCATCAATTACGGGACCAAATATCAACTCGGCCTGATCATCATATATATTAACCATGTCAGATAAAGGGTCAACTTTCAAGGTTTTGAATACATGGGATTTGTATTTATCAACTTTACCAATTCAATAAGTGGAATAGACAGCTTTAACTTAGAAATTTTTGACTCTAAATTAAAAGGTATAGTTCTTTCTACCTCTTTTATGATGATATCCCTTTTCTCGACATGATCTCTCGGCGCAACTTCTTTTCTTTGAATATCTCTTTCTTTGACAGGTGCACTTGTAGAAGGTTGATTGCTTTTTTTCTGATTTTGAGCTACAATCTCTTTACCCTTAGTTTGACTGGCTTGAGAAACTTTCTTATGTGCTACTTCTTTCTACTAAATTGTCGTATTTGGAGGTGGATTTATTCGAACATCTCAGCTCCTCAAGGAGTACTGCCTTTGATGGGAACTCAATGCATTCAGGTATCTTGTATCATAAACATCATATTCTACTTCTAACTCATGATCATTCACCAATATAAAGTATTTATCACTAGGTGAACTTGTTTTTTCCACATATTCTTCATCTTTGGTGAGAAATATGGGCTAACCATCAGCTGTGAAAATAAGGTTCTCTTCAATTGTTGGTTCTTCGTCTTCATCACTCTAAGCATAGTTCTGTTGACGTGGTGTTCTAGTTGGCTATTTTTTTTGTGTTTCAGGAGCTCTTTGCTCTCTCTATTTTATCCAGAACTGAGGTTGCTACTGATGGCCTCAAAAGTTTAGATTTATGATTTGTGGCTATGTCTGTATATCTAAAATAAACATCTTATCGACCATTATTTTCATGTTTATAAGAAAAGCTTCAAATTTTGTATCAGATGAAGTGGAATTTTCCTCTTTAATGGTCACTGTGCGTTCAATTTTGAGTTTGGACTTTTTAATCAAGAGGTTGGCTTCAACACTCACTAAATTTTTGATCATATTTTCTATAGTAGTGGGATTTCGTTCTCTCAATGAGTTGGCCATACTTGGGTCAAAAGCATCAGGATAACGCAAAAGGGATAAACTAGGAGGTGGTTTCATTTCATTTGGGATGGAGTTATAGATTCTAAGGTCTTGGTAATTATAATCAGGTACTATTTCATTAGGATTGTGCTTTAGGGAATCATATTCAAAAAGGATTTGTAAAAGGTTTTTCTTGTCATCCCACCTGGCTAAGAAAGCAACATTTGGTTCATCAGGAGTCCTAATAGAATTAACTGCTAGGGCATAGAACCAAACTTTAACTTTAGCAGATTTGTTTTTTGCAATGATTCACATCTTCGCATCATCTACATCTAACTCCTCAAGATATATTAAGATTGTTATTTTTTCCACGTACTTACGGGGAATGATTTCAAAGTTTTCTTTGAAGAGAGGAATTATTTGTGCATGTCCTTGAGGTAGATCAACAATATTACCAGGGAGAACTAAAGGTCCAAAACAAGCCATAATTCCTGCTGAATGTGGTGGAGAGGGAGGAGCGAGGGATGGATTGGTTTGAGGAGGTCCTTGAGGGGGAGGTTGAGATGACGATGGGATTTATGATGAAATAGTAACTGTTTGGGAAACTTCTGGGATATGAAGGGTTTCTTGTTGGTATAGAATAAAGGTTTCTTCAGTAGTGTAACTTAAGGTATTGACTACATTTTCTAGCTTGTAATATTGTCTCCAAATTTTAACAACAATGTCGTTTGCAACGTCAAATAATGATTGATTTAGCTCTAATATCCAAGTTTTAGGGAATAATGTATTCAAATCGGTCTTGGATTCGGTTCTAAATGGTGACAACTCAAATTTGGTATCAAATACTAAATTTTCTATGGCTACCAAATCAGAAGGTAATGAGAAAGATATTACCAAATTTTGAGGAGGAGATTTTGATGAACTTGAAGTTGGTTGAGATCTTTAACTCCTTAGGATTCTTTCAAGATCTTCGATAAGAGAAAATGGATCTAGATCAGGATTAGACCTGGTATACCTTCTTTGAGAAGCCAGATTTGCTTTTGAGGAACTGCAATTATGAAATCAGCCTTATGAAAATCGATCCCATCATCCAAGGGATCAGTTTCCAATAGATATTTGTCGTACACCCAGGGAAATTTTTTTCTTTTCATTCCCTGGAAACGGCATTAGAATGTTAGCACTCCGCCAAATTCCCAAGGCTGAAGAAGGAATCCCAACAGAGGTAACAACAGACCAAGATTTTGACTTGATAGCTAGCCCTATCAAGAATGAGAGGGATCTCTCCAAAAGGGTCACATCTAGGAGGGATAGAGAAATTAGGGTTTTTAGGATATATATTGAGTGCAGTGGTTGTTTTGATTTGATTTGGTTGGGTTTCAATGGATGAAGAAATTAGTTCAAGGGTGCTAGGTCAGGGAAAATTAAATAGGGTTGTAGGGATCAATGGGGAAAGGTATGCATAAGGCTTATCAATTAAATATGATTATGATGGAATGGTTTTGATACTGAAGAAAATCAGGGAAGGGCGTCGAAGATGTATTCTTCTTAGACAGAGGAAAATGGACAAACTATGATCAATTCCCCAAATAGAGCATGAACAAGCATGTATTTTGAATATCAAACTTGAAAGAGATAATAACATAGAAATGAGATGAACATGAATACAATACATTCTAACATATGATACTGATGAAAATACAATGATAGACATCAATAGCACAAGTATCCCATAAAATAGTTGCAACTCCTCTTTATTATCTTGCCAAACTGAGTACAATAGTTCCTTGATCAATTAGAAAACATGAAAACTGATTCCAACCCTTGATAAGAGTCAAGTTATGGACTAAATAGACATAAAAAAATATTCACTCATCCTCAGGGGTTGAATCCATGAGCTGAGAAAGAGATCCTCAAAATACTGAACTGCAAACTGAAGTGTAGGATGGTCCAAGTGACTCACTCCTCATTACATTCAACTGATTCAATATGAATCAATGATTACTTTTACTCGATGAATCTACCCTAAGTAATTGATCTCAAACATAATGACATTTACCATCATTAATTAGAAGAGTATAAAGATGATATGCTGAAGAAATGTCAAAATGTGAGAGAAATTTGGAAAAAATCAACAAATTTGACATTTGCGCCCTCCACTGTGTATTTTCTCCCTCTTAGTTTCATTTTCACCCTCTGTGTTTAGAGCCACTTTTTGAGGCCTTCGCAGTGTCCACATTAGGCCCAAGATGGCTTGCTAGAAATCCCTGCCTCTCTTCTTTTGTAATATGCCTCAATTTTTGAAAATGGAGGTCACTGCCCCCCTCAAAAATGTATTCTCACAAGAATGGTATTTACGCAGCGCCTAGGTCAGAAAGGGGGTAGAAAGGTGATATTTTGATGGTTTTTTGAGCTTTTCACAAATCAAAACTGCAAACCAAACTGGAAACAGGGATTTCTAAGATGCATGGGTCATTAGGAATCTAACGATGCCTCATTAGGGGAATTTTGAGGTCTAAAATGGGCCTCCTAAGGAAATTATAAAATAATAGTGGAAAAAATCAAATAAGATTTGATGACATCATCAAATTTTAGAGGGAAAAATGAAAAAACTACTTTTTCAACTAATATTTTCAACTTATCTCCCAACGCTTTTACTCAAATTTTGAGCGGGAGTACTCATTGGATGCGGAATTTAATTCCTCATCCAAGGAGTACCCATGTTGCATACTTTCGATGGGTCCTACTACACAAAAAATGAGAAATACATAAAAAAACATGACTACAATCACATTTTTTATGTATTTCTCATTTTTTTGTGTTCATCGAAAGTATGCAACATGGGTACTCCTTGGATGAAGAATTAAATTGTGCATCCAACGAGTACTCCCACTCGAAATTTGAGTAAAAATTTTGGGAGATAAGTTGAAAATACGAGTTGAAAAAGTAGTTTTATTATTTTATTATTTTATTATATTTTTACCCTTTTATTTAAAAAATGGTAAATCATCCCCAATGGTTGACATCATCATCTTGAATCCTATTGGTTGTTATAAAGTTTATTTTTGTTGTACATTTTTCTTAGGAGGCCCATTTTAGACCTCAAAATTCCCCTAATGTTCTTCTCCTCAAAATGTGTCCCTATTCTTTGCGTAGCTCCTAGGGCGTTGTCCAAATGCCCAAATTTTTTGTTAATTAATTGTCCCAAAAAACACAGATATTTCTAGATTTTGAAAAAAAATAAGAAAATTCCTCAAAATTGTTGGAATGGTTGATGATGATGTGTCTAAGCTTGGAGGGAAGCCTCAGCAAGGATGTCCAACTTATTTTTCTCCTTCATGGTCAAATCTTCAATTTTGGCATTGGCTCTTTTAAGCTTGGCCAATGCAATTTCCTCCTTCCATGCCTGATGTTTGACTTTCCTCCTCAACAAGTCATTATCCTTATTTTCCTTTGCTAGCAGCTTCTCCAAGTGTTTATTGGCTCTATCAAGCCATGGCTCCATGTCTTCATTAATAAATATAGAAAGCTACTCATTTAGGGTTACCTTATTAGCCAGCTCAGCTTCCCTTTGCCTCTCTAGAGCCAGAGCTCTTTTCCTCCCTCTAGTTCTAGGTCTCTAGCTTGGTACCTGTTCCTCTTCATCATCAACTAAGCCATACTTCTCTAGTGTTTCATCTAGCATGGCTTTGGCCTTTTCTGCCTCCCTTTGAGCAGTGTAATACTTAACCTCATCATTGACCTGTTTAGTTTTCAATTGCTCATTTTCTTTCACAGAAAATTTTATGACATATATGGGCCTGTCAAGATTAGTTTGAAGCTCCTTAATATTAATATCGCTTTATTTGATAGCATCAATTTTTATCTTTTCATCTTCATCCCCGTCTAGGTCAACAAGCTGAAATTATTGTTTTGTTTCATGAGTGTCCTCCTCATCATGAATGATTGGCTCAATGAATTTCTCTTTACCTTTTTCCACATGTTGTGTTGATATAGAAGGCATGTCCCCTACCACTCCATGTGGAGAAAACACATGCTCATGGCCTCTCTGGTAGGTTTTTGGCAATGGCTCAACCTCAACCATACTAGCCCGCTTAGGCTCAATGTCCTCAATCCTGCTAGGTGACTTAAAATCACGATGAGATGGAGATGAAGGATCATGATGAGATGGGGATGAATGATCATGATGAGATGGAAATGAGTGTTAGTGTGAATTCCAATTGCAAGCGTACGAAAAAAACTCACTTTAGTTGTGCATAAGAAACAACCCTAACATCAAAGATGGCTGCCAATTTCCTTAGATCTGAAGTTAGTTGACCAAGGTAAATTCTACAAAATCCAGATCTATGGAGTTAAAGACATTAAACAAAAAATAAAAGAAATATTTTCTCCATGCATCCAATAGACAAGACAAGAATATTTTTAAATAATTTTTGTATTTATGAAACATGGGAAGAGAACATAGAAAGATGTCACCATTCCCCCTTAGTGGGATGGGTTCTTGTATGTCCTCAACGATATAGATCTAAGATCTCTCTCTCTCTCTCAATGGTGCAGAAAACTCAGACAAAGATGGAACTTAAAGGGAGCTCACAAGTAAAAATATAGAAAAATATTACAATGATGGAGGATCAAAGTCAGATGAAAAGTATATATCAAGAGCGATCTTTAGACAAAAAAAGGTAGTGAATGAATGGAAAAACCATTCTATTTATAGCAAAATATTGAGTTAGTCTAGATATTGGTGCATAATTAAAATATTATTAACCAAATCTAGATCTGGAGGGAAAAATAATGGTCAAATCCCTTTATTTGTAAACAATAAATAAAGAAATGACTTATTTATTATTTTAACAATGTGGTTGAGTAATAATTAAATACATAGTGATTTATTTAGTTATTTAGAAATTATTTAGTCAAATTTAACAAGGAATATTATTTAAATAATGTTTGAATAATTATTCCTAGAAAAATAATAAGATAAATAGTGATTTATCTAATTAATTTTCTGGTTTTGGGTTAAATATGACTAGGAATATTAATTAAACTATTGTCTAATTAATTATCCCTTGAGGAAAATCAAACAAATAGGGATTTATTCAATATTTCCTCATGGAGTTTCCTGTTTGGACTATAAAAAACTTAATAAATTGTTGATTACTAAGTTATTTTTCATAGTGAAAGAAATTTTACTATGGTAAAATTGGTCTTACATGGTGTACTTTGGTCCATCTAATAGTAACAGGTTAGATGACCAAAAATTGGTGTAACAAATTTCCCCCCAGTGTGTGAGCTTTAGGAGCTAATCGTATGACCGAAGTACGTTGTAGGAACTCAATCACTAGACACCGAAGGGGGAGTCATAGAGATAGAAATATAAGGTATACTAAAGCACGAGAGGAAAATACCCTGAGAAGGCGAGACTTACAGGTGTGACAAGTCTCTTTTATGAGTTACTATTTGTTCTGCATGAGGAAGGGGAGGCATATCTATGCTCATCGAGATAAAAATGTACAAAGAATAATGCGTCCAGTAAAAAAGGGATTGAACTATAGAGTACATGTTTCCATAAACATGGGCCAGATAAAAATATGATAATGGATCCCACATACATATTGTGCCAAGGACAACAGTTATGACTTGTAAAATAATATCCGAGTACATGAGATATAAGTACAACCAAAGAGGACTTGTAAAGCAGGAAAGGGCTCTGAAAATCTGAATGATACATGAAAATTAAAATGCGCTGCAAGTGGCTGAGGTCGGAACCATCAAATCTATGGATTTTCATCCAAGGCTATAGAAGAGAGGTCATCCGACTATGTGGGGGGGCTACCTGAAGGGCCACCCCCTCATGAGGTTTGAAACATCTCACACACACCTAGGAATCACCAGTACAATCTGTTGCATCAATGAGCCATCAAGTATACAGATCTCGATCATGCCATAAGGAGCTGGAGCTGAGAAAAAATCAAGTCAATGGGAAATAAAGAGTCCCTTTGCCTGATCTGAGGCACCGAATAAGAGTGGAAGCTAGAAACAAATTATACTACCCTCTAGACCTATCTTCTGGAATGAATAAGCTGATGTCGACAGAAGGAGGTCCGCCATAGGTAAGTTAATAAGGGATCCTCATCTAAGTCACTAGAGAAAATAGTAGAGCGACTGATAGAATGACACCAGGGATAATGGTAGAATGGGGGGTACTGAGTAGCACGCTGACGACTTCCCTTGTTAGAGCATAAAGGACATGGATGACCTAGTAGCTACTAACTCGAAACTAGAGGGGATAGGGGATAGTATGACTGAAGGCAAAAAAAGGCCGACACAAGAGAGGAACAAAGCAATGAAGGATAGAGGTCTATAGCGTGATACAAAGGAAATCGGGATAGACTCCATGGCTGCGATGATGACTCAACTCAGATACTCTAACAAGGGCGACTCGATGATGCTGCCACAAAGAACAGGCCCGGTGAGGACCATAAAACATGAGTAAAATATGGGTACTCATGACAAAAATTAACATGAGCATGGAAAATTATAAAGGAAAAGTGGTGCCCCAAGTACAAGTGTTGCAAGTGAATAAATTTGATTTTGAGGAGTGGTGGAGTGACCCTTCTTGGAAAAATTATGGCCAAGTGAAGTATCAAATCGCAAAAAACTAAAGGATACCCATTTCAGAGCTCCGTGAGAGAATTCCAATGGTCCTAACAATTTTTAAAATAGAGCTATGGTCTGGTCACAGCCGGTGAAAGAAAAATCTGGGGTTTTTCTTTTAATAAGGAATTTTCCCTCCAATTTGAATCATTTACAAGTGTAGCTGTGGTGAATTTAGAGAGGAGAAAAGGCCCTAAATCTTGCAGTGCTCATAGTTGAAAAATAAACTATTGGAATCTATATCTGTTAGTTGTTGTTAAGAAGCCTAACCATACTCTTTCAATTAAGGGGATCAAAAGTCCAGTTTAGGCACCTAGAGCTCATGAACAGGACAGGTTCCATTTTTTGGGGTCTGTCCCGTGACCTAGGTAGTTGATACTAGGAAAAACACTATGACCTGTCCCAAGAAATGACCTGAAAAGTGCGACCTTTAGAGAAAGGAGTTTCAGTGCTGTGTTTGGCTGAGAGCTAGGATTTTTAAGGTTGAGGGGTATAGGTGCCCCCAGGCATGTTATGGTCATGCCAAATGTATTTAGAAAAGTAGAATCTAAACACATTTTAATGACGTGGTTTGCCATTTGTTTACGTTAAGGTTATCTTATGTGGGAAGAATGTATATATGTAGTTCGATAAAGGTAATGGAGTATTACCAATCTCTTTTGGAACTTCATATATGAAGCAAATGGACTAAATTTCTAGGTTTGCATACATGGTGTCACTATCCCAAAGAGTAGATTTGGAGATAATGAACTGGTGCTCACCTAGAAAACACACAGGTTGGTCAACAATAATGTCTAGGGGATAGGGTTGCTGGTGTAAGAGGAAGGAATGATGAGTGGGATCATTCCTAGAGTTTTCCGAAGTGATATGGGACTCTAGAGGTTCTTCTAAATGGGGAAGAATAATGGTGCTAGAGTCGACATGACCAGATGCATTAGGAGACTTGTGTAGAATTGCTTCTCCTAGACTCTCAAATATGGGTGCCCCCTTACCCAAAAATTTGGTGTCAATGTCATGGCCAGAAGGTGTATGTGGTTCAAATGTATGGTTTCGATGTAAGGGGGTATAGATAAAGTTAGGGATGATGATTGCTTCCATAATTTCATCATCGTAATAGAAGATGGGGTGACTGGTGGAAGAAAAACCACTTGACGCAATAAAGCTACCTAACCCATAATCATGAGAAGAAAGGTTCACATGCACATCGGTATAGAGGGTGACCGAAGAAAAAGTAGATGAAGGTTCCATCGATGTTGAGCCCAAGGTGATCATTGAAGGGAGGTCAAGTGAAACAGAAGGGGAAGTCCCAAGGGGCTTTTCCACTGTGGATCTCATAGATGATGACAGGTACAGGATAGTGGCCGACGACTCTGTCATTCCAACATCGGGAGGGGGAATGTCAATGAGAGTAGAGTATCCTTAGGTTGGCCTGAAGCATATGGCATGAGGATGAGAGATGTGGACTGGTTTTTTTCAATCTCCTCTTCCCGAAATACCTCCAAAGAGGCGCAACAATCCTTGAGACAGAGAAAGAGGTGGGTACAATATTGGCCATGGAGATCACATAGAGCACAAGGGTGGTTGGTGTGAATAGTCTTGGGGTTCTTGGTTGCATTCAAGGAAGAAATAGAGGCTTTAGGGACCTTAGACTCAGAAAACACGACATTAACCATGGGCTTGAGGCGAGGCAGTTTAGGACAATGATGGGTGGCATGAACAATAATATTACACAAAGTGCACGGGAGGGTATGCTTTGGAGGCTAAGGAGGAGTAGTGGTTGTTTGGGCCGCCTTGTCCATAGGTGCCTTCTTGCAAGCTTTTCCCATTTCACTCAAAGCTTTCGCAACATAAGTACATTGATGTTGAGGTGGCTAAGGCACAAAAGCAAAGGGAAGGGTCATGGTGATCGGTTGGACTGGGGTCAAAGAAAGATAAGGTTTGGGCTGTCCAGGTGGGATGATGGCTGTGGGCTCAATGTACTATAATAGGATCCCTAGGGTCATTTTAGGAAGAGATAAGGTAGCCATAACAGGTACCAAAAATATTCCAGGAGGGGGAGCTAGAAACGGTATTTGATTGGAGGGGTAATTGCCAGGTGGGATAGCTTCGATATAGTTAAGGCTGTGCGGAACCATGCCAGAAGGGTAGATAGGCTCATGGATACCAGCTGTAGATGAGGGGCCTAGAGGAGGGGGTTCTGAAGGTAGATTCGACGTGCTAGGATCAGGATGTGAAGGGCGGGGCTGCTGACTAGTCGAACCAGTCTATTTGATGTCGAACCAAGACGATTGCATCATGCAAACGTTTGACAAGCTAGGGTCAGAGATAACAGTAGAGGGACTAGGTAACGTACCAAGAAAAGAGGAATATTTATAGACTCTAGGTGAGACACTAGTCAGAGGTTCGACTATTTGTTTGTTGGCCACCAAAGAGATGATGGACTCAGGGGAGGTCTAAGACTTCGATTCGTAATACATCAATTGGTCTATGGTGACAATCTTTCCATTGTGAGGAAATCACATATTATGGTGAACCATATATGGGACATCAAACATCGTATAAGTGTAGCTACGACCCAATATAATGTTGTATTCTAAGAGGGCATCAATGACTTCTATGTCAACACAAACAGTCTTGCCCACAAGAGTAATAGGAAAATTGCGGAATAGGCCTATGGGATGGGAAGAGTGGCCATCCTATGCTCGGAGGGTGATGGTGGAAGGGACCAACTCAAGAGATCTGAGTTTCTTCCAAACTGAAGCGGAAATCACATAGGTGGATGCCCCCTCACCAATGATACAATGGGAGAAGTTGGAATTTCGTATCTTGACAGGGATTTGGAAGGCGAAGGAAGTAGGAAGGGGGGGATGTTCTGACTAGTCAACATCGAAGATGATAAAGTGATCATCAGAAGGATCCACAGTTCCCATGGAAGTTATTAGAGCTTTTTTTTTTAAGGGCACGACTAGAGGAGTTCTAGTGTTGAGATGGTAGCAGGGGATTGTGCCAAATCATCTACTATACTATACGAGTGGGCAACTTTACTAGAATCAGTGTTTCAGTGTAATGGTCCCTTGGGGATCTTGGTATGAACCTGTGCCTTAGGCTAAGGGACCAGTAAAGGACCATTGGATGTCGAAAGAGGCTCTGTGGGATCTGAAGAAGGGGGCTTAGGGGCAGATGTAGTGGGGGGATTTTTGTACTGACAAGACCAAGTCTGAAGGTTGATATCAGCGATATAAGGTTGGTCAGATATCACCATGAGAATATGGTAATCAGAGGTACCAGATGGAGGATTTTGACCTTCAGGGGATTGGGTAGCCACGAATCCTTTCTAGGGGAAAGGATTGGTAAACACAGCTAGCTGGACAGGTGTAGCATGGGAAGGAACTGAAGGGGAGGCTTGTTATCCTCGGGATGCTTCTTGAGCTTCCCACATACGACTCATTTGAGGTAAAATAGGACAATCATGGGTATAGTGGCCATAGACACCACAACAAAAACAAGATTTGTTCATGCGAATAGGCCTGTCGTGCTTGGGTTGAGTTACGTGTTGTTGGTTAGTAGTGTTAGGTGTATTCCCTTAGGGATTGGGTCCTAGAATACCTGGGGCATATTTTTTTTGGTTGCCTTTCCTCTTCTTTTTAGAAGTAGGAGGATTATTCGCACCCTGCTATGCATAAACCTTCCCCTAGGGGGGTGGTGGTTACTGTTGCGGGGATTGAGAAGGCAAGGGAGGCTGAGGTGATAATGTTGGGGGAGATATGGCACCATGCCGCGAATACGAATAATAAGGAATTTCGGTAACATTGTGGTAAACAGGTTTGGAAAAAGGAGGAGGCATGCTATATCCTGAATATATTTTACCGAGAGGGGAAAAGTGTTGGAGGAGTTGGCCCCTCACTGAGGGAAACCATAACCCATGGGAGTATGAGTGTATAGATGAGAAAGGGCTCCAATGATACCGTCAGTGGCATGGGATTCCCCCGATGCGTTGGCACCACCGGGTGTAGGGAGATTAGGTAAGATGGTATAAACATAACCAGAATATGCATAGATCAGGTCATACTTCAATGCAATCTGGAGGGTAGCTTCTTCAGTCTGAGGGAAATGAGATGTGACATCTTTGAAAATAACAGGAAAAAGGGATCTGAGAAACCAGTCCATGTATACATGGTCTTCGAAGGTAGGGGCTCGACATAGGATCTTTCTTCTCCACCATTCCTGGACATGATCAGATAGGTGGGTCATAGACAATTGACAGAAAGAGGTCAAAAGTTCAATACTAGTGTCATAACGAAGGGGAAGTTGGATGTAAGACAGAAAAGCCCAAGCAAGAGTCACAAAAGTAGTATGAGAGGAGGAGGCCTGGTCGACATACCACTTAGAAGATTCTCTAGTAAGAATACACTAGAACAACCGAAGACGGACAGAGTCATCGGTGATGGAGTTAGACGAACACCACATGTGGAAAGATTGAACGTGGTTTGTAGGATCTTCTCTAGGAAGACCTTCGAACTTGGGGATGTCTGAAGGGAGCTTGGTTGGGATTGGAGGCCAACCAGGATAATGGTGTATGGGCTCATTAATCAACTGATTAAAATCAGGAATACTGAGGCCTAACATACAAGGGAGCAAGGGACCAACCATGATAGTTGAGGACTAGTCCCATTAGTCGTATTCCCAGTATTAGGGCTGGGGATACCACCAGCATTATGTCGTGGACCATACATGGTGAAGGTGATAGGAGGAGATCTGGGGATAGAACTTGAAGGGGAACCCAGTGAACTAGAAGCAGAGTCAAAATGAGGACTCAGTGGAGGATGAACTTGAACCCTACGCGAAGGAGTAAGTCTTCCTAATGGAAAATGAGAATGAAGGCCAATAAGTCTCCGAGATAAACACATTGGGGGTGAAATAATGGAAAATCAGACACAAATCACAGAAGGAAGAGAGACCAACACAAGAAAGGAGGCGCAAGATCAAATTATTACAATGTTGAAACAAGGGTAGAGAGGTGCAGGATCAATTGATTACAATGTTAAAGTCTTGGTTTGGCAGTGTAAACCAGGCTTTCTTCACTTAGGGTGTGCGTGTATGTTATAAGTGTGTGAATTTTAATTAAAACGAGACGTGTGTAGAGAGAAAAAAGAAAAAAAGGTGTTGTATAAATGTAAATAAACATGAAAATAATAGTAAAGTAAACTGAAATATGACAGAAAATAAATAGCTAAAGATGCATAAACTTAAACCCAAGGAGGAGGGCTTTCCAACAACTAGTCTATGGGTGGGTAAAATGTATTAAAAATAAAAAATATGGCCGATGGATCTAATGTCAGGAGGGAAAAGGATCTAAAGGTCAAATCTGCTAGAAATAGATGCAAAAAACAACGAAAAACCAGAGTGAAAAAATGCAGCAAATAAGGTGGCGAAAGGCTACAACCTAAAGGGAAATGGAGGGGACCCTAGAGGAGGACACAAAAATTTAAAAGAGGTGTTCTATATGGATGAATAACCAATATGAAATGGATATGAATGTACAGGATCAGATCTGAAAAATTGCTGAACACACTGAAATCTCAGATGACCCGCTTTAGCTAAACTCCTCCTAAAAAGGTGGAAGCGTACTTTGACGAGTAAAATAAAGCAATCACAAGTCCAATATAGGTGGAGACAAAGGTAAGACAATCATGAATAGTAGTTTTAGAGAAACCCAGAAAAATCACAGAAAATTCCCACAAAACGTGCAGGTCGCAGTTTCTGACATGTTTTCAACAGAGGTCAAAATTTTCTGGTTGTCTTCTACACCCTGGAGGTTGAGGTCGCAGGTTTTGGGCCAAAAAGTGCAACCTACACTTTTGGATCTCTTGGGAGTAGGTTTCAGAAAAAAAAATTGTCTCAGCTGCGACTCATACCTATCACCTACGCAATAGGCCCAAAAACACACCAAAGTTAGAATTTTTATTATTTTAGGGTTTTAAAAGTTAAAAACAACATCAAGAAAAAAAAAAACAAGAAGCTGAAGAAAAACCCTAGGGGTTGAAGCAGCTGGTCATGTAGGGATTTGAAAAATGACAATGGTCATAATTATTAAACCTTGTGGAGTCGTTAGCTATTATTGTGAATTATAATCGCAAGCATACAAAACAATATTACTTTAGTTGTGCATAACAAATAACCCTAATATCAAATATGGTTGTCAATTTCCTTAGATCTGCAGTTAGTTAACCAAGATAAATGCTACAAACTTCAGATCTATGTTGTTAAATAGATTAAACGTCAAATAAAAGCAAGAGTTGCTCCATGCATCCAATAGACAAGACAAGAATATTTTTAAAGAATTTTTGCATTTATGACACCTGGGAAGGGAACAAAGAAATATGCTACTAGTCCCCCTCAATGGGATGGGTTCTTGTATGTCCTTAGTGCTTCAGATCTCATATCTTTCTCTCTCTCTCTCTCGATTGTGGAGAAAACCAAGAAAAAAATGGAACTCAAAGGGATCCCACAAGTAAAAAGATAGAAAAATATGACAATTATGGAGGATCAAAGTCAGACCAAAAGTATAGATCTAGAGCGATATTTAGGCAACAAAAGGTAGTGAATGAATGGAAAAACCCTTCTATTTATAACAAAATATTGATTTAGTCTAGATATTGGTGCATAATTAAAATATTATTAACCAAATCTAGATCCAACTTTTATTGAATACTTTATTATTTTTGTTGGAGGGAAAAAGAATTTCAATTTGGTCAAATCCCTTCATTTGTAAACAATAAATAAATGAATGATTTATTTATTATTTTAAGAATGTGGTTGAGTAATAATTAAATAAATAGTGATTTATTCAATTATTTATAAATGATTTAGTCAAATTTAACAAGGAATATTACTTAAATAATGTTTAAATAATTATTCCTAGAAAATAATAAGATAAATAGTGATTTATCTAATTAATTTTCTTGTTTTGTGTTATATATGACCAAGAATATTAATTAAAAAATAGTTGTCTAATTAATTATCCCTTGAGGAAAATCAAACAAATAGGGATTTATTCAATATTTCCTCATGGAGTTTCCTGTTTAGACCATATACAACTTAATAAATTGTGGATTACTAAGTTATTTTTCATAGTGAAAGAAATTTTACTAGGGTAAAATTGGTCTTACATGGTGTACTTTGGTCCATCTAATAGTAATAGGTTAGATGACCAAAAATTGGTGTAACAATGAAGGAGGTGAAGCAGACTAATCTGATGATGATATGTGTGCCATGGGCTAAGATGCGAAAGGGAAATTTTATGCATGCTGAGTTGATGGCTTAATGAAAATATCATTGGCTATGAAGGTGCTCCATGTAATGCTTATCTAATTGAGATGGTGGAGACTATGATTTTTATGATGGAATAATGGAATAGGCTTCTCATTTTTTGTTCATATTCCTTGTTCTGGGAAATTTATGCCATCTTATATATACTCCGGAAAAGATAATAGGGTATGTTAATCATCCTTACCCTAGAAAAATGCATCAAGAGCCAGATGTGATAGGAATAGAGCCTTGAAAACCTGCCTTCACATGAAAAATATTTCATGATTATCTTCATCATTGGTGCATATCCTTCCATAGGTGTGAAAAAGGGAAGGACTTATTTGTTTGATTTTGGTGTCTTGGTTTTAGGAAGAATTCAAAATCCTGTTTCTTCAACCTACCTTTCTTGAACCATTTCTCCCGAACATTTGGGATACCTGTAGCATTTGAAATGATAGTAGTCGATAAGGTAAAACTGACCCTAGCTAATTTAAGTTGGTTGTCATGGAGTCCAAATATGAAAAGTCTAGTTAGAATGGGGTGGTGTTTAACCCTCTAAATTTTCTCACAAAAATCATAACAACTAACATGTTTGAAGCATGTGACAGTCAATGGGGAAGCTAAGAGTTCCCTAATGTTCGTAGGTTCAAGTCTAAGCACTTTTCCTCCTTTATGTAGCCTCCTTATCTCTGTTTCCTCTCCTTCACTGACTGATGTGTTTTCCTCTTCTGTTGCCATGGTGTTTTTGTTACAACCCTAGTGATCAGGGAAGGGAAATGGGAAAGGGATATGGAAAAGGAAAAATGAGGGAGATTTTTGATAGGGATATATGATATGGGGAGGGGATAAGGAGTAATGATATTGTAGATTTAAGGTTGGGAATTTTAGGAATTGGGAGCGTAGGTAAATGTAACACTAAGGACTTAAGGGTTTAGGGAGAAAGTTATAAGAATAGGGAATTATGCAAATGAGGGTTTTGGGAATGGGTTTTTATACTTGTGGGAAGGATGCAAGAGGTAAGTGAGTGAAATTTGAGTGATTTCACTAATATAATGAGATACTAGGGTTTTTGCTTAAATTAAACACCAAATTAGAACTTCAACTTGCAAAACTTCAACACATAAACTTAAGAAGATTATTTGTCATGGCATGTGCCTCTTACTGGTTTGTTGGAGGTCAATGACTAAGTGGAGGAGGTTTGAAGGAAATTTATGATCACTTAGACACTTTGTAGAGATTTCTGGTCATTTATGCCATTCACAATGCATTTTTTCCCTTGACAGGTTATCTGTGCCCCCCTCTACATGTCCGCACCATCAAAAACACAGTTTTTCCCTCCTCGGCACATTTGCGCGTTTGATTATTCTCTTTTGCCAATTTTGTTCAGAAATTCGAGAATTTGATCTATTAGAGTACAGGCTTGATATTTGGAGGAGGCAATTAAATTTGAATTGATGTATTTTATTCATAAATAGATAAGTGAATTTGAATTTGAATTTAAAACCCATTTTCCTAATGTCTCATTTCACTTTTTGGAAAACTTTTGTTGATTACCCTTTCATCTGATTTTTCTTTCTTGTAGGATGGTGTTGATGAAGTTTGACACTTTTCTCTTTCAAGTTGACATGTGTGTTTTGAGTTGAAAGCTAGGGACCAAACTTATTACATATAGGAAGCATAAAATTACATAAAAAGATAAAAATAAATTACATCTCTCTTTTCATATAAAAATTACATTTTGATATGAAAATCATAAAAATAAAAATTACAAATTTAAAAATATCATATTTACATGCTGATAATGATCTGCAAATAATAATGAAATTTTTTATTAAGTCACTCTCACATCCTTTTCTAACCTTATTGGGCTGAAATGATGCATTTTGGACCTTGAAAATTGAAACCTAATGACCTAATGGGACCTTGGATGACTTGAATTCCATGATTGACTTTGACTGACATAAGACATAGTGAAATGTGCTTTTGAAAACTATTTTTATGCTGAGAAAGACATGAATGTGGGTAATAAAATGATATTTTGTGATGGAGAGTGACATTTTATGGACAGGACTACCATCAGTGAAACAATTTTTAGCATGACCTAATGGAATGATATAAAAATTTCAGAGTGGGACACCTAAAATGAGATTGAAAATAGTGATTTTGATCACTGATGGCATAATGCATATTATGAAACTAACATTAGTCACATAAAATATATATTAAATCTCTCCTTATACACTTAATAATATTTTTTTTATTTTTTAATATGTTCTTAGGAAGTTTTAGATATAATTGCATATTTATGCCTAATATTATCTATTTTTGAAGGATATTGTTAGAATATTGGGAAAATTATGAAGATTTGGAGAAGGATATAGTTTAGGGACCTGCTCCCTACTATTAGAGGATCAATATTGGAGAATAAATGAAAAAAAATCATGAAATAATTGAGAAATTTTAGAGAGATTTTGGAATTATGATGACCGAGAAAATCTAGGAATGTGTTATTTGTGATTTACTGCAAACTTCTAGTGTTGGGAACCATATCCACTATTTGAGGTATTTTCGAGGGGAAAGCTTCCTCCTTTCAAGGAGAATTCCTCCACATCATTTTTTATAAGTACCAATTAAAATTTGCCTCGAGGGGTATGCATTTTTTAGTTTCATTTTGGAGAATACTTGTTTTATGGAAGCTCCATTTTCTCTCCTTGGAGCGATGTACTTGGATTGTTTCAATAATGAAGAATAGTGTAATTTTTAGCTTCTAAAGCTTGGTTTATTTCATAGGAATTTGAGTCCTCCTTGGGCTTGGCCATCCCAGGAGCCTCAAAGCTATCTTGCATAATTTATCTATGTTCGTTTCACTTCTTATTCACATGCATCTCTTATTTCTATTTTGCATATTTATGTATTTACTATTGTCTCTTTCCTTGCTGTAGGATTGAGTTAAATGATTGAAGTGAGTTAATTTTTAGATTTTTTATAGGTTAAAAATCATTATTCATCCTTTTAATAACTTTTTAAGGTCATATTAATCCTTAAGCTACTTGGATTTGGTTACTAGTTCACGAATATAAGATTTATAGAAATGCCTTATAGTGAAATAGTTGTATATTTTGGTCATTTTTTAGAATGCATTAATGAGCTACATTTGAATTGATTCCACTTGTATTAGTTCACAATAATGCTAAATTTAACAAAAAAATTTACCCCATTTCATTTTCACTTTATTAATTTAGGAATTTTATAGATTAACTATCTCACTAGTTCTTGAATATATAGATTTTAGAGTAGTAATTTCCTGTTTTTTTTTAGCACATGTCAATAGGGGTATTCTGGAGTGATTCCACTTGGAATGGAGACCTAAGAAATCATAATTAATAATAAAAAAATTTCCCATCAAATTTTAATTTGATTTATTTAGTCATTCGGTTAGTTATTTCCAAAATAAACTTTCCTGTAGCACTCTTGTAGCATGTGTAAACTCGACCATATTTTATCCCAAAGCTTGTTTTTTTGTCTTTTAGGCTTGAGTAATGACCTCTAGGATATAAATACATGATTGAGGAAAAATAAACACCACTCAGGATGTTAATTTTCACAAATTAGACTAGGCATTTTTATTTGAATTCATGCTCTTAGATTTTCAATTACAAATTGTTGTTCTTTCCTAGGATTAATTTCTTTTCAAAGCAACACTTCAATTTATGCAATTAATTTAGGCTTTTATTTCATGAAATTCATGCCATTACATAAGGTCAAAAAAAAGGGGCAAATTTTATGTTGCACATATAGTTCATATACCTCTTAAGTTTGTACGAAGCCCAGATTGATAAGTAAAGTTGGTAGCCCCGGTAGTTACAGCATTCTTGTTGCAATATTGAGGCTCACCACCCTCCTTATAACACTTGTAACTCATTGAAACTCCCTACCAAACACTCTTATCCATTCATTTCCATGCATTTTTAACTAGTTCTCCCTTGTGTTTCTGTGACACGCCCTAAGACTCGCTTGCACACATTGGCACACCCTGGCACTTGGCACATCTTGGCATGTCACCCAAATGCTCTAGCATTCCTTGGTGATACCTAACATACCTTGTCACTACCTCCTTAATAAACCTATAACTTTCTAACAATCCCTGTCACACACTCTTATTCATTCATTTCCACACATTTGAAACTAGTGCACCCTTATTTTTCCCTGGCAGTCCATAACACTCCCTCACATGCATTGGCACACCCTAGCACCTCGCAGATCTTGGAATGTTTCCCTAGCCTCTAGCATGACTTGGCACAGCCTAGTATACATTGTCACTCCCTCCTTAGAACACTTAGAACTCATTGACAGTTCATGTCACAATCTCTTAATCGTTCATTTGCATGCATTATGTTTAGCTAGTGCTCCCTTGTGTGTCCCTAGGACTCCCTAGCACTTCCTAGAATTTATTGGCACACCCTGGAACCTAGCACATCCTGGCCACATGACAATCTGGTACAATAGCATGACTTAGTGTTGCCTAGCATACCATGTCACTCCCTCCTTAGCACACTTGGAACTCGCTGACACTCCCTATCACACACTCTTATTCATTCATTTCCATCCATTTTGACATA
Source organism: Pinus albicaulis (assembly GCA_034641835.2). Lineage (NCBI taxonomy): Eukaryota > Viridiplantae > Streptophyta > Pinopsida > Pinales > Pinaceae > Pinus > Pinus albicaulis. The sequence goes on along the minus strand of CM076584.1, from coordinate 972,519,385 downwards.
GTACTCCCTTATGTTTCCTTGGCACTCGCTAACACTCAACACGCATTGGCACTTGGTTCATCTTGGTATGTTTCCCTAGCACTCTATCATGCTTTGTAACTATACCTGGAATTCCATAACATTATTTATAACTCCCTGGCACATATTGGCTCTTGGCACTTGAAAATTCTTGGCATGCATTTGGATACACTGGAATTCCTTGGCATGGTTTAAAATAAACTTTATTTGAGATATATTATTTACAATTAAGAGAGGAGTAATAGAGGATGATTTGGCAAATAAGACACTCTAGCACTTGGCCCTTGCATTCTATTTGCACTAGTGTTGGTATGCCTAGAATGCCCCTCTTGAAAATGTAAGGTCCTGAATTATTAACCCTCATATGTGTTCATTTATTTTCATTTTAACTTGGTGTTCCATTTTGTCACCTGACACCCCTTGACACACATTCGCATACCCTAACACCTCATAGATCCTGTCATGCCTTAACACATGGAATGTTTTGGCATGCTTGACATGCATTGACATGCCTTGGCACTTTTGACACATGTTAACACACCCTAACACTTCTTGAAATTTCCTAACATTCCATAGCATTCCTTGTCAATCCAACTTTGGCACGCCTGACATTCACTAACAATCCCTGACACGCCATCTTATTATTTCATTTCCATCCATTTTGACTCAATGATATATGTTTGATGGGGTGCATGTCTAGAAAGAGTTCCTTTATGATAAAAAAAATGATTGCACCATTACTGACATAAGTAATTGCAATATTATGCTTGAATGGAATTAAGAAACTACACAAGAGATTTTAAGAATGATATTTTTAGGGTTTTTTTATGGTGTGGGAATGGTAAGAAGTGAGTGGTCAATATTGTGATTTTATTTCTCATTAAAGTGTGTATACTTTTGAGATACTCTTCTTGAGAAAATGACACCTTCGTCATGCTTACCCTCCAACTCATAATCTTCTCAAACTAAAGGCTAACTTTCATAGTGAGGGAAGGAATGTTGTTCTATGGGGTGCTGAGTGACTAGGTGAGAGTGTTAATGTACTATGAGAGGGACTAAACCATTTAATTTGTGTCCTGTATGGATGACATTTTTTAGGTGTGTGTTATCGAACCACATGGCCACTAGAAATATTGTGTAAGATATAGACCAACATAATCAATGCCTTGAGAGAAATATGTGGAGAGGGAAAAAAATAAATTATATTGGTGAGTCCACCTAAAAATATTTACTAGAGAGTGACACTATGGTGATCAATTCTACACATGGAGTATTTTCATCTAGGATTTTTTTTCTAAAAATTTGGTTGGAGTGTCACTGAATTGGTGGAATTCTCAAATTCATGATGTTGTGAATTATGTAGGAAATTTGTTGCTTTTGTTATAGAGCCTAAGGTTTGCAAGGAGAATATAGGATTTGTAGGGACTTAGGGGAAAAGAAGCATCAATTTCTAGCTCTTTGATATAATAAAGAGTACGGATTATATGATAAGTTTATATGGATTATATGACATTGAAAAAATCTTTAGATTGAGGTTGTAATGTGTTAGAGAAATTAAAGAGATGAAAATTAAACAAATTACCTTATCATGAAATTATATTATGATGTTTTTATTATTCTTATTTGTTCTTTTAATTTGTATTTTCTTATCATAAAGAGTAATTCCAATGAAAAAATATAAGAAGACACAATATGTAGGCACATGCAAGGGAAAAACCCCACTCTTTGGGGAAAACCCAGTCAAAATTATTCCTTTAGTATATTTAAGATGACACGACCAAGAACTTTAGACTATATAATTCCTCCATCAAGTCATCCCTTCACTGTGTTAGCACCGAGATTTCCATGACATCGACATCTCATTTTCTTGCACCTAAAATCCATCCTCATTACCTTAATTGAGTTTGAGATAGCGACATAGCACCGAGCATCATTACTGGAATCACCGAGCATCATCATAGAATTGAGAATCATAACTGATATCACTAAGAATCTTCATAGCATCGAGTATCATAACATATCATTGATTCTGTGGTATTTTTATGTTGACACTGAGGCACTGTTTTGCTATAACATCATAGCATGGAAGTTATGTTGGAGACATGATCCCCCGTGAAGTAAGGACTCCGCAGATTGAGGAGCATAGCACACATCACAAAGTATATTTTTGGTCTTAGGGGCTTTAGGGTGGGTCAAAGCGCCTTAATTATGTAACAAGATTGGATTTTTGATGAACATTGGACTCTACCCATGGTTTTGTACCATGGTATTGTAAAAGCTAGATCTATACAAGGAGTGTAGATGGAATTCATAGGGAGGCTTATGATTGATGATATGCAATGAATTTGGATGTAAGACTGAGTTAGAGTATGTGGTTTGGGTTAGAGGAAAAGGCTCTTGCAGTTGTGTCCATGGAGACCTTAGGAAATACTGGAGCTATATGTGTAGGCCCTTGCAGTTGTGCATGCAGGGTGGAGAGAGGTTGTATGAGACAAATATGAATGAATGAACTGTTGAGAATATCTGAGTTATATTTCTGTGTTTGCTTTTTACTTAATTTTTATGAATGACTATGCTAAATTAGTGTTTTGTTCTGTAACTCAATAACGTAGTTTACTTTATGGTTATTTATTGTGTTTAATACATGAATAAGTAAAATCACACAGTCTTTGAGTAAGTTCAACAGTTGCGTTGAACAATGCTGGTAACATTGGTAGATATGACCTGCAGAGTTCTGATAAGAAGGAAAATCCATAAAGCCACTGTCCTCTATCCCTCTAAATGCAAAAACCTAGTTCTAGCATCCCCCTATATTCCCTAAGGAGAGACTTTAGTCTACGCAAGCATACTGTTCTTGTAAGGGTCGGTAATAGCGGGTGTTGTTGGACTGCACAGACTATCTGAACCTATGTCAGTGCCCCTTAAATACAACAAATTATTATGTTGTCGGGACCTAGATCTGAATGAGGGATAAGCTATGTTGTGTAACCAGCTCCCAAAAATAGAAGAAAAGAGATATCAACGCCTTAGAAATAAGCCACTTCGAGGGGGAAACCTCCAATACATTACATAAATGAAAAATTCTTGGATGATACAATTTACAAAACCTCCTTTCTATATATAGGAGTCCATGGGGCCATCATGTAATCCTAGTGGGCCACAATGTAATCCTAGCCGACCTAACAATAATAATTTAAGGGCACAATAATAACAAAATGGGGGTTACAAGGGTACAATAATAACAATAAGGGGTTACACTAACAAAAATAAGGGACTATACTAGTAATATAGGGACCTAACATGCCCCTCTCCTTCAAAAAAGTGTTGTCCTCAATGCTTGAGTAGCTCTGGGTGCTTCTGTATAAAATTCTCATCCTCCATGTAGAATCTTCAGTGGGTAAGTTCTTCCACTTGATGAGATACTCTGAAATTGATCGATTCCGTAGTTGTCGAGTTCTTGTTTCCATGACCGCTTCTGGTTCCAATATGATTTTTCCTTCCTCATCAAGTTCCGGCAATATTGTTTGAACTGGAAGATTTTCTCCTATAACCTTCTTTAAGCATGAAACATGGAAAACTGGATGTACTCGCGAAGAAGCAGGAAGCTCCAATTTGTATGCCATAGTACCAATCTTTTGCAACACCTTGTAAGGACCATAGTACTTTGGCGATAATTTATTATCCTTCTTTGCTTGCTTGAGGGACATTTGTTTGTATAGTTGTAGCCGTAAAAATACCCAATCTCCTACATCAAAACTTCTCTCGCTACGATGTTGATCTGCCTGTTGTTTCATTCGATTTTGTGCCAAATTCAGGTTATCCTTTAAGAGTTGGAGAACTTCTTGCTGATGCTCGATGTGATCTTCCACTGCTTGAACCTTCGAATTTTCCATTAAAGATGATGTGATGGATGGTGGATGATATCCATAAAGTGCCATAAATGGGGTCATTTTTGCTGCAGTATGGAAGGAAGTGTTATACCACCATTCGGCGAGAGGTAACCACTTGACCCATTGTGTTTGTTTATCAGATACAAAACAACGAAGATATCCTTCCAAACATTTATTTACTATCTCGGTTTGACCATCGGATTGAGGATGATAAGATGAGCTATGAGCTAATTGAGTACCCAAACAAGAAAATAACTCCGTCCAAAAATTTCCAGTAAAAATGGGATCTCTGTCGCTCACAATAACCCTTGGGCTTCCATGTGGCTTTTGAATTCAGTCCATAAATGTAGTAGCAACTGTACTTGCTTTAAATGGATGAGATAATGCACAAAAGTGTGCATACTTGGTAAGTCTATCAACTACCACCATGATGACACTCTTTCCTTAGGACTTAGGTAAACCTGTGATAAAATCCATTGAAATCTCCTCCCAACGTTGACTTGGAATGGATAAAGGTTGTAGAAGTCCTAGGGTCTTAATTGTTTCCACTTTATTCTGCTGGCAAACCAAACATTCCGCCACAAACTTTTGAATATCAGATTTAAGGCCATCCCAAAAAAATTCTTTCTTCACACTGTGGTAAGTTTTTAAAAATCCTGAGTGTCCTCCTAAAGGAGAAGTGTGCAATTCCAGAAGAATATTTTGTTTTAGTTGGGAATTCTTACAAAGATATAAGCGATATTTGTACCATAAGGAATCATTTTCCAACTAAATGTATCAGATGTACTAGGATCTTGCTGCAACTTTTGAATGAGTGTCCATACATCTTTGTCCTTCTTCCATTCATCTCTTGCTTCGGTTATCCAATCTGGTTGGATAATAGAAATCGCACAAAGCAATGCTTCCACCTCTTCATTCTTTCTTGAGAGTGCATCTGCAACAACATTAAGCTTTCCTTTTTTGTAGATTATTTCAAAGTCATAACCCACCATCTTTGTGACCCATTTTTGCTGCTCTTCTGAAGATAGTCTTTGTTCCAAAAAGTGTTTAAGACTATCATGATCAGTTTTTACCTTGAAGTGTCTTCCCATCAAGTAAGTTCGCCATTTCTTTAGTGCATGTAGTATTGCTAACATTTCCTTCTCATAAATAGGTTTCTGTAAATACTTTCCTTTGCTTGGAGGACTTTCAAAAGCAATGGGTCTTCCTTCCTGCATTAAAACTGCACCAATTCCATTTCCTGAGGCATCACATTCCACAATAAAGGTTTTTGTGAAGTCTGGCGTAGCTAAGACCGGTGCTAGGCACATTGCCTCTTTAAGATGTTCAAAGGCCTTAGTTGCTTCAGGAGTCCATGAAAATGCAGCTTTCTTCAATAATGTTGTTAGAGGTGCTGCTATTCTCCCATAATTCTTAACAAACTTGCGATAATACCCTGTTAACCCGAGAAATCCTCGCAACTGCTTTATGGTTGTAGGGACTTTCCATTCCTTAATGGCTTTAATTTTGTTAGGGTCTACTTTAACACCCTCTTGAGATACAATATGACCCAGATATTCCACCTCTTGTACTCCAAAGAAACATTTGGATGTTTTTGCATATAATTGTTTCTCCTACAATAGTTTGAGCACCTTGTCAACATGTTGAACATGATCCTTCCAAGACCTGCTGTAGATTAGTATATCATCAAAAAATACTAGCACAAATTTTCTAAGGAAGGGTTTGAAAATGGAATTCATCGACCCTTGAAATGTAGAAGGTGCATTGGTAAGGCCAAAAGGCATGACCAAAAATTCATAATGACCCTCATGAGTTTGAAATGTTGTTTTTGGAATATCTTCGGTCTTCATTCTAATTTGATGATATCCTGAACGAAGATCCAACTTGGTAAAATAAATTGCTCCATGTAATTCATCCAATAATTCATCAATCACAGGAATGGGAAATTTGTCTTTAATGGTGAGCTTATTGAGCTCCCTATAATCTGGACACATTAGCCATGATCCATCCTTCTTGTGTACCAATACTACAGGAGCAGAGAAAGAACTTTGACTGGGTTGAATTATACCCGCCTCTAACATTTCTGCAATCATACGTTCAATTTCGCTCTTTCGGAAGTAAGGATATCTATAAGGCCTGATGTTTGGAGGAACACTTCCTGGAATCAAATGAATAGCATGATCATGATCACGAATAGGTGGGAGTCCTTTAGGAGTTTCAAACACCTTGGAATGATTGTCAAAGACTTGTTGGAGATCTGCAGAAATAGATGATTTTGATGTCGGAACTTCTAGTGAGCATAATTGTGCAATTACGCCTCGTTGTTCTTTCTTTAGAAGCTTTGTTATGACATTAGAGCTTATTATCCTTCCCGGCTTCCCTTCAATACCCCGTAATTCGACTTCCTTTCCTTCTGAAAAAAATTTCAAGAAAAGTTCTTGAAAAATTAAAAGCTACCGTCCCCAAAGATTGTAACCATTGTACTCCTAGTACAACATCAGCACCTCCCATAGGAATGGAAAGCATTGGACTAGTCAATACATATTCCCCCATGGTTAGCTTGATATTATGGCATTTTCCAGAAAAATTTATAGTTCCTCCATTTGCAACCATCACTTGACATTCTGGTGCTGGGTATAGGAAACAATTTAATTCCTTGGCTACCTTATAATGAATAAAATTATGGGTGCTACCTGAATCAATCAACACTATTACCTTTTTCTTCTTGATATGTCCTTCTATCTTGAGAGTTTGAGGAATGGTAATTCCTGCCAATGCATTACACGATATGGTCAGACTCATTTCTTCCTCTTCTAGGGTTGGTTCCTGGTGTATATCCTCTTCTTGTTCATTTTCTTCTTCCTCTTCACAATCTATGTAAAATAATTCTTCTCAGCACACTTATGACCTTTAGTGTATTTTCTATCACAACTGTAGCAAAGCCCTTTTGCTCTTTTTTCTTCCAATTGTTGTGGTGTCAACCTTGAAGGTTGTGGAAATCTAGGCGTAGCAACACTTCCTTCTTTATAGAATTGAGTGGTAGGCTTCCTTGTCGCCATAATTTTACATTCAACTTTTCTTGCCAACCCGAATGCCTTCTCCAATGAATCAGGTTCCAAAACGGGAACTTCATGTTGGATGTTATCCTTTAAAGTGCCTAGGAAGAGATCAATCCTGTGTTCCTCTGTAAGATCAGTTACCCTTATATTCAATTTTTGGAAGTCCTCAATGTGCCGCCCCACTAAACCCTTTTGTTTGAGATTTATCAATTGGGTAAATAAGGTGTTGCTCTTTGTATCCTCATAATGTGCTATCATTTCCTCCGTAAAAATTGACCAAGTGACAATTTTTTTACGGGAGCAAAGCCATTGATACCATACAAATGTATTTTGTTCTAAATGTAAAGTTGCAATGAGTACCTTTTGTGTGTTTTGCACGTTATGGAGATCAAAATATTGCTCCATCTGTAGTATCCATGTTACAGGATCCTTTCCATCAAACTTCCTCATATCCATTTTTGGAATATGGTGATTCTTCCCGCCAACATTAGAGTTTATGAAATCACGATTAACATTTATTTTGTTCTCATCATGAGGTTCTTCTACTATCTTTTCACCATTAGGAAACGTTTCTTGTATCAACTTTGTCAAACCTTCCATGTTTGCTTTTAGAACATTCTTCATGTTTTCCATTTTCTCATCGATCTTAGCTTCCATGTCATCCATCTTAGATTCCATGCCAGCCTCCATGCCATCTATCTTATATTCCACGCCTTTCTTCAAACCATCCATCTTAGTTTCCACGCCTTTCTTCAAAACTTCCATGTCATTTTTTGTTGCTCTTTGCGAGAGCGAAATTTGTTGCACTTGCTCTTGTAATTTTGATATGTCATGTTGCCATTCTTCTTCTTCATGAGTCATAGTAGAGCTTTCCAAAGGCTTAATGGGTGTTGAATTCTTTTTAGGGGCCATTTTATAATCCAATACTGATATCTATTCTACAATATGCCCTTGCAATCAATTCAACTTGATTCTTCAAACAAGACTCATGCAATTCGGAAAAAAATTACACACCTTTTACTTGCTTTTGAGGAGCTCGATATTGAAATTGGATTATCTCCGTGATTGCGGCTCTTCAACATTCCACATATTTTTGTCACTTATTTCAAAATTTGGTTAGATCGTCAAAGAAATTATTCAACAACTTCTAGTTCGATAGGGCATGATGAACAACATTATAGTCACTACAATCTAATGTTGTAGAATAGTCCGTATGCACATTTTAATGCAAGTGTAAGGTCACGAAGCTATGGGTTCACCAAATGTGCAAGGATGTTTTCATGGCCAAGGGCGCGACTCAAGGAGGAATCGTTATCGAGGGTGTGGATGATATTTGTTACAATTGTGTACATCCTAGACACTTTACTTGAGATTTCCGGAATGCTACTACGGTGTCCTGTAAGTATTATCAGGAATTTGGTCATTAAATAGAATATTGTACCATTTTGTTAGCTAAAATGCAGGAGAAGTGCAACCAATGGCCAGAACATAACATACAGATGATGAAGGCTAAACCACACCAAGGACACCCAAGTGTTAATATAGTAACACATAGTGGTAGGAATTCTAGAGGAAACCATTCATATGGGAAAAGGTCTATGCCAGAGACTTGGGTAAGGAAGGTTGAAGATAGGATTGCTAGGTTTGATGTATAGTGTGAAAAGGCGACATTCATGGCAACGAAGAAATTTTTTATGACCCCCAAGTCTATGACACTAACTGTGTAGAGCCTGTTGATCCCAGTAGAAAATAAGGCTGAAGATAATGCTTAAGTGAACGAAATCGACCCGTCAATCCTAGCATCTTTCCTACAAACATGCATGAAGTTATTAAGGGCCTAAAGGGTTGTAGAAGGATTGTAGGAGGTGATTGATAATTGTACCAACAAGGAAAATCTACGGCTAGGGTAGCACGAATTCAATAAAGTATAAAAGAATAAGAAGAGAAGTGGTCGGGAGATGCGATAACTATGCAGATCAAAGACTATGAGATGCATGAAGTCATTATGGATCTAGGATCAGATGCCAACATTCCACCAAAACATATATGGGAGCAGGTGGGAAAGCTGAAGTTGCAAAGGTTGTCTACTCATCTAAGGATGTCAAATTAGTTAAATATAATTCCTATGGGGCACTTGGAGGGAGTCAACATATATATTAATTGTGCAAGTGTGTTGGTCAACTTTAAGGTCATCGATATTGTTGATGATAGTAATCCTTACCCCGCGCTGTTAGGATTTGATTAGGCGTATGATATGGATGCTATAATAAACCTGAAGAATATGAAAATTGCATTTGAGAAGGATGGTACCCAATTTTTTGTGCCATTAGATCCCTCTGAATGTGTACACTATACAAAGCTTGTGAAGCATGTGTATGGAGATGCTATGATTAATCAAATTTATCAGCTAACTGCACAAGATGAAGACTATATTAACCCTACTATAGATGGAAGAATATTTTGGGAGTGTGATAGTTCGTGTGTGACCAATTTTGATGAGGATTTTGAGCATTGAAAGAATATATTGAATGAAGTAACCACAAAGCGATGTTATAGGCTTACAAAATATCTACATTGTGTCAGGTCAGAAGTGCGTGAATTTCCCTTTTATGATGGAACATGGAATGTTGTCTTGGTATTGGAGGAATTTGAATGGAAAGTGCTAGAGGAAAAAATTTATGAGGCCCTAGGCTTCGCATTAAGGTCCACTCCAGCCCAATGGTGGGGTGCACACAAAGAAATTCCAGGTGGTTGGCCAAAATGTTTCAAACTAATAAGGTTAACATTTTGTTAGGTTTACACAATGTTATCACTCTAATAATTCTCTAAGTTGTGAGATTTTGGTTTATAGTTTAAATAATATTAGAGGTAACCACAGACCAACTTTTAAGCTCTATGATCTAGCCTTCCTAAGGCTCAGAGAGGGCTCTCTCTATAAGATTTAACTTTGTTTTTTATGTTTAATTTTAGGCTAGTTATATGGGGCAATTTGGTTTGGTTTGGTGGAAAAAATCACTTAATGAGATGGATAGAGATAGATCTATTTTTCCATTGGGAAAATGGATTCAATGTGTCAAGCAGATAGGTCAGGATCAAGGTGTAAAGTAAAATATTTTCAGGGTGAGATGGTAGAGTTACTCAATATCTTTGAGACTGATTGGTGAAGTGGTTTAATCGGGATAAAGAGAAATCAAGGGTTCCTTGATCCGAATAAGGAGTGAAGAAGACAGAAGTCATTTGAAAGAGGGAGAAATTAAGGTTTCCCTACTCAGGAAATGAGCAAAAAACACCAAATGAAAACCAGTAAATAACAGAGTGCTTTTAACAAATTCTGATCTATCACTTCCTAATTTCAAATTTAAATTTAGAACACATTTATGTATGAATGGAAAAGATAAGAATATTTAACAAATAACAATAGAAAATACTTCACTTAAGTATCCCAACACATGAATCCTGAAACATGATGCTTTATTTATTTGATCTAGCCTACTGACTTGAAACTTGGTACAAAGGCCCTTCAAGTACAGAAATATGGACTATAGAAATCTCTGACAATTTATTCCACAATAATACTTCAAAGAGTGAAGTATTCATACAAAAATTTATACAAAATATCACAGAATACTCATAGGATTTTTATAAGGAAAACAAGTCTCTCTTACGAAAATATAGTGACAGTTGCTTAACAACTTGCAAGTTGTCCTACTTATTCAAATTAAATTGACATGTTGTTTGGATTTAGGTGCAGCTAGCTATTGTGTTGTCTAAAACGCTGGCAAAAAGATCTTCAATCTATTTTGAAATTCTATCTTCCCATCTAATACTCTTTTACTGATATACGTTAACCACTAATGCTCTTTCATTTGCTATTTTGACTGCTTTACTATTGTAAAATTCTGTTTTTACTTTGTAAAAAAAACAACTGTGTTTTTCCTCCTCTTTCACTGTAAATTATCTTTTACATCAAATCTGTAAGCTTTTGCCAAAATTCTTCATGAGGTAACTATATCTTGGTAAGTTTTATGTAATTTTCCTCAGCCTCTGTGTATCTAACAAAGGTTGGTTTGACCACAAAGAGATGTTTAATTTCATGTTGTAAATAAAACAAATCTTAGATTTTTTTGTGCAACAATTGCTTGTAGGTACTACTTGCCAATCTGCCTTGTTTACTTGTTCCTTGGAAAAATCTCTGATCTTATTGTTGTAATCCTCTTGCTTCATTAGTTTATCATTTATAACAAGAGTGTTTGGCAAGCCTTTTTCCTTAATATCTCAAATTTTACCATAAAACTAGTTATGGCCAAATCCATGTTTTGACACTTCTCTTCTAGCTGCTTCATCAAGTTTTTCTTTGTAGTTACCTTTCTCACATCAAGAATTGTTTCAGTTCTATCGGTTATCCCGATCTCATCAAATTCTTGTTTTTTTTTCGGTGTTTGAAAATTTGATTATTTCTTGGGCCTCTTCAGGTTTGGCACCATGCTCTTCCTTTGTCTTCACAATTTCTTCTTTTTCTACTTTAAGCAAATATTTTTCTTCATAGATTACCTAAATGGAAGGCCAGGTGTCATTGATTGACTCAATTATTTTGGACCACGACTGATTTTTTATGTAAGTCATTGGTTCTTTCAAGTTTAATTCTTCTTCAACCTTCTTCAACTGCTCACTTAACCTTTTGGCTTTTTGTTCTTCTGTTTTAGCATTGATTTGAGATAATTTCTTGGCCTCTTCCAAGTTCTTAATTTGTTCTTTTAATATCTTGATCTCATTATTCTGAATGGACATATCTTCCATATATTTTATGAGTTTTTTGGCCTCATTTGTTTGTTGCACTACTGAAGTAGATGATTCTATAGCAGAATTAGTGGAAAAATTCATTGGCACAACTATGGCCAATGAAACTTTTGGTGCTAACTCATCTGCTAAAGTTGATGGAACTACTGTAGTTACCATGCGGATGACTGTGGGAGAAGCCCTTTGATTTTTTTAGCTTCTTTCTCTTGGAAAATCTTGTGCATTTCTATCTCCATTTCCTTAATCTGTGATTTAATTTAGAGTATGACACTCATCATCTCATATTTCTAATCTGCCCCCTACACAATTTCTTTTTTCTGAGTATGTTCTGTTGGAGGCAATTTCATTTTCTTTCTAATTTCTACAATGTCAACATTTTTCCTTTTCACCAATTCTTCTGCAACCTTTAAATTATTAGGGTCATACCCTACTTCAATCACTAGTTCTTCTAAGGAATTGATTCTAGTGTCCTTGGCATAAGAGCAATACTTTTCAATCCTAATATGATATCTCAAATTGGTTATAGTGTTCTGAAGTTTCTGGGCACTCATTGCCTTAGTAGTCATAGTAGAATAAAGCATTTCAGAGCTTTGCTTATGAAACTCAATTTGATCTAAGGGATGAATGCTTTCTACTGGTACTTCAAAGTCAACTTTCTTATAGTCTGCTACTGTTGCGGGTTTAGACACGATTGGTTGTAGCACTGTCATAAGCAACCTTTTATTGGTGTAATCAAAGGCTGAGATTAATCTGTTTTGATTTCTTGGAGTCTTCTTTAGTTACTGTGAATAAATCTCATTTTTTAACTCTTCATTCTTGCTATTGATTTCTTTGTATTTCTCTTTGATATCATTGTCTGTATTTTCGGTTTGTTGTGATGAGGATGCCTCCATGTTTTGTTGTTTTTCAATCATCTGAGTGCCTGGAGTATGATTTTCCTGCTCATCCCCAATAACTGTAGCAGCATATGTGTTCTTATCTATATTTTCTTCATCTAAAACTTTAATTTTTTCCTTCTCCTTGTTCACTGGATTGAGCTTAGGTTTCTTATTATATATGATCTTAAATCTAGACTCTGTTGTTTTTTTAGCTGTATAGGTGCCTTCTTCTCTGATTCTCATTGTGGTTTTATCCTCTTGATTTACAATTTTCAAGGTGTGACTAGTATCACCCTATTTAACTGTTTCCATCAAGGTATTGTCCAGCCATTCTGTTTGATTAGAAAAAAATTTAATCTCAGGCCTTTTATCATGGATATAAGTGGTTAATTTTAATTTTACCCTTATTTTACTAAGTATTCCACTAGAATCATAATTCCACAAGAAACTTTCTTCAAATTTATATTCCAGTGACTATTTTGCTGCTTCTATACCTACTTCCCTATGATTGCAAATGAAAGTACCCACCTGGTTCTTCAATTTGAATTGAGTATTCTTTTTAGAATCCAAGATATTGATAGAATCTGAATTGAGAATTTGTCTTATGTACTCTAAGGCAAAAACTCTCATTGGCAAGTATTTTGGCAGTTTATAGGGCAAAAGGTTTGGCCCATATACTCTAATCTCTGTATGATTTTGATAAAGGTACCAATCTCAAGTTCTGCTTTTCTTTGACAGTTGTAACACTTTCTTTATCTCATTACTTATCCTTGGTTGTACACTATTCGTAAGCATGTTTATCAATGGATGAACAAAACAATCTATGAAATTGACACAAGTGAATTATGTTGATTATTTTATGATTAGAGAGGTCTAGAAAATGACTGGAAATGGATTACCTTCTACATCCAATTCCTGAAGGGTTATTGGGAATTTATCTACTTGGAAGTAAAGGAACATGTGAAAGAGGAAGCATGAATATCTGAAAACTCCTTCAGTGGGAAATTTCACAAGCTTATCATGGATACTATCAACTATGTATTCAACATAGTTATAAATGATAGAAGGAGGCTGAACAGGCACAAAGGTGGATAGAAAGCCAAGAATAGACTCATCAGTGTGCTCATCGGTAAAATAACCAAGGATAAAGGATAACATTGAAATGACATGCCTTGATCCTTTAGGAAATTTGGAAGATGAATAGGGAAGGTTAATCTTTGGGATTTCAAAATATGTAGGCATGAAAGTTTGGAAGATCTAAAATATATTAGGGAAATCTAACTCAAGATAAAGCTTTGTAAGAGCTTATATGGATAATGGGACTACATTGGGATCTGGTTTCAACTTAAGCATTAGGTTTATAGACTCTGCCGTAATAGTGAACAATAATTCTTTGTTAGCATCAACCATAACTCTTTTGTCAAGGTAATAGTAGGTTTGACATAGCATAATGACTTATGGACACTTATGAGTATGTGGAACTGCATATTTCGGTAAATTGGACTCCCAAATATGAACTTCATCTCCCTGATCTAACGATTTTTCTAGACTCGAGCAGTGGAGATATAGCAGATTAAATTTAATTATTGGATCAACTATTTTGTAATCCACATCAGGTAGAGCTGTATGCTCAACATCTACAACAGGAGGTTGTAGTGGATATATAACAATGGTGCTCTTAGAAGCCATTACTGGGTTTAATTTTGACAGTTTTTACCTTCTGGATGCTTAAAAATCCGTTTTTATGTTTTTTATACTCTTTTGTAACTTTAAACTATTTACAGAAGGTATTTTTGGTTTGCAGAGGTCCTTTTTAATAGAAAAAGGTACAATTAGGCTTTATTCTAGTTTTAACCTTCAATTTAGTTCCAAAATTGATCTTCAAACTCTTTACAGACTCAGGAAAGGTTCATGTTATCACTCAGTAATTTCTCAAGGTTGAGGAAAGAAATCACCGAGGTAACCACATACCTACTTTCGAGCTTTAGGATCTAGCCTTCCTAAGGCTCAGAGAGGGCTCTCTCTATAAGATTTAACTTTGTTTTAATGTTTGATTTTACGCTAGTTATAAGGACATTTTGGTTTTAAGATTTGGTTTGGTTGGTGCAAAAAATCACTTAAAGATATGGATATAAATAGATTTGGTTTTCCATTGGGCAAAAGGAGTCAATATGTCAAGCAGACAGCTGAAGATCAAGACCAAAAGAAAAATATTTTCAGGGCAAGATAGATAATTCACTAAATACCTTTGAAGGCTGATTGGTGAAGTGAATTAATCAGGATAAAGAGAAATTAAGGATTCTTTGATCCAGATAAGGAAGGAGAATAAAGAAGTCATTCAAAAGAGGGAGAAATTAAGGGTTCCCTACTTTGGAAATCAATAGAAAACATCTAAATGATAAATAGTTAATGACAAAGTTCTTTTAACAAATTCAGTAGTAAAATTCCTTATTTATCATTCAAATTTAGAACACATATATGGATGCATGTAAAAAATAAGAGGATAAAAAATAACAGTAGAAAATACTTCACTTGAATGGCTCATCACATGAATCCTTAAATATGATTCTTTATGGTTTTGATCCAGTCTGCTACTTGAACTTGCTACAAGAAATCATTTAGATTCAACAAAAATGACTATAGAAATCTTCTGCAATTTATTCCACACTCAATACTTCAAATGATGAAGTATTTATAAAATTCTAAACTAGAATATCTTGAAAAAATATCAAGATTGGTTTACACATATCTCAAACTATTTTACATAAATAGAACTTAATAAGAGGACACTCAAACCTAATAAATCTATTTGGCACTATTTTTATGGATTTATGGTGACGAAAGAAGAGAAATTTGAATTTGATATCAAATCTTAGTTGATGGTGAGGCTTCCAAGTCACTAACTGTCTCCTTTCTTTGTGCATTTTGTTCCAGAAATTATACAAAATTTGTGTCCAATGATACCATTGTATATATAAATCTGAGATAGATATGAAAAAATTGAAAGATTTTATTATAGATTAATATGTTATTGAGATAAACCTCTCTCATTTTCTTAAACTTCCACTCCCGTTGTTCACAATAGGCTCTGCAAAAAGATGTGTAAAACAGAATTTTGAACAATCTGAAAAATAGGTTGTCAAGATGTGCATGTATCTCTCCTTCTGTTATACCTGTGTAAAAAGTGAGATAGGTTTTTGTATATTGGCCTCTTAGGAACATGAACGTCCACCCATTTTACAAGATTCATCTTGGATTGGACACAATATTTTTTGCAAAACTATGACTTAAACAGGAAATTTCTAAAAAATGTCCCTTCTTGCTTTGTTTTCATCTTTTAGCCTTACTGTTCTTTTAACTGTTTTTTCTTTTACTTTGGATAAAATTTATTGTTTTTGGTGAAATTTTTTCATATCATTTTAACCATTACTGCCTCTGTATTTATTTTATTGTTTTACCTTGACTCCACTATCATCTTTTCACTTTTACCCTTCACCATGCAAATTTATCTCTTTGATCTCTCTCTGGCTTTGATTTAATCCTTTATTTGTACACAAAATGTTTGTTCAATAAATTTTTTTGATTTAAAATCTGAGAATTTGGAGCAAACAAGTTTGTCAACTAGTATTGAAACTGTTTGCCCAAATTCATATTCTGAGAATAAGCTGCAAAAATCAAACAATTTGTTAATGAAAAAAAGGTCTGTAAGGAGGGTTTCTCTGGGATAATGGAGGTTTTCTAAGGTTCTTAGTAGCAATTTGGTGATTTTAGTTCCAATTTAGTCTTAAACTAGAGTCGAAAGCATTATTTTTGGGTTAACAACTCTTTCTGTGCACAAATTGTAACCGAAATGACAAAAAAATGGTGTAGGCAGGCGGGTTTATTTGTTTTTTATTTAAAATTAAAATGAATTTAATGGTGGTCTTGTCAAATAAACAAATGGTTTGGCATGGAGGAGGAAGAAAAATTCCAGTGGTTTTCACAATAGGCAAAGGTGGTAAGCGGAATTTTTTTGGCGGATACGATCGAATAGCATTTAGAAGCGTGGGAGGGAGAGAAATCATGAAAACAACCTTTTTCACAAGGGTCGGGGTCTATTAAACATTGTGCATTGAAATGTGTGAAATAAGATCTTATCCGTCAGATCTGTCAGGCAAAGATCAAACGGTGTAGACTATATGATGAAGTTTTTAGTCAATAAGGCGTGGGGTCTGGGTATTTTTAATGATGTGGGGTATTAACTATGTATTAATTTAATGTTTAATACACAATTGGGTTTGTTTATTTATAAAGGGTTGTGGGTGTAATGTATAGTGGGTCCGACATGTAGAACATGTGCGGAATGAAACTATAGGTTATAGTTTAAAATATGGGTTGGGGTATTTAATATATGCGGGAAATATATTAATACAAGCTAAAGAGTAAATGGTGAGTTAATACATTATATTAGTGTTAATATGAAATGAATGAGTAGGAATGAAAAAATAATCTAAGTATAGTGTAAAATATGACTTTTAGATTGAATTTCTTCATTGTAAGTCCAAATATCATCACTTTAACATTTATACTTAGGCTAAAAGCATTTATGTGGGTTTTTTGAGTGTTTTTGTATAAAAAGGGAATTAGTCAAAGGGGTTTTACTTTTCCTAGGTAAATTGTATTTAGGAAAAGGGGTTTTATTAGGGTAAAATGAATGATGAAGGCGGAAAAGGGCTTGTTATGAAAGGGAAGGGTTTTTTTATGAAGGGGATTCCAATATTTTAGTACCAATAAGTAATAAATACATGGCTCTGGTCCCCCCAAAAGTCAGAGAAATGCTCTGAGCCTTTATAACTTAATGTTTTTAATACTGGAGTGCATTGTGGGGAGGGAAATTAGTAATTTTCTAGATAATGTTTTTCCACGCCTTGTAAAACTTCTTTCTACCTACCCATCATTTATTCTACCATTTTTTCCTTTATTTGTGTGGGTGCATTTGAGCTTGCAACCCTAAATACATTTTTATTTTAAAGTATAAACTATCTAATTCTAACCTTATTTCATTCGAGGGCTCACATTAAACTGCTGAGCTCCTCATTTATTCTCTAACTATCTAATGATTTTCCAAGTTTAAGCTGTTTGACATATCTTTATTCTCTATCTAACAACATGAAATTTAAAGCATGAGAGGTCAAGTTTAAGCTGTTTGATCCTCATGGATTGTGGCATATAGCACAAACTACACACAATATTATTTGCAAAAGTAAACTAAAGTAGTGGAATTTAAACTTGTAACACTTTCAGGTCTATTTTTTATGGGGTTAATATTTAATATTCTTTTGATCTTCGTTTCTTTTTGTCCTTTCATTATTCTTTTAGGACATACCCTCTTTTTATTTTTTATTTTGGGAGTAGATTTGCAGAAATCAAAGGTATGTACAATATTTCAAGATTTTAACAGAGTCAAATCAAAATTATGAATCCTATATTTATAGGACTCTAACAATGGCTTCACATGGGGATGACATCTCCTTGCGAGATGTCAAGAACTTTGTTGACTAGTAGCTTGATCCTTTGTGCCAATCCCAAACATGCACATTATGTGAATGAAAACTCTTGAACTGAATTTACACCTTTTTCTGCAAACTGAAATCTGATCTGAGACTTAAAGGTGCTGCAATTTTCAAACCAAACTATTAAATCATCAATGTCTTAGGGCCTTTTCCTTCGCTTCAAATCTTAATGAATTATTTCAAACTAGCTGAAAATTGTAAACTGAAATAAGCTAAAATCCTACCTACTTACTCTAATCATCTGTCGAACTGTTTGTTAGGTAAAATGAAACAACAAATGAAACCTTTTAAGCATTATATACTTTGATAGATTTTGCTGCATTTTCTTGTTGATTATTAAAACTGTAATTCTACAAACCATTAGAAACTTGTCAACAGATGTAAAGATAAGGAAAATCTAAATTTCCTTTGTTGACTCTAGAAAGTTTTCAAAAGGATCTTCCAAGATATATACACTAATGTTTAATTGATCTAAAAAAATGTACATTTGTTCTGGATGGCCTCCATGCAATGAAATTGAAATGTTGTTTTCATCTTTATCTCCTTGCAAAGTTTCAGATAAACTTTGTGGTGATATTCTACTGATTGTAATGTTTGACTATTGAAACCTTTTTCATTTTGATTCTAAAACTCATATTTAGTTAATGGAGGCATACTTTGAATGCATTCAATATCCAACATATCTGTTATTGGATCATGAAAAACTTGGAAGGATTGTTGCAACCAATTGCATATAGGCTTGAATGGAACTTCATATATTTCTGCAGACTTCTCATCCTTTGTTTCAAATATATTATACTACATTTCCTTTAAAATCTGAAATGATTCAAAACATAATGGTATAGAACTTTCGTGTGTCATTTGACCAAGTATCTCAATGGAATTTGATAACTGTAATTGTGAAACTGAATAATCCTGATCAAGTAATTCATTTTTTTCTTTGTTGTCCATAACAATCTCTAAAGACTGATGATTATTGATTGCATTAAAGTTGTCTCTAATAAACTGAAATAAGGAAAAACAAAGAGGTAAATAACCTTCACTTATTTCCTAATTTTGTGCTTTTCCTTTTGTATCATTTCTTCTATTTTACTTACAAAAAGGCTGAGTTTTATCTCTGCAATGTTTTTCTTCTCATCTTCAGCTTTCAACTTTTCATTCCTGATTTTCAGATTACCTTCTATATCAACTACAATGTTCTGAATTTGTACAAGTGTTTTTGGATCTCTTTCTCTTAACTAAAATTCTATTTTTGGATCAAAGGCACTTGGATAATGCAAGAGAGTTGAATCATGAGGAGGTCTAATATTTTTTGGCATTGAATAATAAACTTGATTAAATTTTTCAGAAAATTGTTGTATTGTTTCATTTGGATTTCTTTCTAACTGATTATATTCTTTTATGATCACAAAAAGATTGACTTTAATTATCCATTTGTCAATTTTATTTTTTACAAACTGCTGGAAATTTGAGATGCTTGCATTAGGCAGATTCTTGAACCAACTCTTTATTCTATTTTGCAAAGAAAGAGAAAAATGTTTTATTATAACATCATCTTCATCAATCTCAAATAAATCCATATAATTTTCAAAACCTTGAATATATTTTTGGGCAATGATGTTATTATTTTCTCCATCAAACCTCGGAAGAAATTTGTAAAACTTATCAGGGAAATCATGGAGTATAGGAGGTAAAATGAGGGGCTTATATCTATCAGGAACTTTACAAGGTATAGGAATATGCATAGGGATTGTAAGATCAGTATTGATTATTTGAGGTTTCTTAATTGTAAAATGATCATCATAAGATTCAAAAGAAAGCTGCTTGAAGGGATTAGGAGAAATAGTATTTACAATCTTTAAAGGAAAATAATTAAAAGCTAATATAAGATCTTCTCCAAAATACAATATACATTGAAAATTTTTCTTAATGAGAAAGAAAATGATGTCTTGGATTAAGATCCAAGTTGAAAGATTGATATTTCCATATTGTTCTTTCAGGTTCATTCCTCTAGTGGAGTTTTGATTGTGAAATTGATATGGAGTCACCGGGTGGATGGTTTTAACCTAGGTTTATCTAATCATTGTCCACCATCATATATCATATCTGAACCTATAAAATATTTATGAAGAAAATGTTAGTAATCCCGAGTGGAGTCGCCAATATTTTATTGCTCCGTAATTTCTCAAGGTTAAAGAAAGAACTCACCAAGGTAACGAAAGACCTACTTTCAAGCTTTAGGATCTAGCCTTCCTAAGGCTCAGAGAGGGATCTCTCTATAAGATTTAACTTTTTTTTGATGTTTTATTTTAGGATAGTTATAAGGACAATTTGGTTTTAATATTTGGTTTGGTTGGTGGGAAAAATCACTTAAAGAGATGGATAGTAATAGATCTGGTTTTCCATTGGGCAAAAGGAGTCAATATGTCAAGCAGACAACTCAAGATCAAGATCAAAAGACATATATTTTTAGGGAAAGATAGATAGCTCACTAAATATCTTTGAAGGCTGATTGGTGAAGTGAATTAATTGGGATAAATACCAATTAAGGATTCTTTGATCCAGATAAGGAAGCAGAAGAAAGAGGTCATTCGAAAGAGGGAGAAATTAAGGGTTCCCTACTCTGGAAGTAAATAGAAAAAATATACATGATAAATAGTTAAAGATAGAGTGATTTTAACAAATTCTATAGTAATATTATTAATTTATCATTCAAATTTAGAACACATATATGGATGCATGTAAAACATAAGAAGATAAACAATAACAGTAGAAAGTACTTCACTTCAATGGCTCATCACATGAATCCTGAAATATGATGCTTTATGGTTTTGATCCAGTGTGCTACTTGAAATTGCTACAAGAAACCCTTTAGATACAAAAACAATGACTATGGAAATATTCAACAATTTATTCCACACTCAATACTTCAAATGATGAATTATCTATACAAATTCTAAACTAGAATATCTTGAAAAAATATCAAGATTGGTTTACAAATATCTCAAATTGTTTTACATAAATAGAACATAATAAAAGGACACTCAAAACAAATGAATCTATTTGGCACTACTTTTATGGATTTATTGTGACAAAAGAAGAGAAAATCAAATTTTATATCAACTCTTAGTTAACGATGAGGCTTATAAGTCACTAACTCTCTCCATCCTTTGTGCATTTTGTTCCAGACATTCTGCAAAATTGGGGTCCAATTATACCTTTGTATATCTCAATATGAGATAGATATGAAAAAAGTGAAAGCGGTTATTGTATATAAATAGTTTATTGAGATAAACCTCTCTTAGTTTCCTAACCTTCCACTCTAGTTTTTCACAATAGGCTCTGCGAAAAGATGTGTAAAACAAAAGTTTGCACAATCTAAAAAATAGGCGGTGAAGATGTGCATGTATCTCTCCTTGTGTAATACATACTTAAAACATGAGATATGTTTTTTTATATTAGCCTCTTAGAAACATGAACCACCTGCCATTTTGCAAGATTCATCTTGGATTGGCCACAATAGTTTGTGCAAAACTATGACTTAAACAGGAAATTTCTGAAAAATGTCCCTTCCTGCTCTGTTTTCATATTTTAACCTTACTGTCCTTTTAACTGTTTTTACTTTTACTTTGGATAAAATTTATTGTTGTTGGTGAAATTTTTTTCATTTCCTTTTAAGCATTACTGCCTCTGTATTTAATTTTACTATTTTACCTGGACTGCTCTGTCACCTTTTCACTTTTACCCTTCACTGTGCAATTTTATCTCCCTGAATTTGATTTAATCCTTTATTTGTATACAAACTATTTGTTCAATGTAGTTTTTTGATTTAAAATCTAAGAATTTGGAACAAACAATTTTTTCAACTAGTATTGAAACTGTTGGCCCAATTTCATATTCTGAGAATAACCTACAAAAATCAAGCAATTTGTTAATGAAACATAGGTCTGGAAGAAGGGTTTCTCTGGGACATCAGAGGTTTTCAGAGATTCTTAGCAGAAATTTGGTGAGTTTAGTTCCAATTTAGGCTTAAACTGGAGTCGAAGGCGTTATTTTTGGGTTAACAACTCTTTCTGTTCACAAATTATAACTGAAATGATGAAAAAATGGTGCAGGCAGAAGGGTTTATTTGTTTTTATTTAACATTAAAATGATTTTAATGGAGGTATTGTCAAATAAATGGATGGTTTGGCGCGTAGGATGGAAAAAAACTCCAGTGGTATTCACAATAGGAAAAGGTGGTAACCAGAATTTGTTTGTCGGATGTGATCAAATATCATTTAGACACGTGGAGGTGAGAGAAATAACGAAAACAACCTTTTTCACCAGGGTCCAGGTTGGTTAAACATTACGCATTGAAACGTGCGAAATGAGAACTTAGCCATCAGATCTGTTGAGTGAAGATCGGACAGTGCAAACTGTATGATGAAGTTTCTAGTCAATAAGGTATGGGGTCCGGGCATTTTTAGTGATGTGGGATATTAACTATGTATTAATTTAATTTTCAATATACAATTTGGTTATGTTTATTCACAAAGGGTTGCGGGTATAATGTATAGTGGGTTTGACATGTAGAACATGTGCGGAATGAAACTATAGGTTATAGTTTAAAATATGGGTTGGGGTATTTAATATATGCGGGAAATATATTAATATGGGCTAAAGAGTAAATAGGGAGTCGATACATTATATTAGTGTTAATATGAAATGAATGAGGGGGAATGAAAAAATAGACTAAGTATAGTGTAAAATATGAATTTTAGATTGAATTTCTTCATTGTAAGTCCAAATATCATCACTTTAACGTTTATACTTAGGCTAAAAGCATTTCTATGGGTTTTTTGAGTGTTTTTGTATAAAAAGGAATTAGTCAAAGGGGTTTTACTTTTCCTAGGTAAATTTTGTTTAGGAAAAGGGGTTTTATTAGGGTAAAATGAATGATGAAGGGGAAAAAGGGCTTCTTATGAAGGGGAAGGTTTTTTTAATGAAGAGGATTCCAATATTTTAGTACCAATCAGTCATAAAGCTATGGGTCTGGTCCCACCAAAATTCAGAGAAATGCTCTGAGCCTTTATAACTGAAGGTTTTTAGTATTGGAGTTCATTGTGGGGAGGGAAATTAGTAATTTTCAAGATAATGTTTACCCATGCCTTATAAAACTTCTTTCCACCAACCCGACATTTATTCTACCATTTTTTCATTTATTTGCATGGGTGCATTTGAGCTTGCAACCCTAAATCCATTTTCCTTTTAAAGTATAAACTATCTAATTCTAACCTTATTTCATCTCAAGGCTCAAATTAATCTGTTGAGCTCCTCATTTATTCTCTAACTATCTACTGATTTGTCATGTTTAAACTATTTGACAGATCTTTATTCTCTATCTAACAACATGAACTTTAAAGCATGAGAGGTCAAGTTTATGTTGTTTGACCCTCATGGATTGTGGCATTTAGGACATGCTACACACAATCTTAATTGCAAAATTAAGCTAAAGTAGTGGCATTTAAACTTTCAACACTTTCATGCTTTATTTTTGATGGGGTTCATATTTAATATTATTTTGATCTTTGTTTCTTTTTTTCTTTTGATTGTTCTTTTAAGACATATCCTTTTTCCATTTTTTAATTTGGGAATACATTTGCAGAAAGCAAAGGTATGTCCAATATTTCAATATTTTAATAGAGTCAAATCAAAATTATGAATCCTATATTTATAGGACACTAACAGTTCAAATAAGGTTCTTCAACTCATTTCTTGGGTAAAATAAACCTAAAATAGTTAAATCCATGTACAGAAGGGTTTTGAGTATTTGCAAAGGGATTTTTGAGTCATTCACAGGTTAAAGTATTCGAAACTATGGTTTTATCAAGGTTTCTATGGAAAATACTTTCTTTGAAGGGAATTAATGTCTTTCTGTAGACACACAGGCTTCACAAGTCTCATATTGAGAGAAATAGCTCTTTCAAATGATGAAAGGGTTAATTTATTTGAATAATATCTATTTTTGAAGATATTTCGACTTGAAATAGGGTTTCTGACGTGTCTGGATACTTTTGGAAGATGTTGAGGTATTTAAAACATAGTTTGGTTAGTCTGATCGGTTGCAGCATCAAATTTGGGACAAATTTTGGTATTTGGGCATGAACCAGGGGTAGCAGCGTCTTTCTTTAGTCGAAAAAAGGCTATCGCAGCAAAAAAAACGCAGAAAAAAGATTTAAAACATATGGATATGAAGTTTTATAAAGAATTTGGGTTTAAACACTGTGTCTAGTTAATGCAGGTCGAATCGAAATGGAGGAATTTTGGCACCGGGGGGGTGAATACCATCAACAGTTATTGGACAGTTGAAGAGTGGTTTGCAGTTTTTGGACAATGAATTAGATCTAGCAGTTTTGCGCCGCGTGGAGGAGAGAGAGGAAGATGAAACCCCCTATTTCGAAAATCCAAAATGGATTATCGACGACGCTTTTGAAAATGTGATATTGGATGTGGTTCGTCAGATCTGAGGAAGGGCTTTCGAATGGTGGGGATTGAGCGGTGTAGTTTCTATGCATGTGGGTGTGAGGCCAGGGATTTTTATTATGTGGCGGGGTCAAGTTAATATGTTTAAAATAGAGTTTTAGACATATAAACTAATGCATTAACAAGAAAGGCAGATATATGGTTTACATTCCAAGTGGGTGATATTTAAGTATAAAGCGAAGGGCGGGTAATATTATATATAATATATTTTAACCTATGGGGAAGCAGGATAAGTCACGTGGGTTTTTAGAACCATAGGTTAATATTATAAAGTGGGTTTTGGGTTATTTAAAATAAATGAGTTAATATAACTATGAGGAGGGGTGTTTAAAAGGAGTTGATAAAATAAATTAAAGTTAATATGAAAATGAATGTGATGAGTGAAAATATACATAAATGTACTAAGTAAAAAGTGCATTTTAAGCATTTGGGTGCAATGATTGGACCATTTTAAATATTTGCACTTAATACTTAGGATAAATAGTATTTTTGGGTTTTTTGAATGTTTTTTCATGAAATGAGATTAGTTAAAGGGGATTTTAACTTTCCCTAAGAAAAAAGGTGTTTTAACTTAGGAAAAGGGATTATATCTTTGGAAAAGGGTGATTATGTCAAGGAAATGGGTTTGTATGAAGAGAATCCAATACTTATTACCAATAAATTAGTAATCCTTGGGTCTGGTCCCAACAAAATTCAGAGAAATGCTCTGAGCCTTTCTAACTGAAGATTTTGAATACTGAATAATTTGAGGGGAGGGGAATTAGTAATTTTCCAAATGAAGTTTTATTACATGCCTTGTAAAAATTATTTTCTACCTACCCATCATTTATTCTATCATTTTTTCATTATTTTCATGGGTGCATTTGAGCTTGCAACCCTAAATCCATTTTTCTTTTAAAGCATAAACTATCTAATTCTATCCTTATTTCATTAGAGGGCTTAGATTAAATTGTTGAGCTCCTCATTTATTCTATAACTATCTAATGATTTGTCAAGTTTAAACTATTCGACAGATCTTTATTCTCTATATATAAACATGAAATTAAAAACATGAAAAAGTTAAGATTAAACTATTTAACTCATATTATATTATGGCATTTTGAACAAGCTTCACATAATCATTATTTTTGCAGTAAAAATAAAAGTAGTGTAATTTTGACTTGCATAACTTTCATGTCTTATTCTTATCTCTTTTTTTTTTTGGGGTCCATTTTTTATTCTTTTTTATCTTTTTTTTCAGGTCCTTTGATTTTTCTTTGAGGACTTTTATCCTCTTTTCATTTTTTATTTTCAAATATGGGAAAATGACTTGCATATAGCAAGGTATGTACATATTTACAAGAATAATCATAGTCAATTAAAAAATTATGAACCCTATTGTTATAGGACCCTAATAGTGGTTCCACATGGGGATGGAATTTCTTGGTGAAATGTCAAGAACTTTAAGACTAGTCGCCTTTGAATTTAGACTGTGATGACCTTGTAAATGTTGTTTGATCTCTGCAATTACTCATACTTATGATATTTTAGCTTTCAAAGTTTAGGGCCTTCTCTCCAGGCTTCAACTTTGTTAGTAAAACATCCAATCCAATCTAAAATCTACAATGTTATATAAAATGGATAAAGTAAATCAATTTAACTACTGGTAATTTCTGAAGATTAGTAATGCTTCAACATTCTACCATTGAATCCCACTTTAGAACTCTGTCACCAATGTAGAAATCATCTTCTTTACTCTTTTTGTCAAAACATTTCTTAATCATATCTTGGATAACTTGAGACTTAAGATAAACCTCTTCTCTTGTTTGCTGTAAGTGAATGGTTTGATTAATCCTTCTTTGACTGTCATTGGTCTCAACTTGTAATTCTTGGATTGTCTTTATTACAAGTACTCCTAAGTAAGATGGAAAAACAACATCCATTCCATAAACAAGCTGGTAAGGGGATGCACCAATAGTTTTTTTGTTGGTAAGTCTATCTTCCCATAAGGCATTAACTAACCACTTGTTCCAAGTTTTCTTATTATCTTCTAGTAATTTCTTAATGATGTTCACAAGGCTTTTATTGGAAGATTCAGCAAGGCCATTACCTTGAGGGTAATATGTAGTAGAATGGCCAAGGGTAATGTGGTATTTATGACAGAAATCAATCATCTTTTTGGATTTGAATGCAGTTGCATTGTTAGTGATAATCCTTTGGGGAAATCCAAATCTTGAAAGTATGTTGTTTTCTAAAAAGGAGATAATGACACCGTCAGTGGCTTGCCTGGAGGGTATGGCTTCTATCCACTTAGTAAAATAGTCAGTGGGTGTCAGAATCCACTTATGTTGAGCTGAGGATGGAGGGTGAATTTCACCAATGAAGTCAAGACCCCATTGTTGAAATGTCATTTATGTTGAGATGGGTTTTAAGGGCAGGGGTAACAAATTCTTCTTTCCCTCAAATATTTGACACTTGTGACAAGAGGTCGCATACCTTTTTACATCTGCAAACAAAGTAGGTTAGTAAAAACTAGCTCTTAGGATTTTTTCTGTAGTTGTTTTCCAGTAGAGATGTCCTCCACAAGCACCTGCATGAAATTATTCTAAAACTTTGTTAGCTTCTTCTTTGAGCAAACAATTCAGTAAAATTCCACCATGATCTTTCCAAAAAAGTACATTGTCTATGATACAAAATATTACTACCTTTAATTTTAAGAATCTAGCTCTTGTTCATGATAATCCAGGAGGAGCTTGTAAATTTAGTAATACAAATATAATATCTGCATACCATGGTGAGTCTGAAAAGGCTTCACTGATCTCTGTAGTCACCATCTCTTCTTGATCATCTACTTGGGAGATAAAATTAATGTCTAAAGCATGACAATTTGATTCATCCATAAGTTTGGCTAAACCTTGACCTTTAATGAGTTTAGTGGGTTTTATTTCTATGTTATATTCCAAAATTGTGGCAATCCACTTGCCTCTTTTACCATCAGGATCATTCTGTCTTAAAATGTCCTTTACAACTACATTTGGAGCATAGACAATGATGTGTGAATAAATAATGTACACTCTAAAGTCTTTGATGGTCTTTACCAAAGCTAGGCCCTATTTCTCCATGATATTGTACTTTAAAGTGGTATCTCTGAGTGATTTGCTAAAGAAAGCTATAGGTTGTTTGTTGGGGTCTCGTGATTTGGCAGATTGGTAGACCAAATGATAGGGTAATATGAAACCAGTCTTTGGAGTCCTAGGACCTAGCCTTCCCAGACTCAGAGAGGGATCTCTCTATTATATGCAAATGATGTGTTCTTGTTTGCTTTATATGGTTGATTTTAGGCTAGATGTTAAGTGTAGGTTTTGTTGATTTTTTTGGTTGGGTAAGATGAACAGGTAGAATAGGTGGAGTGAGAAGTATTTAAATCATTGGGCTATGCAGTCAATAAAATTCATGAGTATCTAAATAATGAATTAGAGTGCACTGCAGGGCCAATCTAGTGTGGTAAATGGATCCTTAAGGTCACGAGTGAAATGAAGTGGACATTAAGTTTGGGAAAAACAAGTTAAGGAAAAAGGCAATGAATTATCCTTTGTCATATACCCATAAACAAGAAGGTCTTAAATATGATAATAAAAATATACTAATCATGAGATAGGGCAAACCATTTACTCAATGACAATACTTAAACAAATAAATATCTAAGATAAACATTCGAGTGAAACATAGAAAACATAATAGCTTATCTAACTTTAGTAAATTCACCTTCAGAATTAGAAAACATATAAGATGACACAATAACTTTAGTCAATCAAAGAGGGAACTCCTAAACATTGTTGATTAAGCTACAAAGAACTCTGAGGCAAACTGATAGGCATGGGCAAAGGGCAAGATCAGAACAAGATCTCTTTGACTTAACCTAGAAATCAATACTTCAAAGAGAGATAGTTTCAAACAAGCAAGGCTTACCATGAGTCATATTTGTAAACTAGTATATTAATCCATGGATGAAAAAAACAAGCATAAGGAGGCTTGAAGAGTAGCTAATAATTCTTCAAGCACACCTAGCAGAGGAAAACATCAAGGCCATAGAAAATAGGAGGACTAAGGTGCTTCAAGGAGCATTTTTCAACCCATACTCTTCTATTATATAGCAACAAAGAAGAATGAAACATAATTATAACAAGAAAACATAAAAAAATTAAGAAGTCATCACCATTAACCAAGCTTAGGAATCCTGCAAACAAGCTTCACCATCATCAATCCAAGCAAGCCATTCATCAACTTCAAAAAACCAATTTCTTCTCCAAGCTCATAAAAACCATGTATTTCTCTCTAAGTTCATAAAATTCCAACATTTACAATGAAGCCCTCATGCGCTATTTAACTCAAAAAAGGAGGTAAAAAACCCTAGATAGGGTTGGAAAATGTCAAAATCACTCACAAATGTCACTTATGCCTAGGAGACCTTGCAACGCCCAAGGCACAAAATTTAACATGATCGGGAGTCTTGCACCCAATTCTTGAATTTTGGTCCTAAACACACTAAACAATCCATTTTCACAGCACCACTTTCAATACAAAATCGGGTCTTTTGCAATCGAGTTTTGGACCCCTTCCCGATGTCAAATTTGGCTCTGTGATCGCTCGTTGGAAAGCCTGATGAGTCTAATTTCCAAAAAAAATTGTAGTTTCTAGATCCAGCTCACATATTCTAGTCAAAAAGGAAAAAAATCCCAAGAATTTCATTTGCGCAGCGCTAGGTCCAAAATAGTGGCAGAAAGGTGAAAAAGTGAGGTTTTTTGACCTTTTGAGGTGTCAAACCTGCTCCAAATCATCTGAAAATTGGTGAGAATAATGTAATAAATGTGATAAATACAAAAATTTCAATTAATTCTCTTGAATATGCTCCATGTGCTAGCGTAGCGCTAGTGGCACTGTGCTAATGAGCCTAAAAAATCTCAAATAACAAAAATTGCTCCAAATTTGCTCAAAATTGGTGGAGAGGTCCCTTAAGGGGTCTTCGAAAGCTTTTGAGAAGCTCCAGCCAGAAATCCAAGGATTTCATGCTCTGTTTACTCCTTTAGGGTTTGGGCCTCAAGGAGGGCTTCCTTCAGTTTGGCACAAACAAGCTTGTGTTTCTTTGTATAATACTTTGTCATATTTCTTTGCAGATATAAGCCTTCATTTGCATTCTTTAGCTTGGCCTGTAGGTATATGTTTTCCCTCTCAAGCCATGACTCCCAATCATGTTAAATTTTCATGGCAAGGAGTTTAGTGAGGGAAAGTTTCTCTGCTAGGGCTGATTCCTCTTCCTTTTGTTTTGTCAATGCTTTCCTTAAACCCATGGTTTTTGGCCACTTCCTATGTTGTCCCTCTTCACCTTGACATTCTTTATATGGGCCCATGTATTCCTCTAGCTTGACTTGTGCTCTTTGGGATTCTTTCTGGGCTTTGAGTGCTCTAGCCTCATAGATGGCTTGGTGAGCACTCATTTGCTTATTTTTCATTTGATAGAAGTGAATGACATCCTTTTCACTCTCCAACTCAGCTTCTATGTCTTTTATTTGTGCATTCTTGTCTTGGAGGAGGGAGTTTGAAATCATTGTTTCATTTTCTTCATCACTGTCTATATGGATAAGTTCAAACTCCTTTTCTACTTCAGGACCCACCTCTTCCACCTTTACCTGTTGCTTACCCTTTTCCATATTTCCCTTTCCCTTGTCAAGCCTTGGAGTTGATGCAGATGGCAAGGCCCCTTGTCTTTTGGAGGCAGCAAGCACTTGTCTTGGCTCTCTATGGTATGGGCATGCAAGAAGAGTGAGGGTGGTTTTGGTAGTGTCTTCATCATGGCTATGACCCTTGGTGTTTTCACCATCTCCTTCACCTTCATTATGATCCCCATCAGTCATCTCATGCTCTGTTTGATCACTGCTTTCTTGACCTTCAACACCATCATCATCATTACCTTCCTTACTACCTTCGATGCTGTCATCTTGGTCTTCAATTTGACTATTAGCCTCTGCACTTTCATCACTTTGGTTTTGTTCATCACTAGGGTCTTTTTCTTCATCATCATCTGCATTGTTGTCATTCTCATGTTCACTAGGATGCTGATAAGTGTCATGATTGTCATGACTATCATGACTATCTCCTTTGATGTCATGTTTCTTATTGCCTTTCCTATCAGTGTCATTTTCTTTATCATTGTCCCCTTCATCAAAATTTGTTTCTACCTCATCATCTATTTCCATGGACTCTGCCTCATCATAATCTTCTTGGTTCCCAACATTGTCATCAAAATCATCTTCACTGTGATCTTTTTTTTCCGTCTCTTCTTCATTTCCTCCAACATCCTCTTCCACGGTGGTAGAGTTTTGTTTACTGTATTTTTAGCTGTCAGACTCCTCTTTTTTATCAATGTTTTCTTGGTCATCACTTTGTTCATTTTCACCATCACTTTCTTTACTTTGGGCTGAATCAATGGTATCATTACCATCACTGCCTTCCTCCAAATGCTCATTGTTTTTGTCTTCATCACTTCCGTGTTCATCTCCCTCCTCTTCAACATCATTTACCTCTTGTTCTTCTTCATTAATTTATGCCTCTGCCTCACTAACTTCATCACCTTCACCCTGATCTTCTTGTGATTCTTCATTGCCACTTCCTGCTTCAGCTGATGCACCAAGAGAAGGAGAGGAAGGGAGGTTTGCGTGTGGTGATGGTACTTGTGAAGATGAGGAAGGTAGATTTGGTTGATAAGGAGGTTGTGGGTTTGTGAGGTTTTCTGATGTAGGGGCATTAGATTCAGAAAATAATTTGTATTTTAATAAACATAGGAGTCTTGAGTTTTAAAATAATATTGGTTTTTTATGTAAATTATTAAAGTTTTTGAGCGATTAATGAGAGATATTAATTATTGTGAGGATTTTGTAAATGTTCCCGAAAGATTGGAGAACATGAGGGAAATAGGATAATTGAGATTCATAGGGATTGAAATATTGAGAATTGATTTTAAATATTAAGTTAGAAATTAGCTTTATGATTTTTGGGATTAAAGAGAATCCTTAGAGATAAAAGAGAGATTTTAGGACTTAAGGATTTTGAAGATTTTATTGAGGATCTGAAACTAAATTTGTTCAGAATATTTTGTATAAAAATAATAAGCCTAAAAGGCAAAGTAGTAGACAGGAGTCAGAGTAGGGTTTGGAAAAATAGAGTTTGTAAGCCTACGATTAGTAGTTGAACAGGGCCATTGATTTGAATATTTGGCCAGAGACAAGGAGTCTTTGGTAAATATTTGACTACATATATATAAGGGATTGAATTCTGAATCATATGTGTATTGTTTGATTTAATTCTGCGTGAGGAATGTTTTGAGTCTCTGTGAGCAAGTGTATAATAAAACTCTGCAATAGGGTTGAAATGGTACTCTGTTTACCATTGAAATATTAGATGGAAATACCGGAATAAGGTCATTGAATTGAAGGGCATAAGGAATACATGTGTGACTAGATGAATTTCATTTGGTTAGATTCAGTCATCGATCACTGAAAGGATCGATGACATAATGGGAATTGAATCTTCAATTTGGAATTCTGTGTTTATTACATTGGATTATGCATATGGACAACATGTTTTCTCGAACCGTAGTTTGGATCGAATGATAAGAGTTGAAGACTGTTCAATTGCAAAATTGGAACAGCAAAGGCCAACGCAAAGGCACAGGTTTAGAAGTGCTTTTGTAGTTTTAATGACTGTTCAAGTGATACTTCCACGTAGTTTTAATGAGAGTTGGTATGCAACCAGAAGATGGATCTTCAAAGTGTGAAATCGATGGTAACAAGACTGTGATGACGCAGTGAAATTCAGAATCAAAAGAAGAAGGGAATCTTGTGCCAATGTGTAGTGGAAGAGATAGCAGAACTGTGTGTTGGCACATGTGGATCCAAGAGATCGAGAAGCACAAAGTAAATGAGAAGGCGTAGTGAAATAATAAGTAGTGAAACCATAATGAAGTATGGAACCTCAAGGACGCAGAGGAAGTAAAGCAGAACTGTGAGCAATTGAAGCAATCAGAATCATGAAGGGAGTTTCAAACCCAAACCGGTGGTTTCGCACTACAAATAAATAGTAATTAGTATTTTCTGAAGGAAACATGATAGCGCTCAGACATCAGCATGTGGCACTTGTGGTAATTCAAAACCATTTTTGTCGCGTGAGGTTGAAGGTTTAAATCCCGTGCAATTTTGTTATGCGACCACTGTGGGATTATTGATTTGGAGAGAAATGATGCGTCATCCGTTCAATGGTGGAAAAGGTATGTATGGTGGAGTTGTGGCCATATGTGTTATACAAATGGATCATCGACTTGTGTACATTATATTCACTGGTGGAGTTGGTGAGTTAAAACTTATGTCAAATTTATAACATAAGTTTAAACTTAGAAATCTCATGGATATGCAGTAAAATGAACATATGCCACGTGAGGTAAGTTGGGTATACCACATGTCAAAATACTTGAATTATTGACATGTTTGTCAATTCCATAAAGGTTGAATACATGCAGGTTGAAATTATATGAGGCTATTCCAAAGTCGACTTTCGAATTAAATGATAATGTGTGGCTGAAAAGAATATATATTAATGCTTGTTAATATCCAGATTTGCGAGCACATATCTCACATTGTAACTAGGAGATTTTAAAAGTTATGGGCCATTATTAATTTGGATTAAATAAAAATTCGATTGTTGATTCGAATAGTCATAAGAAGGGTTTAAACTTTGATTAAGACCGAGAATGGTATTAAGATGAACAACTTAGTATATGAAGACTCTAAAGGGGTTTTATTTATAAGGTTTTAAATCAGATATTTGAATGAGAAGCTTCCACAAGATAGTTTGCCAATATTGGCATTATCTTGGTTTATGAAAAATGAATGATGCATTTTTATATGCACTGTAAGGAAGAATGTGGGTTAGCAGCACTCAGGCTGCTATCAAGTGGTATCAGAGCCAGAAATAGCTCTTTTTGAAAGTTCAAGTTTTTTCTAATTGAATGCATGTGTGATGAAGAAGATCAGATTTTTTTGAAACTGATAAATTGTAGCACATAGATATATAGTGCAGGTGAGAGGTGAAACAAGATCATATAGGGATCTTGAAGGTGAGTTGACAAATGTTATTTTAACTCTAGTTTTAAGGACATGTTTTCAAAATTCAGGTTGCAGGTAGGTTGAAGGAAATCTCAGCAAAAGGAGATCACAGCTTTGAGAGCAGTGATGAAGGAATCCAGCAAAGGATTCTAAGTGGAAGAAGAATGTGGCAAAACCTTGAATAATTCCAACAAAGTTTGGATGAAAAGGAAAATTGTGTTCTTAGATGTTGCAGATGAGTTAAATCCTAGGATGAGCATAGAGAAATGCTCAAAAGGTTCCAGTAGATAGAGAACCAGTGATTTCCAAAAGACCAAATCCAGAGGAAGAATTGGTGAGGTAAGTTGTAACAAGAAGGACTTGTTATTACAAAGGATTTTGTACAGCTCATGGTGAATGAGTGAAGAAACTCATGGATAAGAAGATGACTACTGATAGTCATAGAAGGGATAACAGAGGTTCAGAGAGAGACCAAAACAGAAGAAAGGGGAAAGAAGATGCGAAGGAAAATGGCGTAAGGCAGCAGTTAGCTGATGTGGAATATGAGAAAGAATTAGCTGAGATAAGGAACCAATTTAATAAATTGAAATTGATGATGGAAGAAATCCAGAGAATTGGTTGGCTCATGAAGAAGAGAGTAAAGTGGCAGAGGCTACAAGAGAAGAGAGAACAACAAGTTAACCTGAAATTAGCAGAAGAACTGAAAAAGATTGAACAGATGATGAATGTACAGTTGGGATGTGTAGAACTAAGAGAACCTGAGTTGAAAATGGAAGTTTCCATTTGTGAAGGAGAAGAGGGAATTATTGATGATTTCTTAAACTATTGGAAAAGTCGAGTTCCGCTGGATAATGTAAAGCCTTGTATTTTTGAATCTAATGATTCTGATGTGGTTACAGGTTTTGCAGAAGAGGATGAGAAATATTTTGAAGCTATCAAGAGTATGGGGAAGAATCTTTCAGAAGATAAATACTCTGAAGAAGAATGTCTCTTGAATGAGGAAAGCAGTGATGCATTTATTACAACACAAGAAGAAATTCTTGTGAAAGAAGGAGAAGAAATTTAGTTTGAAGCACTGAAATGTGAAGCAACAGATGAGACTATTGAAATTTGTAATTTTCAAACTGAAAATTTGTGTAAAAATGTAGAAATTGTAAATGATGGTGAAGTACTTAAATAATTCCAAAGAGAAATTGCATTGCTAGAATATTTGTTTGAAAACTATGAATATGATAGGGAGATTACAGATGGCAGAGTTCACTACAGTCAACAAGAACAAGAAAACATCATGGAAGCAGATGGTGTAAAAGAGAGACTTGTTGATAGTCTTGAGAATTATTCAAAGAATTCTTTAAGGAAAATGAATTAGCATATTGATGTGCTGATAGAAGAGAAAAATTTAGGACAACATACTGAAATGCTGGCAGGAGGAAGAAAGGCACTGAAGCCTTATGATTTTTGTTTTAATAATTGATTTTTGAATGTAGGTTTTGTTGGTGCTGGAGAAAATTTGACACAGGTGGGAAGTCAAATGAAGGGAGAGGAAGAAAATTCTGTGGAATCATTTAATCCATGGAATGAAGAAATTAAATTTTTGGAAATAATGCTGGAGAATTAGGATTAAATACAGGAAGAGAAATCTCAATTTAAATATTGGGAATTGCAGAATGTAAAATTGCAAGATAGCAGTAGAAAGTACACTATGTACCAGTCCAATAAATTGCTGAAGAAAGAAGGCAAGGAAATTGTCATAAGTGACAATTTGGAAGAATTTTTTAGTTGCAGAAAACAAGAGCGTATGGATGATAGGGTGGCAGTAAGAACTCACCAAGAAATAGCAAGAGTAAGAGTTCAACAAGTAAGAATAGAAGATCAACAATTAAGGAGTGAAAGAAATCAACAAACAAAAGATTTATTGGACAAAGAAATTGAACTGACGAGAAGGATAATGATGAAATTATCTCAGAGAAATATATTAGCAAGAAAGAAAAGCAGCAGCAACAGAGGAATGAAAATGATAGATTGTGAAAGTGCAGCTAGTGGAGCAAGGCAGCATAAAATATGGAGACTTGGGGAAAAGCAACAAACAACATAAAAAATAGATGATCAATTATAGAGTTCAAAGTGTGGGATCCAGGAAGACAAGGACCAAAAGCATATGATCAGGAGATCATGATTATTTTTAACCTTGGGAGTCTGATGTAGGGGCATCAGATTCAGAAAATACTTTGTATTTTAATAAACATAGGGGTCTTGAGTTTTTAAAAGAATATTGGGTTTTTATGTAAATTATTAAATTTTTTGAGTGATTAATGAGTGATATTAATTATTGTGAGGATTTTGTAAATGTTCCCAAATGATTGGAGAACATGAGGGAAATAGGATAGCTGAGATTCATAGGGATTGAGAGATTGAGAATTGATTTTAAATCTTAAGTTAGAAATTAGTTTCATGATTTTTTGGATTAAAGAGGATCTTTAGGGATAAAAGAGATATTTTAGGACTTAAGGATTTTGAGTATTTTATTGAGGATCTAAAACTAAATTTGTTTATATTATTTTGTATAAAAATAATAAGCCTCAAAGGCAAAGTAGTAGACAAGAGTCAAAGTAGGATTTGGACAAATAGAGTTTGTAAGCCTACGAGTAGTAGTTGAACAGGGCCATTGATTTGAATATCTAGCCAGAGACAAGGAGTCTTTTGTAAACATTTGACTACATATATATAAGGGATTGACTTCTAAATCAGATGTGTATTGTTTGCTTTAATTCTGCGTGAGGAATGTTTTGAGTCTCTGTGAACAAGTGTATAATAAAACTCTGCAATAGGGTTGAAATGGTATTCTGTTTACCATTGAAATATTTGATTGAAATACTCAAATAATGTCATTAAATCGAAGGGGCATAAGAATTACATGTGTGACTGGATGAATTTCATTTGGTTAGATTCAGTCATCGATCACTGAAAGGATCGATGACATAGTGTGAATTTAATCTTCAATTCAAAATTCTGTGTTTATTACATCGGATTATGCATATGGACAGCACGTTCGATTGAAATGTAGTTCATA
This sequence comes from Pinus albicaulis, assembly GCA_034641835.2. Taxonomy (NCBI): domain Eukaryota; kingdom Viridiplantae; phylum Streptophyta; class Pinopsida; order Pinales; family Pinaceae; genus Pinus; species Pinus albicaulis. Next base: position 972,482,462 of record CM076584.1, on the reverse strand, counting down.
TCAAATGATAAGGGTTGAAGATTGTTCAATTGCAAAATTGGAACAACAGAGGCAGTCGCAAAGGCATAGGTTTAGAAGTGCTTTTGTAGTTTTAATGACTGTTCAAGTGATACTTCCACGTAGTTTTAATGAGAGTTCATATGCAACTGGAAGACAGATATTCAAAGTGTGAAATCAATGGTAACGGGACTGTGACGACGCAACAAAATTCAGAATCGAAAGAGGAAGGGAATCTTGTGTCAATGTGCAGTGGAAAAGATAGTGAAATTGTGCATTGGCACATGTGGATCCAAGAGATCGAGAAGCGCAGAGTAAATGAGAAGGCGTAGTGAAATAATAAGCAGTGAAACTAGAATTAAGTATGGAACCTCAAGAACAGAGAGGAAGTAAGGCGGAACTATGAGAAATTGAAGCAATCAGAATCATGAAGGGAGTTTCAAAGCCAAACCGGTGGTTTCGCACTACAAATAAATAGTAAGCCGTATTTTCTGAAGGAAACATGATAGTGCTCAGACATTAGCACGTGGCACTTGTGGTAATTGAAAACCGTTTTTGTCACGTGAGGTTGAAGGTTTAAAACCCGTGCAATTTTTTTATGTGACCATCGTGGGATCATTGATTTGGAGAGCGATGATGCATCATCTGTTTGATGGTGGCAAAGGTATGTATGGTGGAGCTGTGGCCATATGTGTTATACAAATGGCGCATCGACTTGTGTACAGTTTATTCACTGGTGGAGTTTGTGAGTTAAAACTTATGTCAAATTTATAACATAAGCTTAAACTCAGAAATCTCATGGATATGTGGTAAAATGAAAGTATGCCACGTGAGGTAAGTTGGGTATGCCGCAGGTCGAAAGACTTTAATTATTGACATGTTTGTGGTGAAACAAAATTCCATAAAGGTTGAATACATGCGGGTTGAAATTATACGAGGTTATTCCAAAGTCGACTTTAGAATTAAATAATAACATGTGGCTTAAAAGAATATATATTAATGCATTTTAATATCCAGATTTGTGAGCACATATCTCACATTGTAAATAGGAGATTTTAAAAGTTATGGCCCATTATTACTTTGGTTTAAATGAAAATTTGAATGTTAATTCGAATAGTCATAAGAAGGGTTTAAACTTTGATTAAGACCGAGAATGGTATTAAGAGGAACAACTCAGTATATGAAGACTGTAAAGGGGTTTTATTTATAAGGTTTTAAATCAGAGATTTGAATGAGAAGCTTCCACAAGACAGTTTTCCAATATGGGCATTATCTTGGTTTATGAAAAATGAAAGATGTGTTTTTATATGCACTGTAAGGAAGAATGTGGATTAGCAGCACCTAGGCTGCTATCATCTTCATGGGTTATGAAGACATCCCATGGTATAGCCTGTTGCTCCAATTGATGTAAGACCACCATCTTGATCAGGGAATGGTGCAACAAGCTATGCATTTGTTGTGTGGGATTCATCCTCTGTACAATAGAAGACATTTTCTCAATGCTCCTATAGAGATAGTAGGGTAAGTTTAGCACCTTAGCTCCTGTGAAATGCATAATGAGTCTGACATGATAGGTATAGAGTCTGGAGTACCTCCCCTCACAGGTGAAGTATTTCATGATAACCAACATTAAGGAGGAAAATCTGTGTTTGAGGTGTGAGAAAGGGAAAACAGTTTTTTTGCCTCCTCTATACCTTGTTTTGATAAAGGGCTCTAGAAATCTTTGTTTAATTTGCCCTTTTTAAACCACTTTTCACCCACAGCTGGGATACATGTAGCCTCAGAGATGGCACATGCTGAGATCTCAAAATCTACTCCTGCAAGGCTTGATTGCTTGTTGTGTAAATTGGGAATGTTCAAGGTGGCTCTTTACTTGTTTGATTCTCTGACAAAACTGAAAACATCTTGCGTTTTGAAAACATGACAGGATCCTAGGAGAGAAGTTAATGGCTTCTGTGATTTGAGGTTCCAATCTATTCACTTTTCCTCCCTTATGTTTTGGTCTTAAAATCCTTTGACCACTTCACTGCCACTGTTGTTTTCATCTCTTGACATAATGATGGGAGTTGTGGTTTTGAAAATATAGGGTTTGGTGAAGCAAGGTGAAAAAAGGTGATGGAGTCAACTTTGGAGAATGGGTGTTGTGGAGGCTAGGGTTCTTAGTGTTTAGTGTAGCTCTGGAGCCTATGGAAAGCCTTTCTGAAAAGTATATTGCAGCCACCCTCACTTACTCACCCTTGACATCAAACTAGTCTCAAGGAGGTTTTTCTTATAAACAAAGGCTTGTTTTGTATGACGGCCCTAGTGTTTACCCACTTAGGGTTTGAGTTTCAAAGCCAAAAAATACTTAAAATTTATTAAGAATTTCTTTAGGGACAAGGTAGAGAGGTAACCTACCAATTTTTGGTCCTTTTCTAAACTTTGGAGGCCAATGGAGGACGAAAAATTGAACTAGGGAAAGAGATTTAGCCCTTTGAAGGTTTTTGGCATTTTCACAATGCCTCGCCCGTGCTGTTAGGTCAGGTTGTTTGCGCAGCACCGATAAGGCCTGCATGCTGGTTAGCGCAGTGCCAGATGAGAGGCAGTGTCTGCCAATCTCCTGGGTGAGTCAGGTGGCGTTTGCGCAATGCCTGGACAATTGTGCACGGTGTCAAGTGGCTCATTAGTGCAACACACGAGTAGTCATGCGGAGGTGTCAGGTGGAGCACAGGGCACGTGCATTGTCTACCAGTCTCTGGGTGAGTTGGGTGGCCCGTTAGCACAACGCTCAATATTTGCATAGAACCCAGGATTATTAGTGCAACACAGTGTAATTTTGAATGGGCGGAGGTCTGGTTAGTGTAACGCTAGCCTGTATTTTCACAGCGTCAGTGGTTTTCGTAGTGCCAGAACCACTTTTCCTAGAAACAACCCAAAAAACCTGTTTTTTCTCCTTAAGCCTATTTCTTCTCACCAAGTCCTCAATAAGTTTGAAATGAAACAAAAACACCTTCATGCCCTTTGAGGGAAATAAATCAAACTTGTAGACCCACTTTTACCATGTTTTCCAATATTTTTGGTCATTTCACTAATACTCTTTTATATATTTTGTAGGGGTTTCTTGAAGGCCTTTTTCAAAGCATCTTTTCTTCTTCGTTGGTGGTGATATTTCTTTGAAAAGATATAGATGTCCTTTTTATTTCTTTTACCTTTGAAAGTTTGGGCACTTACTCAAACTGTCTTTGGCATATATTCATCAAACTGAAAACCCTGTTTTTATCGCCTTGGGAATTTTTTATTGTAGGTGACCTGAAAAATCTCTTTTACCTTTTGTAGATTCGATAGTGATATGTGTTTTTGACAAATAGGTCTGCTTCAGGTTTACCATGTTTTTCCCTTGGCCATTTGAAATTTCTGCAGGTGCCACAACATATCTTTTTTGGTCTACTTGTCATTGTTTGGACTTTGACACCTCATTTTCTGAACAGTAGACTCATGTTTCAACTTGATTTCTCATTTTAATACTTGACCTAATGCTTTCCTTTCCCTTGATATTTTTGAAGACCAGTGACTGTATTTGGAAACTAAGCCTCTTATATTGATACCCTTTACAATTTCTCCCTTTGGTGCAGGTGAAATAGTGCTTCCTTTGACAAAACCTAAGGGACACCTTGGATAAATTTTGGATGCCATCTATTGTTTCTGAAGGAGGAATTATCATATTCTTTTGACCTATTTTTTCTATCTTCCCAAACTCCCAGGTTTTAGGGCTGTTAGAGAAAAAATAAGTAGTGTTGTCTTCTAATTTCTCTACATCCCTTTCAAGTTCATTTATTATTTCTGAAAATATTCAATGTGTACTTGGTGGAGTTGAGGTGACTTCTGTCCTTGTGGTTCTTGTACCGACTTCTTGCTTTGGCAACAATGTTTTGCCAATTAGTCAAAAAACCCTGATTCTCTTTAAACATAGGCCTGATGTCTTTCTCTTTGTTGTGGATGTCTTCTTGTGATGATTTCATCCCATTACCTTACCTCTTCTTATGCTAATGGAAACCTTGATCATTTTTGTAGAAATGTGAACAAGGGAAGTTGTCCCTTGTAGAATTTGTGCTTTGGCCAAGGAGGCCTTCCTTGAATGGCTTTTGATCAGTTTAGGACCAAGTTGCTTGACCTCTTCTTCTTTGAATGTAGCCTCTTTATAAGGTAAAAATAGATATTTTAGAACACCAAATCAACCCTATGACCTACAAAACCCTAGGTGACCTAGTTGAAGGTTCCTTGGACTTGGCCTTTTCTTGAAAACTTGAATTGGGATCCTTAGGTGTAAAACAAAGTTTTTGATAGACTAATGTATTGAAGATCCAAAATCCAAAGTTCTTGGTTTATCTAAAGAACCTATAGAGATAGTTTTGAGACCATCAGTGCTTGGGGTATTTTTGGAGATATAAGAGGGATGGCTGATTGGTGGCTCTAGGTAGTAGTGAAGGTGTTTTTCAGGCTAAAAACAAGATAGAGGATTGAGGCCAAAGGTGACAAAATATAGAAACAATGAGTGACATGAGGCCATGATAGTTTTTCTGCGATGGGTGTGCTGAGCTTGACCTGATGGGATGATGAAATAGTGAAAAAATTATCTTAAGGATGATGAAGGCAGTGAGATTTATAGAACTCACAATTTTCATGAAATTTGTTTCCATAAATCTAGGATAAGTATTTATTCATCCATGAGAAGAAAAAATTATTGATGACTAACAGTGGCTCCACTTGGGGAGGGAAGCTCCTTTTCAAGAGGTGTCCAGAACTTCAAATCTCTTGGCTTTATGAAGACTAGTGCCTCATCCATTGGGAAGATTTTTACTTCTTTTTCATTTGTTGATGCTTCTTTGAAGTTTTGTTCTCAATAATCTAAAAAACATGGTTAGCTCAACTTCATCTCTACCTACCAAACCTACTTGCCTAACATTTTTTTTCACTTGGGTGCACTTGGACTAGCAAACCCTTGACATCATTTTATTTTGAAAGCATAAAATACTATCTATTTCTACCCTTATTACTTCCAAGAGTTTAGATTAGGCTAATGAACTCTCTTATTCTCTACCTAGTCTAATCATTTGTCAAGATTAAGCTGTTTGAAAAACTTTATTCTCTATTCTGTTGACATGTAATTCAAAACATGATCAAACTAGGATTAGGCAATCTAATTTTCCATGGGCTATGACATGCAGACAAGCTGCACACATGCATTATTTTTGTATAAAGAAAAACTAGAAAACATGAGGGCTATCGTTCAGAATTTGGTAGGCATCCCTATATTTTCTCTTTGGTTCAATTTTGAGCATCTGGAACTAGTATCTTTCATTCCTAATCTATCCTTTTTGACAAGTCAAGTTTGAGTGATTTGACAAGCTCTCTTTCACTAAGTTATCGGCAATAAATTGAAAACATGAACAACCATGATTAGGCTAGATGACTAAACAAGACTTTTTGGCACAAGTAGTGACATTTAGGCTTGCACACTTTCATCATTACTATTTTTTGGTTATGGGGTTGTACCTCTTTTCAAATCTGCCCTCTTTTTTCACCTTTTCTCTATTTTTGTGTTTTCATTTTCAAAACAATCTATAACTAAAAGATGCTCAAAGGCTAAGCTTACTTGCATGCCTATCTATCCTAATCTAATTTTTACCTGATATACATTCAGCTAGTGAAATATCTTTTCCAATAAAACCAATCAAGAAGATGATTGCATGAGGGATCTTGGTTCAACTCTTTGAGGGTGCTGACAAAATTAAAAGGCCACTCCCACCTTACTTGTGTTTGAACATTAGTGCCTAAAATGTTCTTGAAACTATGCATCGAAATTCTCTTTACATGTTTTACTCCGTCTTCAAATGTCTCTAACAAATTAGCAAAGGGATCTTGAAACAATACCTAATGTGAAGATTCAGGAGATAAGATTGATCTAGGACTGCTTCTTTCCCCACTTGGTTGAACCTGGTACTTTTTTGGGAAAGATAATTTTCCTCTTCCTCATGATAATATGAATTGGTATACTCATCATAGATTGCAATGTTTCCCTCCAGCACACTTGATATGTTCTCATAGAGTGGGCTGAAAACTGTGTGAAGGTCATCATATTGATGAGCAGGAGCACTCTTTGACAATAAATATTCCCAAGAAGGTAGTGTAACAACTCTCATGTGATCATCAACTTCTAAGCCTTCATCTGCAATTTGTAATTCAACAGAACTTGGTGGGTACAGATTTGGAACTAAGGAGGATTCCATGTTCCAAATGATCTCCTTAACCTTTTCAGGAGAAGGCTTCTTATTGAAAATTTTCTCAAGAAGTTCATCATCCTCCTCAACCTCAACATCAAAGCTGAAAGACTCCTAATTTCCAATTATGTGAAAATTATTTCTGATGGATTGAAGTGAAGTAGAGAAAAGAGTCAGAGACTCTTCACTTACTTCTAATCTTTCAAGGCTTTCCTCATCAGTGTCATAGGTGACCTGTCTTGGCTGATTACTTCTTTCGATATGATGATAGTGAAATTCATCTCACGAATCAAATGTTGATGGCTCTGCAAGGTTAGCTTCTGTTTGGAGAACATCATCATCATCACACTAATCAAAATTTGGAGAATCATCAACATAAATAATTTCCCCAATCAAACATATCGGATTACCAGTTTGTTCTTATTTGAATTGATATACAAATTCACTTTCTAACTTATGGTAGACAGAATTAGCAGGAGAATGAACATAAATATTTTGGTCATATGAAGTCTTAGAGGCTATCTACATGTTTAGAAGCTTATTTATTTCTTCTTCAATTAAAAAAGGAGGAATTTTTCTTTTTCTTTGGAAATAACTACAGCAGTTCCCTTTCTCTTGCAAAAGCTGATTGAGAGGTTGAATGTCTTCTTGAGCCTCACCTAGAAGAGATGATGAATCATCACTTGTGTTTTTAGAGATATATTGTGGGTTCTCTTTCATTCCCCGATTGATTTCATCCTCAACCAACCTTTCTTGATTTTTGTGAAAGTTAACTTGAGCATGGGATTCATGAATAGTTGCTAAGAGATCTTCAGGATGCAAATTTGCTTTCAAAATCTGAAATGAATTAAAGCATAAGGGTAGAGATCCTAAACGTTTTGGCTCCTCCTCCATTTCAGATTTTGTGATTTGAAGATGGCTTGAGGGAAAGAGTTCTAGATATGAAAAAAGTTTTGCATCATCCATCTTGTCCCTAATTGATTTTTTAGAGCATTCCACCTTGTTTCTATTTTTAATTTGTTTGTAGTGTTTTCTTAGTAGTGAAGCACAAGATATAGGAAGGTATCTAGTACCTACTTGACAAGCTTCTTCACTCTCTTCTTTGCAGTCTTGCTCATTATGCACATTTTTTCTGTTTTTCTTGTCTTGTAGTGATTGATTTTGTTCTTCCCAAGGAAAAAGTGTAGGTTGTTTTGAATAAGCAACACTGACCTTAACCTTGTGTTCTTCTCCTTTCCTGTCAAGTAGATGCATCAGTTTGCTGAATTTATCTATCAACATCTCTAGATTTTCCTCTTTGTTCATACTTGGATCCATCTTTGTTTATCAGAAAGAGGTCACTGCATCTTTTCAACCAATCTATATTTCTCTACCAGTGGAGTCATTAGGTCTATTGAGAGTTGTGGAGTCACCAGGTGGAAGGTTTAAAATTTTTTTTCCCCCATTAGCATGATTGGGATTGCTCAATGTATTCCCAGGGGAGTCTATGAGGACTAGTGGGGTCAACAGGGCCACTGAATATCAGAGGAGTCGCCAGGTGTAGGATGCTTACTATTTTAAGGATGTACTTGTTGTCCACCATCAACAACTGAATACCAATCTAAGGATGTCTGTGAGTTTTCTGAGACCTAAGGAATACTTATTTTGTCACTAACTCAGAAGGTTCCACCGTGATCACTAGAATGTTAGTGTGGCGATGAGGTGGTAGATTTACTGAATTTTCTAACTCTAATTGAGGGTTAAAAGAGTCTTAAGATGTATTCAGGAAACTACATACTCAAAAGTTCCCACCGTGATCGCCAGAATGTTGGCATCTTGTGATTTGGCAAATTGGTAGACCAAATGATAGGGCAACATGAAACCTGTCTTTGGATTACTAGGACCTAGCTTTCTTAGACTCAAAGAGCGATCTCTCTATTCTATGCAAAGGATGTGTTCTTGTTTGCTTTAGATGGTTGATTTTAGGCTAGTTTTTAAGTGTAGGGTTTGTTGATTTTGTTGGTTGGGTAAGATGAATAGGTAGAATAGGTGGAGTGAGAGGTCTTTAAATAATTGGGCTATGGAGTCAATAAAATTCATGAGTATCTCAATAATGAATCAGAGTGTGTTGCAGGGCCAATCTAGTGTCGTCAATGGATCCTTAAGGTCATGAGTGAAATGAAGTGGACATTAAGTTTGGGAAAAAAAAGTTAAGGCAAAGGGCGGTGAAGTATCCTTTGTCATATACCCATTAACAAGAAGGTCTTAAATATGATAAGCAAAAGATACTAATCATGAGATAGGGCAAACCAGTTACTCAATGACAATACTTAAACAAATTAATATCTAAGATAAACATTCCAGTGAAACATAGAGAGCAAAAGAGCTTATCCAACTTTAGTAAATTCACCTTTAGAATTAGAAAACATATAATATGACACAATAAATTTAATCAATCAAAGAGGGAACTCCTAAAAATTGTTGATTAAGCTACAAAGAACTCTGAGGAAAACTAATAGGCATGGGCAAAGGGCAGGATCAGAACAAGACCTCTTTGACTTAACCTAGCAAGGAGTACTTCAATGAGAGGTTTCAAGACAGAGTTTAGATAGTTTCAAACATGTAGGACTTACCATGAGTCATATTTTTAAACTAGTATATTAATCCATGGATGAAACAAACATGCATAAGGAGGCTTGAAGAGAAGCTAACAATTCTTCAAGCACACCCACCAGAGGAAAAAATCAAGGCCATAGAAAACAGAAGGACTAAGGTGCTTCAAGGAGCATTTCTCAACCTATACTTTTATGTTATATAACAACAAAGAAGAATGAAACATAATCATACCAAGAAAACATAAAAAAATTAAGAAGACATCACCATTAATGAAGCTTAGGAATCTTGCAAAAAGGCTTCTCCATCATCAATCCAAGCAAGCCATTCATCAACTTCACAAAACCAATTTCTTCTCCAAGCTCATAAAAACCATGTATTGCTCTCTAAGTTCATAAAATGCCAACATTTACAATGAAGCCCTCATACTCTGTTTAACTCAGCAAAGGAGTGAAAAAACCCTAGATAGGGTTGGAAAATGTCAAAATCACTCATAAATGTCATTTATACCTAGGAGACCATGTAATGCCCAAGGCACAAAATATCTCATGAAATAAATGCTAAAATAACTTCTTGCACCCAATTATAGAGTGATTTGCTTCCAAAAACACTAAAAAATGATTTTGCAAGAAATGAGTGTGTTTTTTTTATTTTTGGTCCAAAACACACTAAACAGTCCATCTGCGCAGCACCACTTTCAGTAGAAAATTGGATCTTTTGCAACTAAGTTTTGGACCCCTTCCCGATGTCAGATTCGGCTCCATGATGGCTCATTGGACCCCTTCCCGATGTCGGATTCAGCTCCGTGATGAGTATACTTTCCAAAAATTCTTGTAGTTTCTAGATCCAACTTCTATAGCCTAGTAAAAATTCAAAAATACCAAGACTTTCATTTGCGTAGCACCGAGCCCGAAACAGTGGCAGAAAGGTGAAAAAAGTGAGGTTTCTTGACCTTTTGAGTGGTCAAACCTACTCCAAATCATCTGAAACTTAGTGAACATAATGTATGAAGTGTGAGAAACCCAAAAATTTCAATTTCTCCTCCTACATATGCTCCATGTGTTAGCGTAGTGATAGTGGTGCTGCACTAATGAGCCTCAAAAATCTCAAAAAACAAAAATTGCTCCAAATTTTCTCAAAATTGGTGGAGAGCTCCCTTAAGGGGTCTTGGAAAAATGTTGAGAATCCTCAGCCAAAACTCCAAGGCTGTCATGCTCTTTTTCCTCCTTTAGGGTTTGGGCCTCAAGGAGGGCTTCCTTAAGTTTGGAACAAACAAGATTGTGTTTTTTTCCATAATACTTTGTCATCTTTCTTTGCAGCTCTAAGCCTTCATTTTCATTCTTCAGCTTGGAATTTAGGGGTATGATTGCCCTCTCAAGCCATGACTCCTGATCATGTTCAGTTTCCATGGCAAGGATTTTAGTGAGGGAAAGTTGCTATGGTAGGGCTGATTCCTCTTCCTTCTGTTTTGCCAATGCTTTCCTTAACCCCGTGGTTTTTGGCCTCTTCCTAGGTTGTTCTTTTTCACCTTGACTTTCTTCATATGGGCCCATGTATTCCTCTAGCTTGACTTGTGCTCTTTGGGCTTCTTTCCAGGCTTTGAGTGATCTAACCTCATAGATGGCTTGTTGGGCACTCATTTTCTTGTTTTCAATTGATAGAAGTGAATGGCATCCTTTGCACTCCCTAACGCAGATTCTAGGTCTTTTATTTGTGCATTCTTATCTTAGAGGAGGGATTTTAAAATTCTTGTTTCATTTTCTTCATCACTATATATATGGATAAGTTCAAACTCCCTTTCTACTTTAGGATCCTCCTCTTCCAACTTTACCTGCTGCTTACCCTTTTCCATCTTTTCCTTTCCCTTGTCAAGCCTTGGATTTGATGCAGATGGCAAGGCCCCTTGCCTTTTGGAGGTAGAAAACACTTGACTTGGCCCTCTGTGGTATGTGCATGAAAGAGGAGTGAGGGTGGTTTTGGTAGTGTCTTCATCATGGCTGTGACCCTTGGTGTTGTCACCATCTCCTTCACCTTCACTATGATCCCCATCAACCATATCATGATCTGTTTGATCACTTCTTTCTTGACCTTCAACACCATCATCATCATTACCTTCCTCACTACCTTCTGTTATGTCACCTTGGTCTTCAATTTGATTATCAACCTTTGCACTTTTTTCACTTTGGTTTTGTTCATCACTAGGGTCTTTTTCTTCATCATCACCTGCACTACTGTCATTCTCATGTTCACTAGGATGTTGATCAGTGTCATGACTGTCATGACAGCTATCATGACTTTCTTGACTATCACCTTTGTTGTCTTGTTCCTCATTGCCTGTCCTATCAGTGTCATTTTCTTTGTTACTTACACTTCATCAAACTCTATTTCTGCCTCATAATAATCTCTGTGGTTCCCAACATTGTCATCAAACTCATCCTCACTGTGATTTTTTTGCTCTATCTCTTACTCATTTCCTCCAGCATCCTCTACCATGGTGGCAAAGTTTTTTTTACTGCCTTTTTTGTTGTCAGTCTCCTTTTTTCTATCAATGTTTTCTTGGTCATCACTTTATTCATTTTCACCATCACTTTCTTTACTTTGGATTGAATCAGTGCTATCATTACCATCACTGCCTTCCTCCAAAGGATCACCATTTTTGTCTTCATCACTACCTTGTTTATCTCCCTTCTCTTCAACATCATTTCCCTCTTGTTCTTCCTCATTAATTTCTGCCTCTGCCTCACTGACTTCATCACCTTCACCCTGATCTTCTTGTGATTCTTCATTGCCACTTCCTACTTCACCTGATGCACCAAGAGAAGGAGAGGAAGGGAGGTTTACCTGTGGTGATGGTACTTGTGTAGATGAGGAAGGATGATTTGGTTGATGAGGAGGTTGTGGGTTTGTGAAGTCTTCATGGGTTATGAAAAAATCCCAAGGTATACCCTGTTGCTCCAACTGATGTAAGACCACCATCTTGATTAGGGAATGGTGGAACAAACTATGCATTTGTTGTGTGGGATTCCTCCTCTGGACAACAAAAGACATTTTCTCAATGCTCCTATAGAGATAGTAGGGTAAGTTTAGCACTTTAGCTCCTATGAAATGCATGAGGAGTCTGACATGATAGGTATAGAGACTGGAGTACCTCCCCTCACAGGTGAAGCATTTGAATATAGCCAACATCAAGGAGGAAAATCTATGTTTGAGGTGTGAGAAAGGGAAAACTTTTTTGCTATCTCCTCTATACCTTTTTTTGATAAAGGGCTCTAAAAAGTATTTTTCCAATTTTCCCTTTTTAGACCACTTTTCACCCACAACTGGGATACTTTTAGCCTCAGAGATGACACATGCTGGGATCTCAAAATCTACTCATGCAAGGTTTGAGTGCTTCTTGTGTAAATTTAGAATGAGGAGCCTTGTAAGCTCAGGGTGGCTCTTTACTTGTTTGATCCTCTCACAAAACTGAAAACATCTTTCATTTTGAAAATATGATAGGATCCTAGGAGAGGAGGTAATGGCCACTGTGCTTTGAGGTTCTAATCTATTCACTTTACCTCCCTTATGTTTTGGTATTAAAGGCCTTTGACCACTTTCACTTCCACTGTTATTTTTAGCTCCTCACATAATGATGGGAGATGTGGTTCCGACAATATAGGGTTTGGTGAAGTAAGGTCAAAAAAGGTGATGGAATCAACTTTGGAGAATGAGTGGTGTGGAGGCTAGGGTTCTTAGGGTATAGTGTAGATTTGGAGCTTAGGGAAATCCTTTCTCAAAAGTATATTGCAACCACCCTCACTTACTCACCCTTGACATCAAACAGGTCTTAAAGAGGTTTTTCTCAGAAACAAAGGCTTGTTTTGTATGAAGGCCATAGGGTTTACCCACTTAGGGTTTGAGTTTCAAATACACAAAATACTTAAAATTTATTTAGAATTTCTTTGGAGACAAGGTAAAGAGGTAAATTATCAATTTCTGGTCCTTTTGTAAACTTTAGAGGCGAATGGAGGATGAAAAATTGAACTAGGGCAAGAGATTTAACCCTTTGAAGGTTTCTGGCATTTGCGCAACGCCCTGCTTTTGTTGACAGGTCGGGTTGTCTGCGCAGTGTCTGGTGGGAGGCAGTGCCTGCCAGTCTCCTAGGTGAGTCAGGTGGCATTTGCGCAGCGCCCGGATAATCATGTAGGGTGTTGGGTGGCTCGTTAGTGCAGCGCCCAAGTAGTCGTGCAGAGGTGTCAGGAGGAGCACAGGGCGCGTGCACTGTCTGCCAAACTATGGGTGATTCGAGTGGCCCATTAGCGCAGCGCCTGATATTTGCATAGTGCCCAGGATTAGTAGCGCAACACAGTGTAATTTTGAATGGGAGGAGGGCCGATTAGCGCAGCGCTGGCCTCTATTTGCACAATGTCGATGGTTTGTGTAGCGCCGGAATCAGTTTGCCCAGAAACAGCCTGAAAATCATGTTTTTTCTCTTTAAGCCTATTTTTTCTCATAAAGTACTCAATAAGTTTGAAATGAAACAAAAACACCTTCATACCCTTTGAGGGAAATAAATCAAACTTGTAGACCCACTTTTACCATGTTTTCCAATCTTTTTTGTCATTTGACCGATACTCCTTTATATCTTTTGGAGGGGTTTCTTAAAGGCCTTTTTACAGGCATATTTTCTTCTTCTTTGGTGTTGATAGATGTTTAAAAAGATATAGATGTCATTTTTATCTCTTTTACCTTTGAAATTCTGGGCACTTACTGAAACTGTCTTTGGCACATATTCATTAAACTAAAAAACGTGTTTTTATCTCCTCGGGCATTTTTTTATTGTAGGTGATCTGAAAAATGTCTTTTACCTTTTGCAGATTTGACAATGATATGTATTTTTGACAAAGAGGTGTGCATCAGGTTTACCATGTTTTTTCTCTTGGCCACTTTTTATTTCTGCAGGTGCCACAACATATGGTTTTTGGTCTGCTTGTCATTGTTTGGACTTTGACACCTCATTTTCTAAACAGTAAACTCATGTTTCAACTTGATTTCTCATTTTAATACTTGACCTCATGCTTGCGTTTCCATTGATCATTTTGAAGACCTGTGACTGTATTTGGAAAATAAGCCTCTTATACTGATACCCTTTACAATCTATTTCTTTGGTGCAGGCGAAACAGTGTTGCCTTTGACAAACCGTAAGGGACACCTTGGATAAATTTTGGATGCCATCTGTTGTTTCTAAAGGAGGACTTATCATCTTCCTTTGACCTATTTTTTCTGAAAATATTTAATGTGTACTTGGTGGAGTTGAGGTGACTTCTATCCTTGTGGTTCTTTTACCGGCTTCTTGCTTTGGTAACAATGTTTTTCCAATTAGTCACAAAACCCTGATTCTTTTTAAACACAGGCCTGCTATCTTTCTCTTTGCAGTGGATGTCTTTTTGTGAGGATTTCATCCCATTACCTTACCTCTTCTTATGCTCATGCAAACCTTGATCATTTTTGCAGAAATGTGAATAGGGGCAGTTGTCCCTTGCATAATTTGTGCTTTGGTCGAGGAGGCCTTGCTTGAATGACTTTTGATCAGTTTAGGACCAAGTTGCTTGACCTCTTCTTCTTTGAATGCAGCCTCTTTATATAGGAAAAACTGATATTTTAAAACACCAAATCAACCCTATGACCTATGAAACCCTCGGTAACCTAGTGGAAGGTTCCTTAGACTTCGCCTTTTCTTGAAAACTTGAATTGGGATCCTTAGGTGTAAAACAGAGTTTTTGATAGAATGATGTATTGAAAATCCAAAATCCAAATTTCTTGATTTATATAAAGAGAATTCAGAGATATTTCTCAGTTCTTGGGGTATTTTTGGAGATATAAGAGGGATGGCTAATTGGTGGCCCTGGGTAGTAGTGAAGGGGTTTTTCAGGCTAAAAACAAAATAGAGGATTGAGGCCAAAGGTGAAAAAATATAGAAAAAATGAGTGACATGAGGCCATGATAAGTTTTTTGGGATGGGTGAGCTGAGCTTGACCTGATGGGATGATGAAATAGTGAAAAAATTATCCTAAGGATGATGAAGGCAGTGAGATTTCTAGAACTCACAATGTTCATGAACTTTGTTTCTAGAAATCTATGATAAGTATTTAGTCATCCATGAGAAGAAAAAATTATTGATGACTAACACTGTTCATAGCCCTGGTCGTTTTTCTGTAGTAAAACTTCAGCAATAGTGTGTTCTGAAGAAAAAGAGAAATAAATAAAATCCTTCTTAAAGTCGGAACTTATAAGGACCTGTGTTTTGGTTAAAGCTTGTTTAATTGATTCAAATGATTGCTTGGCCTCAATAGTCCATTTAAGAACTGAATCGTTTTTTAGCATATTTTTAAGTTCTCTGATTATTTCAGCTATATTTGAGATGAATTTTCTAAGAAAGTTAATTTTACCTAGAAAATATTGTAACTCTCTAATGTTCCTAGGAGGACTAATGTTAAGAATGACCTCTATTCTGGCAGGGTCTATTCTAATTCCCTCTTTAGATATAATGTGTCCAATTAATTTACCTTCTTCTAATCAAAATAAAGTTTTCTTAGGGTTTAGAGAGATGCCAAATTTTTTGCATTTAAGAGAGACTTGCCTGAGATGATCCAAGTGCTCATAATCAGTCTTTGATAATACATTAATGTCATCTAAATAAATAACTAAGAATTCATGAATTTCCTTTGCAAAGGCTATATTCATAGCTCTTTGAAAAGTGGCTCCTGCATTCATTAACCCAAACGGCATTTTTATGTACATAAAAGTGCCCCATGGAGTAGTAAAAGCAGTTTTGGCTTGGTCTTCTGGTTGGACTAGAGTTTGGTTATACCCTGAAAATCCATCTAAAAGTGAAATCCTAGAAGAACAAAATACCCTTTGGAAAATGTGATCCATCTTTGGTAAAGGTTAATTGTCTTTTAAGTATACCTTATTTAAATTTCTAAAATCAACACATAATCTAATTTCTCCTATCTTTTTCCTAGTGGGAACTAGATTAGAAACCCAATCAAAATATCTGATTGGTGCAATTATTTGGGTATCATAAATTATTTTTACATCTTTTTCAATTAAAGGCATCCAAACAAGATTGATCCTTATTAAATTTTGTTTCAAAGGTTTTTTGTCCTATTTTATAGGTATTTTATGTTGTTTTATGCTAGTGTCATATGATTTTAGGTCCTCACAACTCCAAGAAAAAACATCTTCAAATTCCTTAAAAAGAGCTATGCATTTTTCTTTTTCTTCCTGAGGTAAAGCTTTGGAAAGTTTAATCATCTTAGGTTTTAACTCTGTACCAATATTACATTCCTCAATATCAAATCTAAGTGGATCCATTTTCAGTTTTCTTACATCATTTGAGTCAAATAAATATTCTAAAGGAGTTAAGCGTTTTGGTAAAAAGTTATCTTTTAAGTTCAAAATATCAAACTCATTGTCAACTATCTCTCCATTCTCTACTTTATATAAATTATCTATGTCTGATTGACTAAATTTTGTAGGTTTAGAAAAACTTAAATTATTTACATCTATATTATTCAAATCAATTTCACTATCTAAATTCTGATCTATGGTACAATCTGTATTTATTTTACAATTATGAAATTCACCTTCATTGTTCATAAAATGGTAAATCTGTTGATCTTGTGAGAAAATTTGCCAATATTTAAGATTATCTAGAATTATTGGTCTGTGTTTGACCTATATAGTATATCTATGATTTGGCTGAAATGGCATATTACAGGTACTAGAAAAAGTTGCTAGGGAGTGAGCCTGTATGTTCTGTTTTCTTGGTATTGCAGAAAAATTACATTCTAATAGTTATTTGATCAAATCTAACACAGTTTCTCTATAATGGCTTAATCTTGGATTATAAACAAAATATTCTCCATTTATATGTTTTACAATTAACTCTGAGTCTCCCATAATTGATATTCTTTTACCTCCTAAATTCCTAACAATATGTAGTCCTAAAATGAGAGCTTCATATTCAGCCATGTTATTAGTACATTTGAAATTTGGTCTGAAATCATGGCCTTCTGCATGATTGCTGATGGCAGGTGCCTTGCCTTTACCCACATTTTCATTCAATTAGCTATGCATATAAAATGCATCTCGAATCTCTACCCAATTAAAACTTCAAGTCTGAGAAAATTCATTTAGTTTTGCAGAAACTTTCATCTCATAACATATACTCTCAACGCATACAAGGCTCTTATATAAAACCCAATAACTCTCATTCCTAGAATGAAAATTAATTATCAACCAAACCAAAATCTCATTTCAGATATGTAGTCCTCAAGCCACTTCAACTCTTTGAAGAAATTACTTACAATAGTGCACCATGATTTTCCTTTTAATGTTAAATACTTCGTCCCTTTGCAATAAAGTCTTTCTACATTACAATAATGTAAGTCCACAAAGAAATAACAACATAGAAGACTCCCTACTCCTCTTTCCGGATTCCAATTCCCCCAATATAGAGTATAGCCTCTGCATAAATAGATTTCAGATCCAATGCCTCCACTTTCATGATTTTCTGAACTAATACAATAGTTTTCTCTAAGATTTGAACAACAGACAAGTTAAAAATGACAAATTTGCTTTCCCAGATTTTCATTCATTTCTTATTGATATACGCATGGTCATTTGGCATTACAACTCCCAACACCATTAAATACATAACACAACCATCGAATCAAACATATGCTCAGCTTTGGACTCTAGTGGAAGGCATATACAATGCTACTTATAACCAGCAAAAGAACTCCGCCTTCATAGTTCATTCATTCGAACTGCACCATCAACACCGTTCTTGGTTTCCCATGAACACATTCTCAATTCTGCCATTTGTTTTATTAACCTTTGTTCCTCAACATATTACGCATTCAAGGTTCAATCGACCCCAGAATTACTAGTCTTCAAGCTTCTGTTACACCTTCAAATTCAACCCACATTGACTTTCACTCTACGAGATTGGTTGTCTTTAACCTTTTTCGTGAATTCATTCAAGGAATGAATTTCTATTATCCCAATTATCAGACTCGCTCTTCTTTCTGAAGGATCGATATCCCTTGATCGAATCAACCAACGAAATTCCACTACAGGTTTAGAGTTTTTTTTTTGAAGCTTAAATTTCAAATTGCACTTCTCCGACATCAATTCCAATCTCGTAGTAGAGATATCGCTCTAGCAAACAATGCTTCCTATGCTGGGTCAACCATATTAAAATCTGCGTCATTCATGAAAATATTAACGTGTTCAATGATCATATACTAACATCTTGATGCATTCTACATAAACCCATCGAACTTACTAAATTCAATTCAGCGCTGATATCGCTTGCGGCCTCCATAAACTCATCGAACTTACAGTTCTTAGGTAGTTGAATCTCCAAATGATTCCTACAGCCTGTGCTTTCAAATTTCACTGCACCAGCAAACTCGTTCTTCAAGTCAATTTATCGTGACCTTTGATGCACGAATTTTCCTACGCAATTAAAATTGAATGGGGAAAAAAAACAACTCTCTGTTTGCCAAATTCGTTAACATTACGCCCCCATTGCTCCATCGCGCAATTCACTTAATATTAACCCATTTCACAACTCATCCTTTTCACAGATTAGTTCTCATCCAATTCTCTGCGCCAATTATCTTCGATCTAGATCGATCCCTTTGATACACAGTTCTGCTTCTGAGATTACGCCGTCGCTTACTTTTGAATTGAAACTCAAATTCAACTCCCTCTTGGATGATCGATTCTTTAAATGATTTATCTTCTCAAATATATGAGTAACCTTCAAATAGGAAATATGTCCAGGTTATCTAATATTTTGATTTATAATTCCATGGCCATTTCCATCAATGGAATCGATCAATTGCCAATGTCTCATTACAATTCAAATAATTACACAGCCTCATAAATTCATAATTTCTATAATCAATTTGCATCCATACCATTATAACTCAAAGTGGAATACAATTCATAAATCGAGTGTTCACATTAATAAATAAAACTTACATAGTGAATTCTCCTTCCCGGCCTGATCTTCGACTCAAATGGCCCTTTTCATTGCACGTAGGCTTACAGGAACAAACTCCTGATTGCCCAAAACTGAAACACTCCACACTCTATCCTATTATGATCTATTTTTCTTTTAAGACTTATTAATTTATACAAATTTTGGATGAACCAATTTAGGTTCAAATCCCTTTAATAACTCAACAAAGTCCTCAAATATCTCAACACCCCTACAATCTATATTTTATCCCTAAAATCTTGAAACCAAATCTAACTCAGGCTTCATAATTAATTCTTAAATATCTAAAATATAATTTCCCTCATGTTCTCCAATAATTTGGGAACAGTAACAAATCCTCACAATAATTAATTAAAAATATCATTTAATCACTCAAAAACCCCATTAATATTTACATAAATTCAATATTTTCTCAAAAACATAAGACCCCCTAGGTTTAATAAAATACAAAGTATTTTCTCGAATATAATGCTCCTGCATCAGTTGTTTTCCACATTGGTTATCCAAACTCCTACTCGTGCTCCTAATTTATTGACTGAACCATCAAAATCTAAATTCCATAATGATTCGTGAAAGATATTTTCACTGTCTGGTGTTTTGTTTTTACCTTTTAGTTCAGTTTTGATTTCAGCATCAGTTTCAGATTTGCATAATATGAATGAATCCATGTCATTGGGTGTAGTGCAAATTGGGTAATTTCTTGGTCTTTCTACACTAATTACCATGTATTTCATCAATGTTTCCCTATATATTTTCTTTGGTTGGCCAAAAACTGATATGGTTGCATATGACATATCAAGCTGTAGAGATCCTTGTAATTTAGCTCCCCATGAGCGATATAAGAGCATTCCATACTTGGGAGGGATGTCAGCTACTACAATTTCCATGAGTATGCTTTTACTAGGATATTGAACTAATGTGACACACAAATCTTTAATTAAAGCTAAACATTTTACTTTTCTAGAATCAAATGAAAAGAGATCTTTATACGGCCTAGTGATATCTACATTCAGGGTTTCCATTATTTCTTTTGGCATTAAATTGTGTGAAGCCCCAGAATCTAGCATTGCATTGTGTAATATTTGTTCATGAATAGTTAAGCTAATGTAAAATGGTGGAACTGCTCCATCTTGGTGTTTTCCATTAACATTAGGACCAAAAATAAACTCTATTTGATCATCATTTAGATTTACTAAATCTTCTCCATTATTCATGTTTAAGGTTTCAGTGATAGTTGTTTTGTAAAAAGCATGTTTTACCAATTCTGTTAAAGGAATTAGTATTTTTAATTTTGCAATTTCAGCTTGAATATTAAATGGGGGTTATGATTTTGCAAGCTGAATTGTTTCTTCCACTACAAGAAAAAAGGACATTGGTGAGGGTCATGCTTGTGATGGACCTAAAAGGTCTGTCACCAATGTCACATAGGGTGATGGTCCTTAAAAAAGTGTCACTATATGTATATAGAGTGATGGTCCTTTAAGGTTCGTCCCCAAAGCCATTTTCAATGGCACTTATGGGGAGGGTCGTTAAAGGCCCATCATTAATTCTCTCTTTGGTGACACTTCTAGTGACACACTTTTAATGACCCTCACCAATGCTCTTTTTGTTATTTTTGGTGACAGTCAAAAAATGTTCGTTGCCATTGATCATTCCAATGAGTTTTTGATGACCCTATATGCATGTTAATATTTTTTTTCAAAAGATAACAATTTAAGGCCATTATTGTGGAGTATTTTTTATGATATTTCCAAGGCCACAATGGTTATAATCAATCATTTTTTTAAGAAGTAATTAGTGTGTATCATTTCCCTCAAGTAATCACTAGTCGAATAGAGTTTTCCTATGAGTCAACACATGATTCCTATCTATTAAGTTTATTAGCTATCAAATTCCCTTTAGATAAAGTTCCACTAGTGTGTACTGGAAATTTATTATTTAATACATAATCGAGCTCTAGCAATTTTATTAATGAAAAATACGTAACACTCCTCAAAAATTCAGACACACCTTAAATTAATGCTTTGTCACACACTAACATTTCTTAGCACCTCACATGTATTGGAACATATTTTTACCTAGAACATCTTTTCATGACACTGACGCCCAAGAACACGGTGGCATGCACTAGCACAACATGGAACTCTCATAGCACGTGTTAGCATGCATGTAGTCCCTAGCATGCCCTAGAACACCTTGGTTGAATGCATTGAACTACATTAGCACTTGGCACACAATGCCAGTTGGCATGTATTCAAACCTATTATTAGTGTCACTATCAGCCCCTTTTGAAAAAGATAAAGTCCCCACTTATTAACCCTCTTATGTGTTCATTTCCTTACATTTTAGCTTGGTTCTTACTTTTGTTTCCATGACATTTCTTGACACATATTGACATACCCTGGAACCCTGCACATCCTTAGCACCTAGAATGTATTGGCATATCTTGGTACTATTTGGAACATATAATTAGCACACCCTAGAAATCCCTAGCACACTTTGGCCCTTCTTTACATGCCTTGATATTCCCTAGCATGCCTTACCAATGCTTAGCATACCTTGTCATTCCCTCCTTGGCATGATAGCTAGCACTCATTAACACTAGTCCCTGGCACACGTTCCTCATATTCGTTAGCTTCCATGAATTTTTACCTAGTGCTCCCTTAATGTTTTGTCCTATTACTCCTTAACACTCCTAAGCATGCCTTAGCACTCTCTAGCACACTTTAGTAGTCTTCAACATGCCATTCCACTTCATAGCATGCATAACAGTCCCTGACACATATTGGCACTTGGAACGTGTTGGTGCTTGGAAAGTATTAGCATGTATGGAACATGTTGAGATGCCTTGGTATGATTTTGCATGGTTTAATATTAAATTTATTTTAGATCAATTTTTGGAAAGTAGATGAGAAGCAACAAAGGAAGACTTGGCATGTAGAATGCACTAAGACTTTGCACTTGGCACCTAGTGGCACCTAGTGTTGGTGTGCCTGGCATGTACCTCTTAGAAAAGGTAAATTACTGACTAATTAAACCTCTTATGTGTTCATTTCCTTGTATTTTAACTTGTTTCTCCCTTTTGTTGCCTTGACAGTCCCTGG
Organism: Pinus albicaulis; assembly: GCA_034641835.2. Lineage (NCBI taxonomy): Eukaryota > Viridiplantae > Streptophyta > Pinopsida > Pinales > Pinaceae > Pinus > Pinus albicaulis. The sequence continues at coordinate 972,460,455 of CM076584.1, read as the reverse complement.
CACGCATATTTGACACACCCTTGCACATCTTCGCATGCCTTATCACTTGGCAGATATTATCATGTTTGACATTCCTTCACACTATCTTGCACATCTTAGCATTCCCTAGCATGCCTTGGCACTCATGTCATCACAACTAGACTTTACAATTTTTCTCGACTGGGGAACCCAATCAAGTCCTTGGCTACTGTAGTTTATGTGAAAGCATTGGCCTGCTTCAGCCCCAACAACTTGACCAATTGCACCTACTACAAGTAGATTGTGCCTTGTTCTCCTAAGAACTGCCTATAACTCATCTTATGCCACTCATGTCCAATCTGAACTTGTCCCACTTAACTATTTACCAAGACAAGGATCACATGATCTAGCCATGGCCATAAAACAACTAAGCAGCATAGCTTACACAGGCAATATTTCACATGTATGTTCAGTTCATATAAAAAATAGAACATTAACTGAGAGTTTGCAAGAACCATAAGATTCACAAGGCACACAAGATATAAGCTAACAAAAGTTGTGTGCCCCAAAACTTATACACAACAATGTACAATATGCAATTATCTAGAATAGTTTAAAACATGAGCATGTAGCCAAAGTGTGCCACATCTCATTTAAAAAAATTAACTAAAGGAAAAAAAATGTTGTACCTAGCACAAAGTGATCTCCCTTTGTCTAAAACTGATATGTCAAGCCCCTTATAACAACCGTAGGCTTGCCTCCTGTAAATCCTATTATAAACATCTCCGAACACACTTCATCCTTAACACATTTGAATTCGCTAACACTCCCTTGCACACACTCTTATTTGTTCCTTTCCATCCATTTTGACCTAGTTATCCCTTGATATGCCCCAACACTCCCTAACACTCTAGTTCAACATGCATTAACATTTTCTTACACGTGTTAGTATGCCTTTTGATTCATTTGCATGCCCTGACCCTCCCTAGATATCATGCCCAAACAACTACCCTTACTTAATTTTTGACTTGGGAACCCAAATAAGCCCTTGCTTGACTACAAGATCTTGACCAAGTTATAGTTACCACAACTAGACTATATTGTTGAATTGTGTAGCTTGGGAGGTACTCCACAAGCCTAGTGAGATGGATTTTTGTGTGTTTGGTCACAAAAGGCTTTGTCGGAATAGAAGCAAAGAAAAGGGATTTTGGACCCAATATGGGGTTTAAAATATAAAAGAAAATTAAAAAGAAAAATTAGTATTTCCTAACGTATAAGTGGATAAAACCCGCAAGTTCTAGAGGGTTCCTAAGAGGTCTAGGAAAAACTATTTAAGGAGTCCTTAGGATGAAGGAAATAACATCAAGTGAGAAGGAGCTCATTTGATAAAGGGGCGAAGAGACATGTAGTCCTAAAGAGGCCATGATCATTATCATGTAAAGCATTCATTATGATGCCTCAATATGCTTTGGCATGGTTTAATATTAAAGTTATTTGAGATCAGTTATTGGAAAGTAGAAGAGAAGTAACAGAGGATGATTTGGAACTTAGAATGCACTAACACTTGGTACTTGACACTCATTTCCACCTAGTGTTGGTGTGCATAGCATGCCCCTCTTGGAAAATGTAAATTGATGACTTATTAACCCTATGATGTGTTCATTTATTTGTATTTTAACTTGTTTCGCCTTTTTGTTTCCTTGATAGTCCCTGGCATGTATTGTCACACCATTGTAGATATTGGCATGCCTTAGCACTTGACACATATTAGCATATTTTACATGCCTTAAAACTATCTGGCACATGTTAGCATTCACTGTCATGCCTTGGCACTTATGCCCTCACAAATATCCTTATATATTTTCATGACTTGGGAACCCAATCAAGTCCTTAGATACTCCAGTTCATGTGACATTGGTCTACTTCAGCCGTAAAAATTTGATCAATTGCACCTACTACAAGTAGATTGTGCCTTGTTCACCTAAGAAATTCCTATACCTCATCCTAGGCCAGTCATTTCCAAGCTGAAATTTTCCCACTTAAGAACTTAATAAGACAAGGATCACATCTATCCATGGCCATAAAACAACTAAGAAACATAGCTTACATATGCAATATTTCATATGTATGTCTAGTTCATATAAATAGTAGAGCATTAACTGAGAGTTTGAAGGAACCACAGGATACACAAGACACACAAGATATAGGTTGGCACAAGTCGAGTTCCCCAAAACTTATACATAACAATGTACAATATTGAATTTTCTAAACTAGTTTAAAACATGAGCATTTGGCCAAAGTGTGCCACATGTCATATAAAAAGAATATATAAAGGAAAAATAATGTTGTGCCCAACACAAAGTCTCCCTTTGTTTAAAATTGCTTTGTCGAGCCTATTTTCACTTTATAATTTAGAAGATTGGCAAAACTAAACTATAAAGCACAACATCAAACCACTTTGGAGTCCAGGACCTAGCCTTCCTAGACTTAGAGAGGGCTCTCTATGTTTTATGATTTAAATTGATTTAAATTATTGGTTATACGTACTGATATTAGGATAGTTATAGTGATGGGGGTTGTTTCACTAGTAAAAAATGATGAAATTAATGACTAGGTGACTAAAAATGTTAGTCACCGCAATTATTTCAAGTGAATTACTACTAAATTTGAGCAATTTTATGTGACCGAACTAAAATTGACCAACATAGATGACTAATTTAGTCTTGGAATAAAATATACGACTAGATAATAAGTGACTAAAATCAAAGTAACTAACTTAAATGACTAATTTAGTCTTGGAATAAAATATACGACTCGATAATAAGTGACTAAACTAAAAGTGACTAACTTAAATGACTAATTTAGTCTAGGGATAAAATATATGACTAGATAATAAGTGACTAAAGTAAAAATGACTAAAAAAATGACAAATTTAGTCTAGGATTAAAATATATGACTAGATAATAAGTGACAAAATTAATAATGATTATTGTAAATGAATATTATAGTCCAAGAATAAAAATATGGCCAAATAACAAGTACAACAAGTATATGAATTAGTCATTTACGTCATTAATTTTTAATTGTGTCACTCCATATATGGAAAATTTCAATTATGGTACTGAACTGTTACATTTCACTATAGGGGTCTGTGAATCCATTTGCAGTGTTAAAATTTAGAGACAAAGGGGTCTCTGAATTTACAGTGTTAAAATTTTGAATACCCTCTTTTCTCTAAAGTCTAATAGTGTAGATGGATTCATATACAATTAACATAATTGCATGTATCATCTATAAACTTTACACTAATTCCTTCATTATAATTTTAGTAAAGGTTATAATTATATTAATTAGATAGCCAAATTAATATTAATATTAATATTTAATATTTGGCCATAAAGTTTAATTTTCAAACTTCATTGATTTATGTTAAAAGTGAGAATTGTTTTAAATCTAAGGTTAAATCTTCATATTTACATTTAGTAAATAGATAAATATAACATTTCTTATGTTAAACATGTGAGTTCATTTAAACCTAATATTAAATCATCATATTTACATTTGATAAATACTAAATAGATAAACCTAAAATATATATTTATAGACCTATTTAGTAAATAGGTATGGAAATTTATTAATTTAAGTATGAAACTTAATTAAATTTTTAATGATGTATGAACTTTTTTTTTTTTAATTCAATTTTATATTAATGTAGGGAAAAAGGAGCACATATAGCCAGTTAGAAAATAGGTGGTCTTACCTTGACTCGGTTAGTTGACAAAAACTTGCACCAGATGAAAAAAGATAAAAAAGAAGGGCTAGGGACATTGTCCATAAACGGTTGGCCCAGAGGCACCAAAGCACATATAAAACATAATTAAAGAGCACAAAATAGCATACTAGTCATCCAACGTGATGGATGCAGGGTTGTCTAGGGTTGTTCCTAGATGCGGTGGAGGAGAGAAGTCACACTGACTGTGCCCTTCAAAGTGTGCCAACCAAGTCTCCAGATTTTCTACTTTCTCAGTGAGTTGATTTGGCCTTGCCAAACCACTACCAATCTCTCCCGAACTTGGAACTGTAAATAGTGCATTCGGTCCAATGTTTCCATCTGCTCTGCATGCTCCTCATGACATAATCTTTCAGTTGTGTCAACTCTTTCCATTAGGCTGTTGATAAGTGAATGACAGTTCTCTAGGCAGAAATTTTGGATAACCCACCCCTCATTTACCTCAAATCAATAAAACCCTTGATTTCCCTTGCCACCACGACCTCCTCTGCCCCGACGAATCTAATTTTGAACCCTCAAACCCCCACCTCTACTATCCCCCCATGCTCACCCACACTAGCGAGGTGTGCATGCCCCATAGTATTTACACCCTATCGTGGAGCCGCCATGATTATTTCTCAATCTGCCACCCCCACAGGGCCATGGATGATAGGGGAGGGAGAACACCCACACCACACCAGAGGATTCATAATTCACCAAGGTCAAGGAACCCTTGCATGTGGAGTTTCCAAAGAGAAAACCCCCCAATATAGAAAATAAACACTACCAACGAAGGAGGAAAATGTTGTCTCCCACCACCACAGGGAAGCATAAAGACTCGTCCCACTGCCAGATAAAGACTTCCACCACCAGAAAAACCAAATACCATCACCCACCAAACCAGCAAAGGAAAATGAACAATCAACGATGACAAAGTAGCTGACACTTAAGCGTAACATCCCCGAGGGTAGTGACCAGCCTCCAAATTCTCCACATAGAGACCACACATCAATCCACCAAACACCGTCACACCCATGTTGGAGGACATGAAATTTGGAAAAGAAACTAGTTTTCCCCCACCACCCTCAAGGTTTTCTAGACTGCAAATCCTAGCTTCCTCTCCTATCACAAAAAAACAGGCTCACCAAAAGCCAAGAAAAATGGAAACTATTGAGCTCACTTCCCTTCAACTTCCTATCCTTAACCCAAACACAGTCAATGGCTAAGAAACAGAGTAGCAGGGACTGGTTGAACACACCTCACCGGAAAATGCCCACGACAAGCACACACAAGCCACTCCCTCCGTAAACCTTCCTGCGACGTTTACGCCTCCTCTTCAGAGGCCACCATCAATACCAACACCAAATGATATTTATGAATCTAATGTTGGGCTCCCTCAGCTTCCCTCGCCTTATCCTTTCACCACCTCCAAACTCCAATGTGCATTTATTTTTCACACAAATTTCCAACGTGAAGCCAATAACTCTCCCACTGCATGCGTTATGGTGAAGGGATCAAGAGTACCATCCCTCACCCTTGCTCCAATTATATTTACTCATGTGAGATGCCTTCCACGTGTTTCTCAAACCTCACCCCCATCGGGGAGTATTGTATGAACCTTTGTTAATTTAGTTATGAACCTTAATTAGTTTTTTAATGGTGTATGAACTTTTATTAATTGTTTGATATGAAACTTGGTTAATTTTTAATGGTATTATGAACTTTTGTTAATTTTTTAGGTATGAAATTTATTTAATTTTTTAATAGTATATAAACCTTTATTAATGGTTATAAATATGTAATTCAAAATATTTAAGTATGGTTTATTGTGTAATAATGGATAAATGTGCTTAGTTTTATCAATTTCTATGAGAATTGTACTAATGAATATATTTATTTCATTTAATACATAATTTACATGATTATATCAAATTAATTTTTAAATAAAACAATATTAGTGGCTTTATATTTGATTAATAATCAAAGTAGTAAATCTCTTTTTTCAAAAGAGCTCCCCTCAAGTCATGCATAGTAGGGACTTTGAAGCCCTTTCCTATAGCTATAATAGAGTCCCACATAGATTTGTAATAAGGTGAGAGAGAAACATTAAATGGGATATCTGCATCATACCACCATCTAGCAATGTATTGAAAATAATATTCTTTGCACTGTTACAAGACATGCCATATAACCCTCGATGATGGAGAGCTTGACCTTCACATTTTTGTTTGACAGGTCAAATTTCATGATGGGGGAGATGGTGAAGGGGGTTTATTAGCATATATGGTAGCACTAATGAACCCAGATTTTGGAGGAAAGAATGGGAAGAAGGCTCCTTTTGGAGGACCGACGACTTTGGTACATTGACAGAGGAAACCAAATATGTATTAGCCAATGTCTCCATAATTCCATTTCTCTATCAATATTTATTCATCAAATACTCATAATGTCCCTTAACCCAATATGTTGCTAGGTTTATGTACCTAAGCTCATGCAGTGGACTAGAGACAAGATAAAAACCCCTACACTCTCACCATTTTAGAGCTCGAAGGTGTGACTGTGGATTGGAGACAACATCAAAAACCCTGCAACATCACAATCTTAGAGCTCGAAGGCATGACTTGCAATAATGAGAGGGTTTTCAATATTAGCATCATGGGATTTTGCCTTGACAGAAAAATCTTGCCTTTGATTTTCAACTGCACCAATTTAGACTCCCTCGAATTGTTGGAAAACTATTTAACTGGCGAGATACCAATGAAGCTCCAATATATAGTCAATTCAATCTAATTCCCTTGTCGTGGATCCTATGCGCTTATCTAAATGTCAAATATCTCCACGATAATAGGATCACGAGAAAATGTGGTATACTTTGGACATTCAAAGACTGGATAAAAAGGTAGTTTTGGCCCTTGGGTACCTTCATCTTGAATACTTCATAAGGCAACAACTGATAGATAAATATGATGTGTATTCTTTTGGAGTAGTGTTACTAGAGTTCTTCTATGCAAGGGAAAAATTGAACCTTGTTTTTCCCAGAGAACAATTAAATATAGAAGAGTGGGAAATGCACTGGCATAAAAAGGGCAAGCTTGAAAAAACATTGACCCTCACCTTGTTGGGACCATCAACTCTGGTTCTCTAAAAATGTTTAGGGAGACTACTGAAAAGTTATTGGAAGCGATGGGCTTCGATAGGCCTTCCATGGGAGATGTTATATGGAACCTGGAATATTCATTTCAACTTCAAGAGATATCCATGAAAAATGATTTAGATGAGAATGGTACAAATCATATTTCATATATTCCTTTGTGCTACCCAGGTCCTGAGCCTTTTGGTCCAAGTTCAGTGTGACTTCAAGTCTTCTACGAAAGTTCTCAATTTATAGATTTCATTAATGGGCATGTGGCATTTTGGAGTTTTCAACATCCCAAAAAGGGATATTTGTGAGAATTTACCTATTGTTTGGAACATGTTCTCCTTCAGTGGATATGAAACATAGTGGATCCATACTTTTGTGCAAGAGTTCCTTACCTCAGGATGTTTCTAGAAGATTCAGGGAAAAATGAACACACAACACTAGTGGCTTTGGTTTGGGAGGAGAGCTACAAGTATGTAGAAGAGATTGAGGGTGCATAAATTATGTTCCTTTTCGCTGTCAAGAGCCTGAGACTTTTTATACTAGTGTTATTGGATGAGGTGCTGGTGGAATTGATGATGATTTAGAAGATTCAACCACAAGTTTTGTGTTCTCACAATTGGTGAATCCTCGTGGGAGGTGATCACAAAACACGACTCCTTTTCCATGTTCCAAATTTACCAAATTATCACATGTAGACAGAACATTGGTGAATGTGAAATGGCTAGTTTTGGTACTTTTTTTTTGCATATCACATTAAAAATCTAGTGCCTCCTCGTATAATCGATCACCATTACAGAGGATTACACCACATTTCGTTTAGACATTTAGTTAGGTAGGTAGGGTTCCCCTATCTCCCATCTCCTTATAGAGTAATTAGTCACATATTATTTCTTCTATGATACTCGTTCCTCTCTCTTAGGTCCTATCTGTCATCCTTCTTCTCCCTCGCTTTCTCTCCTACCTCCCTCTCTCTTCCCCAATGTCAGGTGGAGCAAGAGTATAAGATCCAACTTTCTCATGAATGTGGGACACTCGAACTTAAGATTTTTTGTAAAAGTCATGAGGTGTGTTGTGGTTATTAAGACTTCATCACATGGCCATTATCTGGACTTAAATAGTGTGACAACACTGTGGCTGAGTTTGAAACTGGATATTGAACATACATTTGGTTTAATTGCAATAGACATTTTCTTCAATAAATGTAAAGCAATGGCTAACAAATACTAGAAATTAATAAATAGAGAAGGCATGACAACAAGAAACAGTACCTACATATTTGTTACATTGAGACACAAAGAATAAGCAACTATTGTGCACAAACAAAGACCAATGAAACTATCATCTTAACCCCTAACCCATTAAACACTAATTCCCTACCCTAACCCATTTAACCCCCAAAACCTCTAAACCCCTAACCCATTTAACCCCTAAAACCTAAAACTCTCAACTCTTAACCCATAAACCCTTAACCACTAACCCATTTAACCCCCTAAACCGCTATACCCCTAACCCATTTAACCCCCTAAACCAGTCGAACTTAAGCTTTTTTGCAGAAGTCATGAGGTGCACCGTGGTTATTGAGACTTCATCACATGGCCATTATCTGGACTTAAATTGTGTGACAACATTGTGGTTGAGTTTGAAACTGGATATTTAACATACATTAGGTTTAATTGCAATAGAAATTTTCATCAATAAATGTAAATAAATGGCTAATAAATACTACAAATTAATAAATAGAGAATAAATGACAACAAGCAACAGTACCTACAAAATTGTTACATTGAGACGCAACGAATAAGAAACTATTGTGCACAAAAAGAGACCAATGAAACTATCATCTTAACCCCTAACCCATTAAACACTAATTCCCAACGCTAACCCATTTAACCCCCTAAAACTCTACACCCATAACCCATTTAACCCCTAAAATCTAAACCTCTAAACTCTTGACCATTAAACCCTTAACCACTAACCCATTTAACCCCCTAAACCCTTATGTAACCCCTAACCCATTTAACCCCCTAAACCCTAAACCTCTAAACCCTTAACCCCTAACCCCTTAAACCTTAATTCCCAACCCCTAACCCATTTAACCCCCTAAACCACTCAAACTTAATACTTTTTTTAGCAGTCATTAGGTGCACTATGGATATTGAGACTTCATCACATGGCCCATTATCTAGACTTAAATTGTGTGACAACACTGTGGTTGAGTTTGAAACTGGATATTGAACATACATTTATTTTAATTGCAATAGACATGTTCATCAATAAATGTAAAGCAGTGGCTAGCAAATACTAGAAATTAATAAATAGAGAAGACATGACAACAAGAAACAATACCTACAAAATTGTTACATTGAGACACAAAGAATAAGCAACTATTGTGCACAAAAAGAGACCAATGAAACTATCATCTTAACCCCTAACTCTTTAAACACTAATTCCCAACCCTAACCCATTTAACCCCCTAAACCTGTAAAACCCTAACCCATTTAACCCCTAAAACCTAAACCTCTAAATTGTTAACCCCTAAACCCTTAACCACTAACTGATTTAACCCCCTAAACCCCTATACCCATAACCCATTTAACCCCATAAACCCTAAACCTCTAAACCATTAACCCCTAACCCCTAACCCATTTAATGCCCTAAACCATTAAACCATTTAACCCCCTAAACCCTAACCCAATAAATCCCTAACCCCTAACCTAACCCTTAAAATCCTTAATGGCTAAATCCCATAACCCCATAAAACTCTAAGCCCCTTACCCATTTAACCCCCTAAACCCTAAACCTCTAACACCTTAAACCCTAATTCCAAACCCCTAACTTAATTAACCCCCTATACCCCTAAACCCCTAACCCATTTAACCCCCTAAACAGTAAACCTCTAAACCTCTAACCCATTTAACCCCTAAACCCCTAAACCCTTAACCCTTAACCCCTAAACCCTTAACCCCTAACCCATTTAACCCCCTAAATCCCTAAATCCCTAACCCATTTAACCCCCTAAACCCTAAAACTTTGAACCCTTAACCCTTAAACCCTAATTCCCGACCCCTAACCCATTTAACCCCCTAAATCCCTAACCCATTTAATCCGCTACCTTAACCCCATTAACCCCTAACCCCTAAAATCCTTAACTGCTAAATCCAATAACCCCCTAAACCTCTAAACCCCTAACCCATTTAACCCCCTAAACCCTAAACCTATAACCCCTTAAACTCTAACCCCTTAACCCCTAACCCCTAAAATCCTTAACTGGTAAATCCCCTGACCCCGTAAACATCTAAACCCCTAACCCATTTAACCCCGTAAACCCTAAACTTCTAACACTTAACCCCTAACCCCTTAAACCCTAATTCCTAATCACTAACCTATTTAACCCCCTAAACCCCTAAAACCCTAACCCCTTTATCCCCCTAAACCCTAACCCTGTTAACACTTAACGAACCCTAACCCCTAAAATCCTTAACTGCTAAATCCCCTAACCCCCTAACCCATTTAACCCCCTAAACCCTAAATGTCTAACTCCTTAACCCCTCAACCCCTAATTCCCAACCCCTAACCCATTTAACCACCTAAACCCTAATTCCCAACCCCTAACCCATTTAAACCCCTAAACCCCTAAAACCCTAACCCATTTAACGCCCTAAACCATAAAAATATAAACCCTTAAACCCCTAAACCACTAACACCTAAACCCCTAAACCCCTAAACTATTAGCACTTAACCCATAACCCATTAACCCCTAAAATTCTTAACTACTAAATCCCCTAACCCATAAGCCCCTAATCCCTAATCCCTTAACCACAAAATCATTATTCACCTAACCCCTAACTGCACCTAAATCCCCTAATCCCTAATTCCTTAACCACTATCTCATTATTCCCCTAACCCATAAATGTTCCTAAATCCCCTAACCCATAACCCCCCAATCCCTAACCCCTTAACCACTAACTCATTATTCCCCTAACTCCAATCCCTAATACCTTAACCACTAACTCATTTCCCCCCTAACCCCTAAATGTGCCTAAATCCCCTGAGCCCCCAATCTCTAACCCCTTAACCACTAACTCATTATTCCCCTAACCCCTAAACCCTAAACCTCTAACCCCTAAGCCCTTATTACCCTAACCCCTAAGCCCCTAATACTTAATCCCTTAACCACTAACTTATTATTCCCCTAACCCTTATAACAATCCTTAAAACATGTTGGGATTAACCATTCCAAACAAGAGCAGGTCTAGTTGGGACCTACGATCGAGTTAATTGCCCCTTGTTGGAAAGGTGGAATACCATGAGCAAAACCATGGGTTGTAAAAACCTCTCCTAAATTTACTATTTTATCTCAATTTTATTTTAATAATTAATTAGTTAATTTCTTTAAAACATCTTCTCGATAATTCACATAATATTTTTATTTTAATAATTAATTATTTAATTTCTTTAAAACTTCTTCTCGATAAATCACATAATATTTTTAACATCGAACGCCTTTCAAACCACTCATTGTATGGTTCATCGTCAATGTTTTTAAAATAAATTTATTAAAATGAAATTGAATTGATTTTTGAAACTTCTTTTTAAATCAATTGTTGAAATTACAAGGAATCACGAGTGTGCTCAGCATCCATCAAAAAATAATGGGTATGATATTAAAAATGATATTTGGAAAGCATAATATTAAAAATGAGGTTTAAAAATGATGTTTGGAATGATATTTGTAAGGTAAAATATTAAAAATTATATTTATAAAAATGGAAGGAGGGAGCATTCATTTTTCGTTTAAATTTTAGACATGAGTTAAAATAGCATTTTTCCCGCCTAAAACAGATCACCTTTTTTTTGTCATCTCTCGCTCCTACTGGCTTAGTGATTAGGGATTTTGTTATGGGTTTTGCTCTTGCAACTGCGTTACTGCAATTCGTTCAGGGTGCATTTAAATCTCCTCCTTCACGGCCCTCTATGTACTTATCATGGAAGCTCTTGCCACTAGTTACTCTCATTTGATAAATCGAAACAAACTGAGTGATGGGGGTAAAGAGCTGGCAGTTAATGGAAAGGATTCACACGGTCGCCCCATAGACAAAGATAGCAGGAATGGCCATGGCATCGTTTCTCAGGTAAAATCTATGAATTTAATCTATGAATTTTATTGTATAACATAGAATTTCCATCCTCACGTATCTCGATATAGCCTTTGAATAAAACATAAACCACAAGGTATTTAAATTTTAATCCTGTAACAATATACTCAGAAAATACAAATTGGCATCATCCATATTCATTTCTACTAAACATAAAGGATATTTTTATTGATGAAGTTGACAAATATATATATGTTTCCTGAAAAGGTTAGATTATTGGTAAAAGTTAAAGTCTGTGTCTGGTTTTTTAACATTGGCTCTATAACCCTTTTCAAAATCCTTTTGGGAGAATAACATAGCAGTTTTTCCGCACTACATGCATACCAACTTCTTGACAAATTGCAGTTATCTCTACAACATTAATTTTATCAGGTCGAGATATAGTCTTCAAGGTATACCTCATCGCTAAGGTTCATTTTCGCTATACAACCTGGAAAAGAAGATGTTTTTGCCTCCTATCAGGCAAAGGAAACTCAGTTTTCCTATCAATTCTTTTAGGACGTAGAGGTGCGAAATCCAGTGTATCTTCTCTATTGGTTGCCATAATCACCTTCACATTCACAGTCTGATCAATACCATCCATTTGATTTAAGAGCTCCATCAAGATCCTATGAACTTCCCTATCAGCTCCAGTTTGAGAATCAAATTGTGTTGTTGCGATCGAACCTTAGTCAGTGCAGTAGCTTTCTAAATCTTACTGTTTTGCAACTTTAGACGATAGAAAAATCAATGAAGAATCGAGCAGAATTTCCCGCGAAGAAGCCAGGGAGACATCATCGCACTCTGAATTGGATGATGGTTTCAATAAGCTGGATATTGTGGAATTAAGTGACAGATATTACCCTAAAGACATAACCAAGGGATGCGGTGATGTTGTGAACAACAATAGCAGTGAAGATACTTACTCCTATGCTAGCTTGATTTTTTAATATGTGTTTTTAACTAGATCCGTGGACATCACTACTAATATTAAGAAGCATAGTGATACGTGCCTAAATGAGAGAATAAAATATGGTGAGATTCTAGAGCGTGGCCCCTCTTCAAGATACTTCTGAAAAAACTCAGAGCCGATGACCCGAATGAAAGCAGTCGTAGTGTGGTTCACAATAGCCTTGGCAAGCATGGTCTTCCCCATACCTGGAGGGCCATAAAGAAGAACACCCTGGGGAGGGTCTATCTTGATCTGTTTGTAAAGCTCGTGGTGTGTGAGTGGAAGCTCCACGGCTTCCAGAATCTCCTATTTTTGTATGTCATGACCCCCAATATCATTGTAGGTTATGTGAGGTTTCTGAGACTGGGAGAGGAGTGAGATAGAGGAGTCTACCTCAAGTGGGAGGACGTCCATCAGGGCATTTGAATGTCGATGGAGGACTACCGAGGTGGAGGGTTTTAGGAGCTCCCTATTGATTTTGCTCAAAATCCTCACATAGTATTTCGATCCTATCGTTGAACCCACTATTCCATTGTTCTATTCAACCATCTCCGTGAACTTCCCAATTTCCAGAGGCACTGACTGGATCCCTTTCACCTCCTCCTGAGCTCTCAATAGTTCTCTCTTTAGATTTTTTTTCTCGTGCTTAACATATTCTTCTTGAATGTTGATGAACTCCATCTGTCTTTTTAGCGATTTCAATCTACTGTACATATTTTCTTCGTCCATGTTGGAATGGCAATGGGGATGGGGAAGAGTAATACTCATCTCTATATTTCCCGTTGGACCCTCAGCCAAGATTTAGCACCACGGCTGATGCAACTATTGTCGCCTTACCTTGCCTTTCCCTCGCAAAAACCAGAACAGAGCCGAGGTTTTCTTCACCAAAAGGAAATTGTGTCAGATAAAATCTAATACATTAAAATCTAATACATTAATGTATCATATGCTTGAGCAATAAGTTTTAATTTTTATTTATTGTGATGTAGATCCGAAGCCTGGAAGGGAAGAAGTTACAGGTCCGAGCAATAGGCTATGGTTTTTCTGTTGCATGAATCTGGTTTTCCCAAATGTAAGTTTACTTATCCCTCTTCTGTAATATTGTCTTGTTTTCCTCTTATCCATGTTGTTATTAACTTTTCTTTGTCCAATCTCTTTATTGTTTCTTTATTTCTTATTGTTTTTTGTCTTCCATAATGCTATTTTATTCATATTAAAAAAAAAAAACATAGAAATGATACTTACAAAAAATTTCATGCTCAGCATTCAAGTTTCCACTGAACATAAGTATTTATAATATTATGAAGAAATATGATGGAAAAACAGCAGTGGTGTAGCAACAATATTCATCCAAAAGAGAAAATGTTTCTTGCCCAAGACTTATGTGATAAGTCATATAAAAAGCACAAAATTTTGAAACAATAAATTGTTAAGGACAATGATGGAATTAAACTTTGTTTGGCATTACTGCTGGGATGATTTAACTAAGTCATGAGTCCAAATCTCTTCCATCATGCAATACTTGTTGGCAACAAGTGAGTTCTGCAAGTACTTATAGGTCAAACCCTGATCCCGGAATAACTTGTGGGAAATTTACGTGCCTGAGAGTCCAACTCACAAGTGGATGGTGAAATGTTAGGTGTCAAATATATTATATAAATGCCAAAATTTCACCTCCTTGAGATTCCAACTGACAGGTGGATGGATAAATATTAGGTGTCAAATATATTATATAAATGCCAAACTTTTACCAACTTGAGAGTCCAACTCACAGGTGGATGGAGAAATATTAGGTGTCAAATATAAATGCCAAAATGGGAAAGAAAAGTCCTCATTTTGGACAATATATACTTTCAATTTATTGGCAATTCTGTGGAACTCTTAGACTTAGGATTTGCAGAGTTTCTGCTGAATTTTTTTTTTTTAATGCTGGCAAGAGCACCACTAGAGGAGGGATATGCACAATGCATTTTTTGCAAAAAATCTGTTAGTGGGGGCATACTCTCTTCAAAATACCTTTTGTCTCAAAGATAGGAACAAATGTAAGATAATGCCCAAGTGTGCCTACAGATGCATATAGTTTATATGGTATTGAAGTTGCAAAAGAAAAAAAAAAGGAAGAAAATCAAAAGCTTCAAAGGAATGAAATTGGTGGTGCTTGTGTGTTTTTTTTTGCATCTGTTTCTTAAATCAAAAAGTGCAAATGCCATTTTTTATTCTCCTGAGATCCTTTATGTTCCCTACCAAAAGAATCTCTTAGTCCAAGTCCTAATCCTGATGGTGGTTGGTATTTTTAGATTTTTTATTCACTAACTCATGGGTTTATAACAAAAATTGCATTGTACAAGCAACACCCCTTTTTCTAATCATTTTGATAAAAAAATTAGGGTTTTTGAGATTTTTTCTCACCAATGACCTTCAATTTTTGTAAAATCATAAATAAAGAAAGTGATGAGATCCTAAGAGTTTAAACATTAGTTTTTTTAACCTTGGGAGCATATGACATGAGTCATATGAAATGTTTATTTCCATTAAGCATGAGGGTAGAATTATTAACTTAAATGGTATTTAACACAGTCCCTCCAGATTTGTCTCTTAAAATATGAGGGCACCCACTCTCATAAAGGACATGTTAGGAGTTTAAACTTTAGTGTTTTCAAACCTTGGGCACATATGACATGAATCATATGAAATGCTTATTTCCATTAAGCATGAGGATAAAATGATTAACTTAAATGGTATTTAACATAATCCCTCTAGATTTGTCTCTTCAAATGTGAGGGCACCCACTCTCATATTCGCATTTACTGACATTAGCCTTTAGGAAAAGATAAGAAATATAAATTGGACTAATGTATTAATCCATGTAAACATGATAACCATTCGCCCTCTCACACACTCAATGTGCAAACTTTGTCTCCTAAAGGACATGATTTGAGGAGTATATCAGTTGCCTCAAAAACTTAGGTTTGAATCAATTCTTCACGCAACATGATACTAAGAAGTTGCTAAGTTTTCTCCTACTATTATGCTAAATTGGTCAGCATCAGTTCAAAAATTCTAGATGACTCTAATGTTGTTGCAATGTTGTTGGAGCAGGGTCTCCCACGCTGATGAAAGCTAGTCCAATTTTGTATTATTTTGGTTATGTTTAGTCTAGCATAAGGGTGATAGAGTGGATCAAAGCCCCAATGTGTTGTAAAGTGGGAAAATAGGTAAAACCAAGAGTCCATAAACCACAGTTTGTGGACTGTGGTAAGTCTAGGCTAAATTGGTATAAATAGTAAGTATTTTTGAGTCAATAGGTAGAAGATGAATAGAAGTGAATGCTAAGTGCAGATTTTTAGTTCTGGGTTTCAGGTATTTGGGTTGGACTCTTGCTGGTTGTGTGCGCAGAGATCCTTTGTCCTGTTGTGTGTGGACCCTCCTAGCTATGTGCGCAGGTGGGATTTGGGGTTATGTAAGAATTTCCTGATAATATATGAGAAGTATTGCTAATATATGGTTATGAGATCTAACTGTTATATGAATCTACGCTCTGTGTTAAATCTGTGATAAGGTACAAATTATCTGTATTTATCTGCTATGTTTATCTCTAACATATGCTATCTGGTCTGTTGCATATACTGTAATTTATATCTTTACCGGGTCGAACACACGTGGATGTGGGCCTAAGATCTAGATCTATAATACTATGTGCATTGTGTATCTATTTAAGCCTACGAACTAGCTCCGTTCCCATAGTTCTGTGTGTTGCGTGTGGCTTGGCCTACCTGCTCTCTTTCTAGGTGCAGAAATATGGTTCTAAGACCCTCCCATACTACTTCGAGTGATACTTTGACCTGCGCAAGTAGGTCACTGTCGAAAGGGCCAGTAGTATAGGGGTTTGTTGGCAAACATTAACGTGAAAACCTGGGTCAGGACCGCTAAAGCCAACAAATGGTTCTGTTGCCGGGACCAAGAGCATTTTGAAAGAGCAGTCAGGTAATGGTGGAATGCGAAAAGAAGGTAGATATGGCTGAAAATTTAAAACTACCTACCTTCAAGGGTGCGGGTGATGAGGATATGGATAGGTTATGGTTTGTTGCTGAATCAGTATGGATGGCGCAAAACATCACAAGTGATTCGGTGAAGCAGGCCCAGCTATCTCTAGCTTTCGGAGAAAGAGCTCTGGATTGGTATATGGGATACATTAGATAACATGCAAATGCAACTATTGATGAAATCAAAACAGCACTGAAGCAGTGTTGGACAGATAAATCGTTCTTGCGGACAAAACTAATCTCCCTAGTACTAAAAGTATATAGCAACAAACAGCCAAATAAACTGATCTTTCTCTAAGCATATATGATTTACAAATAGTTCTATAGAGGTGTAAAAGACCTACCTTATGTCCAGCGCTTGTTTGAAGTCATTGTTGTCCCTCGTGCACTTGGAGTTTTCTTCATAAAACTGCAGTCACAAACAAGCAAAATATTACATAGCACCTGTATAGACATCATCATAAACCATGATTATCATAGTGATCAAGGAATCTATGAAATAAACCATTACTAGACAGCTTATTGAGAAAAATGAGTATATTTGTATTAATTTCAAAAGAAAGAAAATCTTACAACCTGAGCCTTGATGTTGTACAGATCTTCCTGGGGTCTGAAGCAGGAGTGTCCTTTACTTTGACAAGCTCTACACTCTTTCAATCAAGACAAATAGAGGAATGTGATCTCTCCTCACAAAAGTCTTGTTTTAACTGAGTCTGAATCTTAACAGCACTTATCCTCAAATATTCTAAAGGCTCCCCCTCTTGAGGCTACTCAATGCCTCTTTTTATAATGGAAAAGAGGAGGTTTTTCTGTTCCAAATATGAAGGGATAGAATCCTCCTTCAAAGGGATAAGTTCCTAACATCAAGGGGTTAGCTCCATAAGGTAAGGGATACATGCACCTTATCAAAGCGTACTTATTCCCGAAAATTCTCGTCTAGAATCTTCCAGAATTAATCTCAAATCAATTTTTTAACTTTAATTTCTCGCCTTTTTGAGTTTTACAGGAGTCCGCATCTATAACATATATAAAGTGCGGTTTAGGTCCACAAGAGAGCTGAACATTAGGTGCGGGCCCACAGGCAATGTTTAGAGAAAGTGCGATACCAAAGTTCAAGAGATTTTTAGGAACTTTTCTCTGATTTTCAGGGCTTGACATGAAGAACTGATATATTAGACTTAAAAAAGGGGGAAGTATGAGTTATAATGAACTCATACCCATAGCAGAATGTCACGATGACAATTTTTAGTGTAACAGATTGCCCCCTAAAGTGAAAAGTCTAGAATAGATGAAACTGAAGTCTGTCATATATGAAGATTGTAGTACTTTATCATTTCAAGGATCATCCTGTGGACACCCCAATCAGAACCTGTAAAAACATTGAATGCAAATTATATATGTATACATATCATCTCTGAGGTAGGCATTCCCATACTCAGACCAAAACTAACTAGAACTAACTTAAATTGTTCTGATACAGGAATGATTTTGAATACATCATAGTGTAGACATAGTATGGACGCAGCCATCTATTTATAAATAGTCCACTGTATAATGATAACAAAATTCCTCGCAGCCTGGATGGTAGAAACTAGATCCAGGGTCTTGATTTCCGCTTCTCGAACTAGTACGATTCTATCCATGTGAATAAATGTGTTGAAGTCGAACATGGTAGAAACCACTTGATTACCAGTCAATGATGTAAACTATTAACAAGTGTGAGATTAACCACTAGTAATGTCAATGTCTCTCAAAGTACCCACTACAATCCATGAAATGTGAATGAATGAGCTGAAGTCGAACATCTCACGGAATAATTCGATCGAAGGTCAATAATGCAACCTGTCGTCGAAGGCGAGAAATCTGCCATTGAGGCATGTAGATTTCAAGGTACTGACATTTTCTGGATCAACTTCCCAGATGATGAGCTGTCATCGATAGAAAGCGATCCGTTGTAGGCAAGCCCACAACATGAAATCATAGATCAAGTTTTAAAAATATATTGGCAAGGACTGACTCAGGGATGGTAAAAAATGGATGATAGATATTTTGCAGATGAATGGTTTATTTGAACTGTCCTCTTGAACACATAACGACACTGCAGATGGCTTGGTGACAATTGACCCAAAGCTAATACCCAGAAACTGGTTGAAGACTTTCAATATGGTTTGATTAACTATTAGGCAAAGGATTTCCCAACCTAGGTGAATGAAAGTGTCGTGTTCAAGAGTGGTTGACTGGATTTTCGAAAAATCAAAATACAACAAACACACCCATTTTCCTCTTTTTTTCCCCCACCATTTCTGGCAAGTACCTCTTTATTTTTGACAAGCTTGAGGAGGATAACATTTTCTTGTTTATAAGCTCATCCTTCGGATGAGTCCAACTTAGTTTAAGATTCGAACCCTAAGAAGGAGTGGTTCGTTCCTGTTGAAAGTTAAACAGGTCCTTTACTGTTAAATTTTAACGAGTCTAGTATAGGAGAAGCTTGGTGTTTTTCAATTTTAGGGAGTCAGAAGAAAAAACTTAAGAAAACTCCATGGGTGTACTTTTTTGTAAATTTAGTCTGTTGAGCCTGAAAAAGGATAAAATAATGCGGGAGACAAACAGATTGAGATTAAAAACATCATCCGTCCCGAGCTGAAAGTTATTGCATTTACTGTTACCAGACTGTGTGGGAGTGTTGTGCTGCATGTGGCTACCGGGTCCCAAATGCGTATTGCTGTGGAATATTTTCGCGGCACCATCTTCAACTGGTGCGAAGTTGTGTTGGCCAATATAAAAGGCCAATTGACTAGAGCGAATAATGGTAAACTAAACAACTTTGGATATGGATCCATTTTCATTACCTTTTCTCTAGAGAGGATCCCCATGCTAGCTCCGCAGAGTATTTTTGTTGATGCCGGTTGAGTTCGAGAACCTAGGATGACTTGTTGGGTCACACTGATGGCCCGTCATAGTATTGAGGGTACTGAGATTGTTCAATTTCCTTCTTCATATTTTCGTTGGCTAGATCACCAAATATTTATCATAGATGAATTTCCATATGCCGGGATAGACTTCCGCGGTGATCGAGAGATGACTCTCCCGACAGGGGAACAGTGGGATGAATCAGGTAAAATCATTTTCAACAATTTCTAAGTTCTAATTTTTTTTATTTTTTTTTATCGTCTTTGAAGCTAATAACCAAAAGTTTTGAATGCATATGTGGGCCCACGATGACCAGTCCATCTCCAACCTTATGAAAGAAAAAAACCAGCTGCAGTTGCACCAGCCCCAGCCCCAGCACGCCAATCAGCGGAAATCTTGTCTGACTTAGAGCATCACCTAGAGTGCCTGACTCTAGATATTCCAAAGACGGATATAGATGAGATTCCACTCAGATTACAGAGATACGTGATTGGTGTTCCAGGACCTTTTAGGAGGTTCCTATGTAGGGTGGCTCGAGCAGTGGTCTTTTATCATGATCACCATCAGTGATGGGATGATCGTTTGTAGACTCATATTTTGACTTTTTGTGTTATCATTCTACCGATCATAAGGTGTTTCCAACCTATGATCAAAGAATATGTATATTTTTTGAAAACACTCTTATACTATGATATATCACTATTTACCGGCTATCTGTGTGCATATTATGGATGTTATTTGTTTTATTGTTTTGATTATTGCAAATTTCGATTTATTATACTAGAAGCAACTGCATCTGCTAATGTATTTAAATGTCTTGGAATATGTTGATATTCAATGTAATAAAATTCATGTTCCAAGAGACGAACTCTTAAAAATAACTGTAATAACACTTGATTTCTAATGGTATAAACTCTATTTAATTGTAATACAACAAGTTCAGAATCCAACCTAACAATCAAACTCTGAATTCCAAATGATATGGATTCAGACAATAACTCAATCACTGCACTATACTCGGCAATGTTATTCGTTGTTTGACCAAGGCTTACCCCATGCATGGAAACTAACTCGTCATAGGGTGAATAAATAACCCAAGCTGCGGAAGAAATGTTCCGTGTACTATGACAAGCACCATCATCAAAACCAATGTAGGTTTGAAGAGACGTCGACATCTGCAATATCAAGAGTAAAACTCAGATAAGCAGGAATAGTGATAAAAACACACTTCTAAACTAGGCACACTTTTCTAACCTAAAACACACCAGCAGTAAAGAAATCTAATCTAACAAAAAATATCCACACTAAGTTTAAGCATAATATCGCTTTAGATAAAGCCCATTTCTGGGTTTATCCAAAAGGACACTGTCAAAATCTATCAACTCATAGGCCCCTTTTGCTAGTTTTTGTTTAATAATGAAAGGACCATGCCACATAGGCACGAATTTCCCAGCTCCTAACTTATCGTTGGCTTGATCATAAAGGAAGACTAGGTCTCCTTCTGAAAAATTTCGAGGGGTCACGCTTCTATCATACTGAGCTTTAATTCGTTTAACATGAGCCTCATTTGCTATTGCAGCATTTCGTCGATTCTCATCTAGCTAAGCCAAGTACAAGAAACGTTTCTCCTCTTCAGAAGTAGCTGGGAGTAATTCTATGGCTAATTTTAAGGATGGAATTTCGCATTCAATTGGCAACACAGCTTCCAAACCGTAAATGAGTTGAAAGGGAGTGAAACCTGTTGATGTTTTAACTGAGGTTCTATATGCCCAAAATGTTGAAAATAACATGGAATGCCAATTCATTTTGTGAATACCAATAATTCCTCTAATCATGGTGACAAAAACTTTATTTATGGCTTCAACCAGACCATTGGCTTGTGGATAATACGGAGTGGAACTATCGGGGCATAGGCCAAGTTGATCTGTTAGTTCAGTCATCATGACATTCCAAAAATGACTTCCATGATCTGTAATAATGGCTTGAGGAACACCGAACCTAGCAATTATGTGATTAAATACGAAAGTTGCAGCAGTCTTGCCGTCAGCCGAAAATGTAGGCATCTCCTCGGCCCACTTAGTAAAATAGTCTACTGCTAAGATAATATATGCATGCCCCCTGGCCGAGTGAGGGTTACATGTAATAAAGTCGATACCCCACTTTGCGAATGGAACAACAACAATTATAGGGTGAAGAGGAGCGAGTGGCGCGTGCATTTTACAATAAAAAATTTGACAATTGTGGCATTTCCGGACTGTATAAATACAATCTTTGAATAACGATGGCCATAAATACCCAGCACACAATATATTTTGGGCTGTGGCATACCCAGACATATGACCACCACATGCTCCAGAATGGCAGTCATTTAAAACCTTTTCAGCTTCTTCATGAACAAGACAACGTCGAAAAACTGAATCCGCCCCACAACGATAAAGTGTATCACCAATAATATTATACTGTTGGGATTGGAAACGTATTTTCCATTGTTGAGATCATGAAATTTCTGGCTGAAAAGATTGGGTTTCGAGATAAACAATAATATCTCCATACCATGGATCAAGAGTACTGATAAGAAACAAATATTCATCCGCAATAGACTCATCCGCCACTGTTTCAATATCAGTAGAGGGGAAATCACATATTAGTTCCACAAATACCAAGGATTTCTTTGCCTTGGATTTTTCAAATTCCCGCAGGATGACTATCCATTTGGAATACTTTCCCCCTAGCAATTGTTTGGTCATAATATACATCATAGGGTTGCAATTAGAAATTACCGCAGTCTTGCGTAATAAAATGTAATGTCTAAATATTTGGACAGCTTGGACAGCTGCCAAGGCCAATTTCTCCACATGTGTGTATTTGATCTCAGTCGGATGCATATTTCTACTAAGATAATAAATCACATGTTCATTATGAGATTCATCTTCTTGAACTAGCACCATCCCAAAAGTGGAATGGGAAGTGGCGAGGTACAAAAATTAATCCCGATTGTAGTTGGGAGGATGCAATAACGGTGCATGGGTCAACGTGTGTTTAAGTGCATCAAAAGATCAATCAGCGATCTCATCCCAAAAGAATGGAATGTTCTATTTTAACAATCGGGTAAAACCCTTTGTAAGCTCGGCATAGTTAGGAATGAATCGACGTAAAAAGTTTGCTTTCCCCTGCAAACTTTGGAGTTGGCGTAAAGTCGAAGGAGGAGGAAATTTAACAATAGCTTCGACCTTCGACGGATCAACGCAAATTCCTGCTTTCGAAATAATAAATCCTAGTAATCGACCCGATTCTACACAGAAAACACATTTGTGTGGATTCAGCCTAATTCGATAATGTCGACATCTCATAAAAATGGTTCTTAAATGAGTGAGATGATCGGCCCTACGCGATGAATGAGCAGGTAAATCATCGAGATAAGGCTGCACAATGTGCTTAATGTCATGAAATGCGTAAGAAATTGCCCGTTGAAAAGTTTCTCCAGCGTTCTTTAATCCAAAAGGTAGTTTACAATAAGCAAACGTACCCCACGGACAAATAAAATTTGTTTTCGGTTGATCAGCAGGGAGTATGTTTATTTGATTGTAACTGGAAAAGCCATCCATAAAGGAAAGAATTTCACTGCCAGCACAATCATCGATTATTTGATCGATATAGGGGGTTGGATAATTGTCCTTAGGACATGCTCGATTAATATCCCTATAATCAATACATACTCTTATTGTTCCTTGTTTTTTAGTCACAGGAACAATATTCGATACCCAATCTGTTAAGGGGATTGGATAAATGAATCCTGCTCGAAGTAATTTTTCAACTTCTGCTTTGATAGCAGCAGCTTTTCTAGGATGAATTTGACGTAAACGTTGACGAACAGGTTTAGCATCCGGGTAAGTTTTGATTTCATGTATGACGATTGACGGATCGATTCCTGGCATTTCTTCATAAGACCAGGAAAACACATCATGGAATTCTTGAAATAGGGATTTATAAGTTTGAATTTCATCTTCCATACAACAAGCACCTATATGAATGTTTTCAATTATTCCTGGTTTTACTGAAATGTCAATGGGAACCGTTCAAGATATATTTTCCAAATTTAACTCAGAATCAGGATTTTGCAAAGGATTCTGTGGTTCTTTGACATATTCAATAGTAAAAATTGAAGCGAAATCATCTTCAATATGATCTAGCTCAGGTAAAAACGAAGATCGGTGATGTAGATCTTCCCATGGTAAATCATCAACTGACATAAACTCACGAATTTGCTCATCAGTATGAACAAGTTCAGGAAATTTTGTTGTGGCTGAACTAGATATAGAAAGTGATTCCTCATTGATCCCATTCATTGGATCAGTTTCGGTTGAAGAGGGGTCGGAAAGTGACTATACAGCCTAATATGCAATTTCAAAAGGACTCAAAGGCATCATACCATCAAATGAATCTAACTCGGAATCGGTAGGTACGATCCAAGGATCATCAAACATAACAGGATCTGACGAAATTATGTGAATATTTGCAATAGAAGGTGATACGTTAGGAGGAGGAAAGGAAAAAGTTCCTAGTAAACCAGAATCTTTAATCAAACCTACTCTAACATCCTTGTAAGGGATGATTGTTTTTCCAACATGCTGGATTGTTTCTGTAGAGGCTGGGTCGGAAGAAAAATAAGTTAACTGATCTATTGTAACGATATTTCCTTGATATGGAAATTTTATGAGTTGAAAGACCGAAGAAACAACAACAATCATAGCATAAGACCAACTTCAACCTAGGAGAAGGTTGTAATCTAGAGGGGCATCAATGACTTCCACATCTAGATTTACTATTTTACCTTTGACCCCTATGGGTAAATCCTATAAAATACCATAAGGTTGAAAACCTTGACCATCAAAAGCTTTAAGAATCGTTGGAGATTGGTTTAGTGTAGGAGAACCAAGTGATTTCCAACACTGAATTGACATAATACACGTTGAAGCTCCCTCATCAATCACAGTCCGAAAGATTGGTCTGTTTTTTACTAACACTGGAATCTGGAAAGCCATTTGTTGAGGTAGACGAGGTGTATTATTTTCTAAATTGAAGATTATAAGATTAGAATCCTGAATATCAACCGCTCCTATAGCAAACAAAAGCAATTTGCGTTGTGCTGGGCATGATTGCAGCACTTCCAAAGCTGACATTGCTGAAGGAGAAATAGCTAAATCTTCAACAATGTTGTAATTCTGAGCAGCTCTTGCATGTGGATTGAAAGCTGATTTACGAAGAACACCTTTAGCAGGTGGTTTGATTATTAATTCTGGATTTTGTTTCTCGATCTGTAACGGACCAAAAATAGGAAGAGATGTAGTTGATGCATTTGCATTAGAAGATTCTTCTTCTTTACCATCAACAGGATTCTTACTACCGTAATCTTGTGATCGCGTCGCAATCCTTACATGAGACATCATCATAATAGCTTCTTCTAAATTTGTCGAGGTGGAACCAATCATTTTACTATCTTGGATTGGAAAAGGATCCTTCAAGACAACAGGTTGTTGCGATCCTTTAACGAATTTCGTAACTTCGGGTCGATATGGACATTCTTTCGTGAAATGATCCTCTTCACAAATGAAACAAGGATAGCGAGGTTTACATTTTTTGTCATTGGATTCATTAGTTTTCTCTTTCGAATTCTTTTTGTTCTTATTCTTCCCTTTCTTCACCGGATTTAGATTTGGTTGTAGATGTCTCTACGATGTGAATATCGGTAGAAACTTCGGGGGAAGATTCTCCTTTCGGGGAATCAAATAAAGTTATAATAGGAGAATATTTCTTTGAATATTTCTTCTTGCTTTTAGAATTGACCGTACCAATGATACCGTCAACGGCATGAGACCCTGAAGGAGCAGCAGCTATTTGACCTTGTTTTGGAAGGTCTGGGATTTTTTCATGTAAAGTACCTGACTACGTATAAACGAGGTCAACGTACTGAGCTTGAGCAATTACTTGCTCTTCAGTAACAATACCATCCTTAGCTACATCTTCAGTAATCTTGGGTAACAATGATTTAACAAACCATTCTGCCAAAATTTGATCCGGAATATAAACTTTCACTAAACATCTCCTATGTCCCCATTCATGAATATGGTCAGAAATATACGTAAAAGTGGATTGTTTCAGTGAAGTTAATAATTATGTGCCATTGTCGTATCTGACTGGCAACTGAAAATGAGTCAAGAAGGCAGTTTCTAACTGACTAAAGTTATGAAACGAGCCTCATGGTAACTCGATGTACCATTTGGCTGCAAGACCAATAAGAGTTATTTGGAAAATACGTAAGTGAATCGAATCATTAATGATTGAATTAGATGCACACCAAAGGTGATAAGTCAGGACGTGATTTGATGGATCCTCTCCTGACTTACATTCTAATTTTTGTATATCACTGGGCAACTTATGTGGCATTGGCGGCCAGTTTTGATAATAGAAAATAGGATCATTCGTAAGGCGCATCAATTCGGGTAAATCTAAAGTTGCTATAAATGGTAATTGACGGTTAGGATCACGAAAACCTTGAGTAGCCAAAGAAGTTCCAAGAGGTGGATACCCAGGATAGCTGGGAATCGGATTTTCATTAGGAATTGTGTAACCTCCAGGAAAACCAGGATTAATCGTACCAAACTGGGGTTGTTGAGGCTGTTGATAAGTATAGCCAGGGTACGGTTGATACTGATAGTTTGGATTTTGTATATAGGGACCGAATTGCGGCTATCCCTGGTACAGTTGATACGTAAACTGTGGTTGAATTGTGACAACTGTACTTGTACTGGTTTGTCCTGTAGGTATCTGAACGAAAGTCTGAACTAAAGGTCCTGACTGGGGTACAAAGACTTGAGGAATTTGCATGGATACTGGGATAGATGAACTTGGGGTTACAGATACTCCAGAAATAGGTGTTACAGGTTGGACAGTCGTTGCAGCGCTTGCAGTAGTTTGAGGTGGAGTCTGAGGTGAACTAGGCCCAGGCTTCTGAACATAACTAGGTGCAGGTGTTTGGATAGTTGGCTGGACAGGTTGCTAGGTTGGACCATAAATCAATGGCTGTCCAAGTTGATAAGGAATCTGTACATTAGGCTGCATGGGCTGTTGATATTGGGATGGATCCCACACCATCATTCCGGGGTATTGTCCTGCAGAAGGTTGAATGTAAGGACCATAACCTGGTTGAACGTAGGGTTGATAATTAAGTGGTAAATTTCTGGCTCCTTGAATAGATGGTTTTCCAGAAGGCTGTTGGTAACCTTGAATTGGGTACTGACCTTGAGGTTGATAACCCTGAGGTGCGTACTGAGGCTGGGGTTGATAAGAACCCTGAGGAGCATACTGAGCTCGGGGTTGACCTTGAGGTATGTACTGTCCTGAAGGTTGATACCCTTGAGGTATGTACTGTCCTTGGGGTTGTCCCCCAAAATAATATGATTCCACAGTTTGTTCTGGGAAAAAGCTACCTTGAGGTTGTACCCCGGGTAGTAACTGACTACCTTGAGGTTGCCCTCCAGGTGGTAACTGACTACTTGAACGTTTCCCCCCAGGCGGTAACTGACTACCCTGAGGTTGCCCCCTAGGCAGTAACGAATTTCCTTGAGGTTGCCGCCCAGGCGGTAACTGACTGCCTTGTGGTTGAGGATTAGGAACATTACCAGACATCATAAAAATTTTCTCTGCGTTTGATGTTTCAATGTTAAGACCATTAAGACTAGATGATAACACGTTTTCAATGGGTTGAGGAGCTGCTCCCGAGAAAGTACCAGATAGAGCCTGGTACCCCGAAGGAACAGTAGGACCATCGTGTAAAAATGATTTCGGAGTCTGGGAAAACATGGATGACTCTCCTTCCATAATGGATGGCGGATAGTAACCTCTGGGTGTAGGATGAAATGGAACTCGAGGTGGATGAAAAGAAAGACCCAGATTCTCTAAAAAATTTGTTAAGGATTGATACCAAGGACTAGTTCAAATAGGGCTGTAGAAAATAGATTCACGCTCCCTAAGATTTAAAGATTGAGGGGAGTCGAGAAGAGATATATCTTCATCTAGGTTAATAAGTTCTTCAATAGAAATAAGACCAGTTGGAAGATCGTCAGTGACGATATTTCTTACCCTAGGTGAACCAAGATCGCTAGAAGTTGGTGAAATAAATCCTGAGGACGTTTCCAAAACAAAAGGTTCAGTTTCAGGTTCAGAGATTTCAGGTTCATCAACTAATTCACTAGAAGGAGAAATATAACCAATAACTTTAAAAACTGAAATCGGTTCTTGAATGTATTCTGTTGTGGGTGTTTGATAATCAGGATGAACTACAATGGATGAGGCTCCAATTTTTGTTGATCAAATCCTACTGCTGCTAGATGATACCAGAGCATGTAGCCCTTCAAGTTGGCTTGGCGTATATTCAGGGGGTTTCCCTTGTAGTCTCCGGGATTGTCTTGGCAGGTCCGCCATGATTAAAAATTAATTAATCACACACAAACAAAGAAAATTTCAATGAAAACACCTAAAGTCTCTAAGAAACAAACAGTTGAATCATACGCTTAAAAAATCTAAGAGTTCAAACCACACACAAACACTAACTTTCCGTACTAAAAACACTAGTTGGTGATGAAATCCAACTTAGTAGAAATTTAATACAAAAAGAGCAGTTGGAATAGTTACCCCGACAACCTGCTTAATGAAATAGACCGGTGCAAGTTTCTCCACTATACCATCTCGAGTGAAGATAACCCTCCGGAGAGTCCAAGTGAGTCTAGCCGACGTCTGCTCCAGGTACAGTGGGATCTTCCCTCCACCGTCACCTGAAGAAAGAATCCTATAGATTATGGCCTATAAGGTTACCAACAGAAACAAATATACCTGGGGGAACAATCTACGATACAACACACACGCAAGGGAAGAGTAACAAAGCTCAATCCCCTTGAAGGCTTCTTGAAATAATCCAAGATATGCCAACAAGTGACCCCAGGCTCCTCGACAATGGTCTATCCAAGGTTTACCGTTGTTAATACGTGTATATCATCTATCGTTACCAATGAGGAAGGATTGATTACCTCACTGGTTCAGATATGATCTCGTGCTTGACTCCTTTAAGAGGAGTTTCCCAGAGCATATATGCAACAATTGGAATTCCTTCCTACCGCAAGATTTGTCTACTTGTTTGTTTTTACTATCTTGGAGAGTTAATTACTCCCTACTCCAAGATACTAGCTTAAGCTATGTTGGTGATAAGAGCCCTAGAAAATAAAATATTTCTAGATGAATTTTAATTAAGCGTTAATTTTATGAGCTTTTTCTTAAGTCAATGGGTGCGGAAATGAAACTTTTGTGGTGTGAAGACTCGATTTCCAAAAGACACTAAGAATGCACCTAAGAATGATAACCAATTATTTTTATTTCAATGAACTTCTATCTAAAGAAAGAGTTGGAGAATGCAATCCTTTTAATAAACAATTCTTCCTTTAAACATAAAGAATGACTGAAAGAAAATATTTTTTGTCTTTTCCAATAAATGATTGTAGCTCACAACGAAATCCCTTTTCTTTCAAAACTTGTAGCTACAAAACAATTTTCCTTCAAAAGAAAGCTAGAAATTTAAAAACACACTCAAAACTACAAAACTAATCTTTGAAGTCTAACTAAATTTTTATCAATATAAAGGAATAAAAGCTTTAAGATTTTTTGAAGAATGTTTTACTTTAGTTGTTCAGAAAACTAAGGATCTATTCGTCCAGAATAACAAAAAGATAAAAAACACTCAATTATGTTTTTTTTATAAAAAATGAAATTCAAAAACTAATAACAGAGTTTTTTCGAAGATTTGCAAAGAAACAAGTAGCTCTATTTCTCAATAAAGGATGATTTCACAAGCAGGTCAGATTCAGCAAAAAGACAAGAAAACCGATGTAATCTAAGGTGTTTCAAAAGGTCAAATGCTTCAAATCGCTACAAAGACCAAGTGAAATGTAATCCAGAATGCAAAGTCTTCTAGAAAATCATCAAAACATCAACACTGTTGGGATTCATTCATAGAAAGTTTTTGACAAAAATAGAAATCAATCTGGGCAGAAATAAAAAATACTAAATCAAAATAAAACTAAACTAAAGAAAGAAAACTAGAGTTTTTCTAAAATTTAAACAGGGTCTGCAGGCTTCCAGAAGTACCAGGTGCGGTACCGCACTGTTTACTAAAAGAAGATGCGAAACTGCCTGCACTGTCAAAAGATAACAGAGTGCGGTCCCAGAAAAATAAGAGAAAAACACTAAAGATTTGAAAATTTTCTAAAACAGAGAAAACTTAAACTACCCAGGCAAATGTCTATCAATCAAAAACTAAGAAAAATGTTTCCTCGAATGAAAAATAAAAGAGAACCAAAAACAACAAGTTCTTCCCCATCGGAGTCGCCAATTTGTTGGACGGATAAATCGTTCTTGCGGACAAGACTGATCTCCCTAGTACTAAAAGTATCTAGCAACAAACAGCCAAATAAACTGATCTTTCTCTAAGCATATATTATTTACAAATAGTTCTATAGAGGTGTAAAAGACCTACCTTATGTCCAGCGCTTGTTTGAAGTTGTTGTTGTCCCTCGTGCACTTGAAGGAGTTTTCTTCATAAACCTGCAGTCAAAAACAAGCAAAATATTACATAGCACTTGTATAGACATCATCATAAACCATGCTTATCATAATGATGAAGGAATCTATGAAATAAACCATTAATAGACAGCTTATTGAGAAAAATGAGTATATTTGTATTAATTTCAAAAGAAAGAAAATCTTACAACCTGAGCCTTGATGTTGTACAGATATTCCCGGGGTATGAATCAGGAGTCTCCTTTACTTTGACAGGCTCTACACTCTTTCAATCAAGAGAAATAGAGGAATGTAATCTCTCCTCACAAAAGTATTGTTTTAACTGAGTCTGAATCTTAACAGCACTTATCTTCAAATATTCTAAATCTTCCCCCTCTTGAGGCTACTCAATGCCTCTTTTTATAATGGAAAAGAGGAGGTTTTTCTGTTCCAAATATGAAGGGATAGAATCCTCCTTCAAAGGGATAAGCTCCTCATATCAAGGGGTTAGCTCCATAAGGTAAGGGATACATGCACCTTATCAAAGCGTACTTATTCCTGAAAATTCTCGTCTAGAATCTTCTAGAATTAATCTCAAATCAACTTTTTAACTTTACTTTCTCGCCTTTTTGAGTTTTACAGGAGTCCACACCTATAACATATATAAATTTCTGTTTAGGTCTGCAAGAGAGCTGAACATTAGGTGCGGGCCCGCAGGCAATGTATAGAGAAAGTGTGATACCAAAGTTCAAGAGATTTTTAGGAACTTTTCTCTGATTTTCAGGGCTTGACATGAAGAACTGATATATTAGACTTACAAAAGGGGGAAGTATGATTTATAATGAACCCATACCCATAGCAGAATGTTAGGATGACAATTTTTAGTGTAACAAGCAGCAGTTCAAAAGACCTAAATCCTATTTGCAGATAGTCAATGAACTAAAAGACATCAAGCAAGGACCATCTGAATTTGTATGGGAAGTAGATCAGAGGTTAAATAAAGCAATCAGGGAAGGCAGATTCTAGTATGATGACCGGAAACACAAAAAATGGTTCATTTTTGTGCTGCTAACTCACTTATGGGTACCAATGGGACAACAATCTATCGAAACACAGGAGAAAGCATTGGAAGTAGCTATGAAGTTAGAAGCTGCCCCTAGGAATGATACATAATTGGGGGTATAGCAGATCCAAGGTCAACTAGAAAAAATGCATATGGAGATATAGAATCTGTGCAAGGAGTGAGGGACAGAATCCAGCCCCGAAAAATGGTGCATCTGATGCTAGGTAAATAGTCACACCAAGGATAATTGTCCATTACTTGTTGCGTATGTACAAACTGGAGCACCCAGTCCCTTGTGACCTAGGGAGGTGACAGGATCCAGTGGGTCAATGTTATGGTGTGATGATTTCTTCATTGTTAGGCCGCACGACACTAGCCACTACCCTCACAAGACCACATACGGCCTTGAAGTTAACTAACCGTGGTGTCGGTTCTACAGATCAGTTTGCCACGATGATTAGACCTGCCACACAAAAAATTTGCTGACTAAATAGGGAAGCATATTCCGGTTTCGGTCCGATCCAGCTTCGCTCAGATCTCCCATGGAAAGGGGGGGTTCCCCACCCCAAGGTAGGGGCCACGGAGGCAGCGCTGGTCGAGGAAGAGGTCAGCTGATTTTCTACAATTGTGGGGAAGTAGGCCATTTTGCATGAGGCTATTTAAACCCACCTCAACAGACCTGTCGGTATTGTAGACAGTGGGATCACTCGATTGAGGACTGCCTGATTCTAGTAACAAGGGTTCAGGAGAAGCAGCAAAGCCCTACTCAAAATGTGGAGAGGATGAAAACAGAACCCCATGAGGCAGGATCAGTCCAAGAAGGGTCAATAAAAGAAGCTGCGACAGAGGAGGGACATCCCCCAAAAGAACTCAACCCCACGATCAGGATGGGTGGTGATCACAGCAGAAGAGTAGCATATGACATTGAACGAAGGGAGGAGGTCAAACCATTCTTGCCAGTGTGTATGAAACTACTGCGCAACTAACAAGCCATGGAAAGTCTTTAGGAGATGATCAATGGGTGTGCAACAAATACCCCTTCTAGCACGTAAATACATAATGTGCACTAGCTATACAGACAGAAGAAATGAACGGGACGGGAAATGCGGCTGACAGCGTAGATTGGAGACTTTGAAATAGATCAATTTATCCTCGATCTGGGATCAGCTGTGAATGTGCTCCCTAAACAGACTTGGCAACGGATGGGTGAGCCTAAGCTCGAATGGTCCATTGTACAGCTACGCATGGCTAATTAACAGAAGATAGTACCATTGGGAAGATTATCAAAAGTAGTGGTGGACACTACTGGAGTCAGGGTACGAGCTGATTTTGAAGTTATCCAGATAGTAGAAGATTTGGACCCTTACCCAGCCCTTCTAGGCTTAGATTGGGTGATTGACATGGGAGGTATCATCAACTTTAAAAAATGAAATATGATGTTCGAGAATAATGGAATAAACATCATCATCCCATTAGACCCTACCGAGGGGGACAGGTATATAGAAACTATCCACGGGAATGAATAAATAGATAACCTCTACAGACTATCCACGCAGAATGGCGAACGAATCAATCCTACGACCAAGGGTACCACCACTGGAAATCAAGATAATGAGGACCCTTCTAATTCAGACGAGGAGTTGGAACATTGGCAACGCCGATTACAGAATGCCTTGACGTTACGATACCTCCTAACTACTAGAAATATCAGGTGCATGTCAGCTGAGGTAAGAGATCTGCCCCGGTTTGATGGTTCAAGATATGTGGATGACTTCCTGCAAGGCTTTGAAGCCATGGTTCCAAGGGAATGCAGGTTGGGAGCCCTTAACATGACACTACGGGGTGCACCAGCACAGTGGTGGGGACTACACAGGTAAAACTTCCAGGTATGGGAAAAATTTCTACCTATTTTGGTCTTACGATTTACAACGCCAGCTTATCGGGATAACACAACTATGACATACAAGTCCTTGACCCTAGAACCCCAAGGGAACAAGCCTTTTTTGGGGGAGGACGCACCATCTCTCAAGATGATTAAGTCAGTAGAAGTGCCAAACACACTGGAGTTGCGAAAACTAGCCGTTAGCATTATAATGTATGGTAAAAAGAAAAATTTACTGTTGGAGGAAACGGTTACCCAACAATTAATAGTGAAAATCGGGGAAATTCCTAAGCCCTACGTAGAGTTTACCCAGCCCTGGGACAACGAAAGATTGATATGAAACCACTGGGACGACCCAGAGCATATTTCTATCTCAGTTGCATAACTTATACCCCATAGTCGTAAACTATCAGAGCATTTGGGCCTACACTTCATCAATCATGTTTGCTAGTAACCCCCCTGCAGGTAGCCAACCAGAAGCTGAATTCGTCTTCCAGGAAAGAGCAATAGCTACTAGCCCCTCAAAATATTCAGTACCCACGGAGGAAGAAATCAACGAAGTCATGGAGATTGAGTCTGAGGAAGAGGATGTACCCATAACCCAAGTTACCAAAAAAGGAAAATAACTAGCCCAATGCTCAAAAAAGCCTCCAAAGACTGCAAAATGCGCCGTAGGAAAGCCGAGGACATTGCCAAGAACACCCAAGTCGTCTCATGCCCCTCCTGGGCCAGAAGAGGTCCTCCTAGCTAATCCAATCAACTAGTTACCCCCATTTATCCAGCCATGAAGGACATCGACCCAAATGCCACAAAATTTAGATGTTCTGATCACTTCCTTACAAACACCGCTAACCTCTATGGGGGTTCCGGTCATTGGTGATCCTTGCAGAAAGCTCCATGAGGTTAAATTTGATGATCATGACTTGAAAAATTACACAGTGTTCCCTAATTTGGCTCTCGCATTGTGTTTCGAGATAGTCCATGCACCTGATGGAATCACAGTCATCCGTCAGCAATCGGAATCTGGATTGGCCAAATCTGGGATCCTGAACCTATTACAAATGGCCCACTTTGGCCATTACAATGTCACAGATGGGTTATCCCGGTAGTTGCTCGCCCTTGTTCATGATGATTGTTTATGGATTCGTGACAGAGTCCCCATTGATGTTGCATTAATCCATAGAATAACTAGTCTCCCCATGCAAGGACCACACCCCATGGAGAAAGTGGGTAAGAAACATGAGGGGGAAATCATGACCAAAGTATGGCAGGCATACCATGTAAAGAAAAATAAGAGGGGCTTTATCATTGATTCCATCCGTGATCCAGCTACGTGAATGGGTACCCTGATATTATCCTACAAATTAATGCGAAAATGTCAGGTTGCAACGATCCCTGCATATGTCATACGAGTGGTAGGTCAATGTGCCAAAGGGGGCTGCTTCAATTGGGCACAACACATGCGGGACAAATTTCTTTCCAATCTTCGGGAATCACAAAAACAAGGAAAAGCCTTTTGCTACTCCTGGTTGTTGTTTCTTATCGCCCTCGTCACATGGGAAGCACCTAAGGAATCAGTCATCCCCCCGCTCAATATGGGAAAGTGTGAAGGAGCCCGGTATGCTCACTTATGGGATTCCGAAGATGCACAACGATTGGAGGATAACCAAGTCTTCTCAGTTCTTTTCCACGGTAATGTAGCAGCAACCATCAATTCGCACCCACAGCTATCTCCTATAATACATGACAGATACAAGGGTATTTCCAAGTTCCAAGTCACAATGCACCATATTCAAATCTGTAGTCATAAGAATAAAACCTGGACAACTCTTCCTTATATGGTAATAGAGCGGGAGATTGATGAGGTGATTGCACGATGGCCACCTACCTGGAAGATCGGCTTCAAAACCCCTATGAAGAGTACTGCAGATATAAACACAGCTATTACAAGGCCAAGCAGACAGATGGGAATGGATGCTAGTGTAGCAGTCACAATGACCATTCCTTCCATGTAGCATCCCAAAAAGGATACTACAGCTACAAACCAGGCTGCACCGCAGGATATCAGTGTCGAGGGTACCAAGCAGACAGGAGAGCCGGTACAAGGAACTCTGAAGAAGCAACGGCCCAAGCGACCAAAGGAGGATGAAACAGTCACCTTGACTGATGGGGATCTCGAG
Source organism: Pinus albicaulis (assembly GCA_034641835.2). Classification (NCBI taxonomy): domain Eukaryota; kingdom Viridiplantae; phylum Streptophyta; class Pinopsida; order Pinales; family Pinaceae; genus Pinus; species Pinus albicaulis. The sequence continues at coordinate 972,424,816 of CM076584.1, read as the reverse complement.
CAGACTTCAGATGCCATTACATTGGCCATAGAAGATAAATGGGTAGCTTTAGCATAGCAACAAAAAAATGCAGTCGACACCATTCAAGCGAAGCTGCACACTCTACAATTAAAAATAGATACTTTGCAGACAAGCATCACCCAATGAAGAAACCCTTCGCCTCCTAGTGAACCCGCACTAGTTACAAAGGAAAGGCATCTCTGTGTGATCCCAAATGCTGCTCTTATCATGGATCCATCGAAATCAGCAATGCATCCCCCAGCAGGATTAGGCATACAGCTGAATCTCATGCATCTATCACACGAATCAGTAAGGGATATCCACACGATGTTTTGCCATGAAATTTACCATCGAGACCAACTATTACATCAGCAAATATGTACGACTGATCAGACGATAGCACAACAAAACACTGACGTTCTTCTCGTGGTATCCTAGCAAACCGAACTAGAAAAAACGATACACCAGGTGTATACAAACATAGTAGCAGATGTATCACCTGATGCTACCCCACGAGCTAAAATCGAAGCACTGGTGATCACATTGAAGGCTTCCTGAATAGAGCTGTAGGCCTTCAAGACATAGATGGAGCAGCAAATCTGTGATCTTCAGGCCAATTTGCAACTTGAGACACCTCTGGAGGTAAGGGCTCAACGGGCTGCGTTAGTCACGGCTGCCACGAACACAATTAACGGACAGATTTCTCAAGGTACGCAGTTATTGGAGACAACATTGTAGCTATGGATGAAGGTTCAACATGATCCGAGCCTGTGACAAATTAATTAGGAGCTCCGTCAGAAGGAAGAAGAATGTGAGTAGATCGGGGCTGCCATCGCCACTCTGATCCCAGCATAGTGCGTTTCTCGTCTAAGGACCAGCGAGGTCCTCCAAGATTATATTGAGGAACTTTGGCACAAGAAGGACACCATCGGGAAGAGATTTAAGCCATGGTCTGCCGCGGCCCTTCAATTCTCTCAGGATGTAGATGCTACAATAAAAGGACTCAATCAGACACCAGAGAGTGTCGCCGCTGCAACAGAAGGTCCAATATCGCAAAATTTACTAGATATTGTGCATAATGTTGGCGCGTAGAGCCTAGAAGTTTTGGCCCCACCGGTTGCAGCTGTTGAGGCATTACGTGTGCAAGTGGAGGCTCCACCACCGCAGTGACTTGGGACGAGTCACAAGATTGTGTTGCGGGACTCTTGGAGTAGGGTCTCCTACACTGATGAAAGCTAGTCCAATTTTGTATCATTTTGATTATTTTTTGTCTAGCGCAGGGGTGATAGGGTGGATAAAAACCCCAATGTGTTGTAAAGTGGGAAAATAGGTAAAACTAGGAGTCTACAAACCATGGTTTGCAGACCGTGGTAAGTCTTGGCTAAATTGGTATAAATAGTAAGTCTTTTTGAGTCGATAGGTAGAAAATGAATAGAAGTGAATGCTAAGTGCGGATTGTTAGTTCTTGGTTTCGTGTATTTGGGTCAGACTCCTTTTGGCTGTGCGCGCGAATATCCTTTGTCCTATTGTGTGCGGACCCTCCTGGTTGTGTGCGCATGTGGGATTTGGGGTTATGTAAGAATTTACTGATAATATATGAGAAGTATTGCTGATATTTGGTTATGAGATCTAACTGTTATATGAATCTGCGCTCTGTGTTATACCTATGATAAGGTACAAATTATCTATATTTATCTGCTTTGTTTATCTATAAGATATGCTATCTAGTCTGCTGTGTATACTATAATTTATATATTTTCTTGGTCGAACGCACATGGATGTGGGCCTAAGACCTAGATCTATAATATTGTGTGCATCGTGTATCTATTTAAGCCTGCGAACTAGCTTCATTCCCATAGATATCTGTGTTGCGCGTGGCTTGGCTTACCTGCTCTCTTTCTGGGTGCAGAAACCTGGTTCTTGCACCCTCCCATACTGCTTCGGGTGAGACTTTGACCTACGCAAGTAGGTCAGTGCCGAATGGGCTAGTAGTATATGGGTTTGTTGGCAAACCTTAACATGCGAACCTGGGTCAGGACCCCTGAAGCCAAAAAATGTTATTTAATCTTACAAGCTAGCATACTTTTTTAGTCCCACAATGCTGAAAAGATTTCCTCAACTATTAATCCTAAAGAAGCACAATAATGGGTGAACATGGATAGGCCAGCTTGAATTTTCTCACATGTCTTCCATCTCACTTAGAAAGTTATTTTGGGAACTCTTATACATTTACTATGTCAGTTTGCTAAGGCCTAAGATGGGAAAAATAAATAATAAGTGTGTGCAAGCAGCAACACACTTGACTAGATTCAACTTGGCCTAGTCTTATGATGGATGTACATTTTAAGGGCTTCTTTCCTAACTCAAAATCGTTGAAGATATATAAACTAACTACTTCATTTGTCGTACAATTCCAATAGTGCACATGGAAAGCTTCTCTGTAAATCTCTTTTGCTGCATATGGTAGGCCTTTAAATAGACTAAGCTTGTACTAGAATAATGCAAACATGACCTACAAGTCATCACTGTGTTTTGGTTTCCGAAGGTTGCTGCATTATTGTCTGACTAGTGAAGTATAAACCAGTGAACAAATTTAAAGCTTTGGAGAAGTCACAATTTATATTATAATTTTGTCTTGTAGATTGGCCTCTTGGCCAATTTTTTCTAGGAATGCCTCTTATGAAAAAATAAGTTCTTTCCTAACAGGTTATGACCCTCTTGAAAATACCAAGTTCACTATAACATTGGAAGAAAATATCTAATGCACGCATCATGCTACCACTACAAGCCATTGCAGAAAATAGAAACCAAGGTGAAAAGGAATCTACAACTACATTGTAGACATGTTACAGTAACAATAATTTCTTGAATTTCTATTCTCCAACATCCATAGTATTACCACAAATAATCATAGTTTGTATTTAACTCCAAATAATATACATTCCAATAAGAAGTTGTCAATCATAGTTTTACCTTGTGGCAATGATTTTCCTTATGCCCTGCTCTCATTTTCAGTCAAAACTAGATTTGCTATACTGATGACGTTCCTACTGTAATATTACCAACTATTAGATAACTATCTCACTATAATTCTAGATAAAATGAGCAGTGTACCAAAATAATAAAGAAACTGAAATTGATAGTCAATATTGCAGAGTAAGCAACTAAATAGGCAATACGCATGATATGCTATTCCATAATTCACTATCTTTCCCATTTATAAAATAGTTTCTACAACAATTCTGCTACATATTAGTTCTTTATGTTGCTATTTATTGAGATTTTGGCTCACACGAGGATTACAATCAACCTTTTCACAGGAGATAGATATGGCTTATGCAATTGGCATACCATTGCTCTTACTGTAACTAACATTTCATGATAAGAAGTTACAGTTGAAACATTTCCTTTACTTTTTTTGGCTTCCTAATTGTTATGTATCGCATATATAGTACCAACTGTCCACTTGGATTCATACGTGACCAAATGAAAAGGGATTTAACTATTGCTAAATGCAAAAATGTGAAAGGCTAGGATTGGAGGGAATTTTTGTAAATTATAATGAAAATTAAAAAAGTGAAGGCCTACACCACCAGTGCAGTGATAGTAGGGTTTCATATTTATAATCTTCTAGAGTTATTATTATTATTATTATTTGTTTATTTCTTTCTAGTTGTTTTTCCTTGGTCAAGGTGTTTCTCAAGTTTGTTAGCTCTGAATGCTAAATACGCTGCTTGATGTATTGTAGTGGAAACACCTCACATCTTATCATAGGTCCAAGATTTAGTTCTGGTACAATAGCACAAATTGTGGAAGATTTGGTAAGTGCTTGCTATGGAAAGCCTTGCCACTGTGACCCAAGTGCTATTTGGCCACAATTAGAAGGTCAGTGCATTGGGCAAAATAGAATGTTGTGTGCATTTATGCTGCACACAAGGCATATTTTTACAAGCCCTTTTTCCCATCATGTGCGAGAGAAGTTTACATCTACAAGATGCACATAGCATTCTCTTTGCCCAATAAAATAACCTTCTAGTGTTGCATGAGCTTCTAGCCTCTTTAGACTAAGGAATTCTCTATAACTTTGTCACTCTTGGTTCGTATTTATCCTGTGAGTTTAGTCTGATTGCAAGACTTTTGGCTTAACATTTATGCTCAATTTTTCTGCCATAACCTCAGAGCTACTCGGGTTTGGGGTTGTTCCCTAGATATCTCTTAGGGTCTGGACCAACCTCCTGATCTGCTGGCAGCATTTCTATACCTCCAGTAGGTATATCACTTATCATAGGCATTTTTGTTTCTCCAAAATGTTGTTACTCTCACAAAATGGTGCATTCTAATTTAAGATTCTTTCTCCCACAACTCAACATGTTGTGTGGAATGTGGTCCATATTGGGTGATTTTGATGGCTTCTACAAACTAGTTATTAGACAATGTTTCTAACCTCTTAGGAAGAAGCTACTTAGCGGTGGTTGCTTCTCTAACAATTGATGGTATTGATTGTTCATTAGTATATTGAAAAAATCATCATTGGGGATTAATGTTTCAATTTTATCAAGTGTCTCTTGTTTCATATTCAACACAAGATGGACATTACATGCACTCATTTCATTGGAGCAAGGCTTTCTAGCTTGCCTTGAATATTGAAAGCAATTTACAGAAGCTATCCCTAAATATGGAGCATCATTGACAATAATTCAAGCTCCTCTCAGTGGATGTTTTCTAATCCCTCTTCTTCTGCTCCTTCCCCTTGTCATCTTCATTTGTTTACAAGGCATGAAAAAGATAATCATAAGTCTAAATTTTAGCCCAACAGAAATTCTAATGATAGTGGAAATGTTACGAGAATATTGTTATTATCACTAATGGTCTACCCATTCTAATGAGTGATGTCTTAAGCAAAGAGATCTCAACACATATTTTAGTGGTTGAGAAAAAGGAAGGAGAAGGTTAAAATGATTATAGTCAACAATCCCACTTACATAAGTGGTTGTTGTGGACTTCACAATCCATGGTGGAAATGCCTCTGATACTAAGTTCGATAATTCTAACAATTCAAAAAAAATATGGAAAAACAATTCTAGGCCCACAATTAGTCTTAATCATCACTGACTACTTCACTTTAGACAAGGATGCTTTGTTTGTGCAAAATTGTTGCATTATAGTTAATGGTAGTGATAAAAATATTATTTCACAAGATCACATGACTTTTCTTAATTTCCCTTCAAAATGTTAACCTTGGTCTAAAATTTTAGGGTTGGATGAAGGATAAGGAACCAACACAAGTTATGAAGGTCTGTCAATTCACTTTTGCTATTGACCACTCTTTGATAGTATTAAGTATGATGGCACTCTTGTTGATTGTTGTGGTCTTATTCCTTGGAAGGTTTTATTGGGATTATTTTTTTTTCTTTCTAAATTATACTACTATATTAATTATGAACATAGTTTACAGGTCGAAGCTTGTTTCTGGAATTTCTATGCTAGCCAATTCCGGAGGGAGAATAGTTCAAAAAGACAAAAATGACAAAAATGAGACTGCCCCAGATGGGGAAACCAGTCCAAAAATTGTTTCCCTTAGTAGGGAAACCCACTTTAACCATAAAATACCAACATTTTTCCAAATTGTTCAGGAAATACATGCTAACAAACAAATTGATCAAAACAGAAAGAGGAAACCTCTCATTATAGTGGCTGCTTGTCATGCTAAGTGTCATGAGGCTGTGGCAGTGGCTCCTCAATGATAAGACCCCTGTAATCATCAGAGGAATGGTCATCTTTCTTCGAGTGTTGAGTCATGGGTTTTGGTGTGGTGGCAGTGCACACAAGTCTAGCGTTGCATTTCCTCTTCTCACCCATCGAGCATTTTGGACTTCTGATTTCGCTACCTTCGCTGTTGGAGGAGTGTCCTTTTGGTCTGACTGGTAGAGCTTCAGATTTTTATGAGTACTTAGGAGATGCTAGAGAGATTGTAAATTTCCTGGGATGTTTTCTGGAGCCTAACCCAACTGATTTCGAAGGCACCTCCCGGAAGCAGACAGTAATGGTGGCTGTAACTCGTGGTATGTCTAGGGAGCAATCATGGTGAAAATGAGCCAAATTATCTTCAGGAGGTGGGGAGAGACTGTCAGAGTGAATGGATATTGGCAGACATAAGGACTGGCCCCTTCCTTTTCCATGAAAACATCTCATTCTATGCCTCCTCATCGTCCTGCAGCAGGATTGAGTGTGAGGGAAGCTAGTTAGCAGAGGCTTAGAGGTCAAGTGAGTGTTGGCATGCAGAGTCTGTGAGATTGAATGGAAGCTGGTGCAATAAGGAGATGAGGCTAATAGGATACAAATTTCACAATGCATCTCTGAGAGCGAGGGGGAGCTTGGAGGAGAGACTACAAAAAAATGAAGACGACATGACGAGAATGGCATAAATGGAGGGTGCAGCAGCATGAAGAGGAGCTCAGGGTTGTGTACCAGACATGCGTAAATGCAGAGGGAAGAGGAAGTTAAGGCACCTTGAGGCAATCATCTGAAGAGGTTATGGGCAGTAGGACAGGCCCCATGCGTGGCCATGTGGCTAGGCCATTTTTCACGTAATTGGGACACCACCTCCTGTCCTGGACCATACACCCACATCCGGGGGGTTTTATCAACATGATTGCCATGAAAGCTATTATAAATTGTCTTGAAACTTCCTTATTTTTGCAGATAAGTTAGCGTCATGCTAGTGATTAATTTGAAACTATATTTTATTGGAAAAATTCACAATTTTTTGGTGGAAAAGTTCATAATTTATTCTGATTTTTTTTTGCAAGTGTAGTAGTCATGATGATAAATGTGTGGTTTAATTCAAAGGTTGCTCAGTTCTTTCTAGATGTGCTTTTCATCATTTTATTTGAATAATTCTCTAGTGCTTTACCTTCATATTTTATCCCCTGCACAATTTCTCCTGAGGTCCATGTTGTTATGTTTATTGGCTATTTTTGTGGAAACTTCCTGAGGTTCTGCAATGTAAATCCAAAAGAGAGAAATACTATTTTACACATTGATATTTGTTCAATACATTCTTGTGTGATATTTGAATTTCATAAATCTAGATGTCTATTTCGTTATCTATATCAATATATAGGAATAGGCCCATGGATTGCTCATATTTCTCAAACTGTGGAGTTGTTCCTTTCGTGTTGCATGTTATTTTATATTGTTATGTTGTGATTCAAATTTCTAGTTGTGCTTTCCAGTTATTCTCATACATTTTACATGATTTGTTTGATTAAATCAAAAGTTATTCTTATTGTATTTTTATTATGTATATTGAACATATTATTTCTAGAAACTTTTGATTTTCCTAGATTTTCTATTCCTTTTTTGTATCTTTGTACCTTTAGGGAAATTTCTAGTTTAAATGCTAATTTTTTAAAGGGTGCCTAGCTCAATGGAAGAGCACCTGCTTTACAGGCAAGAGGTTGGTGGTTCGATTCCATCGTGCCCTGATATTCATAGGGAATGATGACAATCAGTTTTTGGTGATGGATACTCTTTTGACCATCACCAATGAGCTTATGGTAATATTTTTCGATCCTCACCAAAATATGAAATGGTGACAGTCAACGAACACCACCATATATACGCATCAATAGTGACGACCATTAAAGGTCCGTCACCATAAATATTTGTTGTTGATATGGAATGGTGAGGGTCATTTTTTTTCATTATAGTCATTATTCGTTACGGACCTTGATGTCACCAATGAGTTTATGGTGACGGTCAATGAACATCGCCATATATATGCACTAGTAGTGATGACCATGAAAGGTCCATCACAAAAAGTCATTGTTGTTCATATGAAATGGTGATGATCACTATCTATCATTATAATCAATATTCGTGATGGACCTTCAATGTCAACACAACACATACATTCAGCGATGCCACCTTTGGTGACGTTCAGTATTTTGGTGACAGAGGCTATTGTCCGTCACCATTGCTCATACGAAATGGTGATGGTCACTATTCGTCACTATAAATCATTTTTGGTGACAGACCTTCAATGTCACCACAACACCTATAATTTTGGCAATGCCACCTTTGGTGATGTTCACTTTTTGGTGACGAAAGCTCTTTTGACCCTCACCAATGGGCTTATGGTGACCATTTTCGCCCCTCACCAATGTCCTTTTTTCCTGTAGTGTTCTTTAGTAACTGTAGTTGGAGTAGGTTTGTCTTGTTTTTCTACAGTTGTTTTCTCATTTTCAGTTTGTGTTTCTACTGTCTTAACATTTTCATTTTTCTTTTCAGGAATAGTTTGACAAGCAGTAGATGTTTTTTCATATTTTGAATTATTAGAAGTTGTTTTGGCAGTAGCAGCTTTTGGATCAGTAGTGGGTGTCTTAGAATCTAAAATTTTTGTTTTAGCAGAATTAGTTGTTTTGACAACAGAAGCTTTTTGTGAATCGGTTGTTGTTTGGAAAGCCTCATCTGTTATATAAAAAACCTTGAGACTGGGTGTAATGTTTGGGATGGAAACGTTCTAGAATGAATTAGAGTTTTTCTTATTTTCCCTAGGGAGAATTTGGAAAACTTTAGTAGTAGGAACTTCTACTGTTTTTTTAGTTTGTGTTTGTGCATATTTCTTAGTATAATATTCTATGTTTTTATTGCTTCTAAGGTTATATTTCTTATGTACTTCATTGATAGAAAAATCATAACCTTGTTTGTAGTCAAATGATTCACTTGAATCTAATTGAAGTTTTTGCAGTTCAAATAACTCTTGATCTTCCTGTGTGAGAAAGATAGTGTTATCATCTTTTATACCCATTAGATTTATGGTGTCTTCATCATTTTCATCTTGATGATAACTTTCAGCATAGTTCTCTTGAAATGGAGGGTTTATTGTCTGGTCAGGTGATGATTCTTTAGATTTCCTTGTGTTTATGTTCTTCCTGAAGTTGGGATTTCTAATTTGCTGCTGGTTATCCCACTGTGGTCTCCTTCCTATATTGTCTAATCTATCCATAATTCTCTCTAAATTTTTGGCTAATTGATCTATTTTTACATCTGAACTTGATACTTCTTCTTTTATTGTTACTTTCCTCTCATTCCTTAATCTAGATTTTATAGGCAATACATTTACCTCTACACTAACAACATCAGTTTGCATTCACTCTAAAGTGTCAGCATTTCTCTCTCTCAATTGATAGGTTATGTCTGTATGAAATCCATCAGGGAATTTGAGAAGGACAGAGTCTGGAGTGGGTTTGATATTAGCAGGGATTGAATTATAAACATTGTTGTATCTAGTATAATAATCTTGGATTGTTTCATTAGGAGCTCTTTTCATAGCATCAAATTTAGATAATATTTGAAGTGGATTTTTCTTCTTTTCCCATTTATTCAAAAATAATCTATGAAAAAATTCTAAATCACCAATACTGCTAGGATGAAGACCTTTAAACCATTTTTTACCTCTTCAGTTAATGTTTGAGAAAAGAGTCTCATTTGTACATCAGAATCATCTATTTCATGAAGCTCAAAATAATCTGTCATCGTATTAGTATACTGTTGGGAAGTGTAATTAGTGGTTGCATCAAATTGAGGTATTTTACTCTGGTAATCCTGAGGCATGTCATGTAACTGTCCTGGAAAGACCAAGGGAGCACATCTAGTAGCCATGGCTTGGATTCTAGCTTGGCTAGGAGGTAAATTGGAAGTACTTGGGGCAGAGATAAAAACACTTGCTGATGTAGATAAAGAAGTGGTTGATGATATTCGAATGCAAGATGATGTACTGTAAAATGTGGTTGAAGAACTAAAAGGTGAAGCTGGGATTCTAGAAGATAAAGCTGGGATATATGAAGAAGTGATTGGGAATTAGAATGATGTATTGGAAAATGCAGAAGGAAAACTAGTGGGTGGTGTTGAGGTGGGGGAGGATGGAAATAATACTCTAGGTTGGAATGGTTGCTTTGGGATAAATGGATCTATGGAATGGAGTGTGGTGGATATTATGGATGATGTGGTAGTAAATAGAGATGAACCTTGTGACTCTAAAAGAATGGTATCTAAATGAGAAGTATAGGGCTTAGGTGTATATGCCAATAAAGCAGCTAATTCAACTCAATGCCGAAGAAGAGCTTCGTCTATTTCCTTAAGTATAGTAGCATTTATTTCATAAATTTTATCATAAGCTTCAAATATCTTTGATTCATAATCTACTGAAACAGCTTCCTGTTTAATTTCAAGAGATGAAATAAAATTAGGATCTATAACAGTGTTATTTAAATCACTTTCTGATTTGTTTCTGAATAAATAATATTCAAAATTGAAGTCAAAATCAATGTCTTGTATAGTTTCTAACTGTTTTGGAAGGGAATTTACTCTAACTATGGAAACTTTAGTACCTAACTCTTCTACTTTTTTATTATTTTTCCCAATTCTGTTTGTATCATCTACTATTGCAGTAGGTTTAAGATCTAGATTTGACCTGGTATATTAGACTTTTTTGGAAGCCTGAATTACAATTTTTTATGAAGTTATACTCACAACTTATAAAACAGTCTTAAGGTGAAAGGATAATGAAAGATATTTCCTTTAAGACCTATTTAAAACTGAGGATTGGTTAGTCCCTAGTATGGTCGCCAGTATGTTATCACTCTAATAACTCTCAAAGTTGTGAGATTTTGGTTTATAGTTTAAAGAATATTATAGGTAACCATAGAGCAAATTTCAAGCTCTAGGATCTAGCCTTCCTAAGGCTCAGAGAGGGCTCTCTCTATAAGATTTAACTTTTTTTTTTTATGTTTGATTTTAGGCTTGTTATATGGGGAAATTTGGTTTGATTTGGTGAGAAAAATCACTTAATTAGATGGATAGAGATAGATCTATTTTTCCATTGGGAAAATGGAGTCAATGTGTCAAGGAGATAGGTCAAGATCAAGGTCTAAAGTCAAATATTTTTAGGGCAAGATAGTAGAGTTACTCAAGATATTTGAGACTAATTGGTTAAGTGGTTTAATTAGGATAAAAAGAAATCAAGGATTCTTTGACCCAGATAACGAGTGAAGAAAATAGAGGTCAATCAAAAGAGGGAGCAATTAAGGGTTCCCTACTCTAGAAATCAGTAGAAAACATCAAAATGAAAACCAGTAAATAACAGAGTGATTTTAACAAATTCTAATATATCACTTCCTTATTTCACATTTAAATTTAGAAAAAATTTATGTATGAATGGAAAACATAATAAAATTTAACAAATAACAGTAGAAAATACATCACTTAAGTAGCCCAACACATGGATCTTGAAACATGATTCTTTATTGATTTGATCCAGCCTGCTGACTTGAAACTTGGTACAAAATCCCTTCAGGTACAGAAATATTGACTATAGAAATCTTCAACAATTTATTCCACAATAATACTTCAAAGAGTGAAGTATTTATACAAAAAGTTATAAAACATATACTAGAATACTCATAGGATTTTTCTAAGGAAAATAAAATCTCTTACAAAAATATAGTGGCAACTGCTTAACAACTTGAAAGTTGTCCTACTTATTCAAATTAAATAGAAATGTTGTTTGGATTTAGATGTAGCTGGGAAAAATATCTTCAATCTGTTTTAAAATTCTATCTTATCATGTGATACTCTTCTACTAATACACTTTAACCACTGATTCTCGCCATGTAATTTTTTTCCAAGGAAAAAATCGTAATTTATATAAAAAATTACATGTTTCATTTTACATTTATCATCTTAGCAAATCATTGTTACTCAAAAGGAGATGCAAAATATCTGCAATCTGTGCAAGTATGTGGTTAAACAAGCTATCTACCGTGTACATGTGCATGCTGAAATAAATATAAAAGCCAGTATCATGCATATAGCATGACAGTCTCAAAAAGTAATAATAGTCTGACAAAATGAATTCATGGAGTGATTGCTCCTATGTCCCAGAACACATCTATGAAAAATCTAGGATAATATTTGAAGATCTATGGACCTGCATGTTTCTTGATGTGCCAGCAGCCCCAATCTAGCTCCGCAGCTTCTTTGGAAATTTGGTCTGCCGCTTGGTTCCTCTGCCTATATATATGAGTAATAGTAACAGAATCAAATGCTAATTTTAGATAATGAACTTCCTAGAAAAGTGTTGTAAGCATGTGTGAGTGACACTGTGCAAGAGAATTAAACTAGTTGATAACAGTCTGAGAGTCACCAAAAATATGAAATATGTTGCATCCTTTTTCCTAGGCAAAAACAAGGAGTAATCGGAAGCTAATAAGCTTAGAAAAGTTATTTGTACTCAGCCCTAGTCCCATATTGAGATGGAAAAATTGAGTATCAGATAGATGAATGATTGCCCCATCCCCACACATGTTAGTATTTGATGCACTGTCAAAATATGCACAAGGGTAAGAGTGGTCAATATATTCAGGTACAGTGACATGGATAAGGGATGTTTTGCAATATTCTGGTAAGAGATGATAAGTAGCTAGGATATAAGTGCAGATAAGCTCCCATATGACCTGTTTGACATCCAAAATGCATCTGTTCCTCCCGGTCTATTGGATTCCTATGATTTGCAAGAGTGGAAAGAACAAACACTGCAGGGGCCACATCAAAACCACTTTGGAATCCTAGGACCTAGCCTTCCTAGATTCAGAGAGGTATCTCTCTATAAAGGTGTTTTTAATTGATATATCTGTATGTTCTCTGTTTTAATATTTTAGGCTAGCTATGAAGTTCTAAGGACTTGTTTGGTTTTTGGTTGGATTAATTGATAGATTGAAGGATCAATGGTGTGACTGATTGAGGAAATGTTTCAACTGAACAAATAGACTGTAAGAAAACATCAATCCATTGGGCTATGGAGTCATAAAAGGATTTAATTTCTCATCAAATCTGCAAGGGCATTCATAGGGAAAGCTAACTATATCAAGTGGATTCTTTAGATTAGGCTGTGATATGAAACAATAATAAGTTGTGAAGGCAGCAAAGCTATAGTTAGTTAATAATCTTCTAGCTCTACTTAGACAAGAAAATATTTTTAAGGTAACTATTTGGAGAAAGCCAAAGGACAGGGAAAACCATAAATATCTTTGGACAAACCTTTAATAAGAAACCTTTTAGACAAAAATCCAACAATCAAGAGACTACTTTTAGAGAAAGAAAACATATAAGATAAAAACAAGAGTGGTGTAAGCTCAAACAGAAATAATCTATTCTGTTTTTGACAACTCTCAAAGACTCTTCAAAGCAACATTTCAAGGTAGACCAAAGGGCAGGGCATACCATAGACCTCTCTAGTTTTAGACTCTAGTAAGTGTACTTTAAATGAATATCCTAAAAACAATATCTCAAGTCTTACTCAAAGGAACAAGGGCTCACCAAAATTTCCTTGGTTTCACTCTATTGAATCATTTCCAAGATAACAAGCTAGATGTAACTAGAAGGCAATTAAGAATCTTCTAATCAGGCCTTGTAGAAGAAAACATGAACATAAAGAAATGCAGACAGAAATAGGGTGCTGAAACAACAAATCCTAATCTAAAACTTCTGTTCTTTATCAAAGAAAGATGAAAAAAATGGAAAACATAAGGAGAAACAATAACAATTTAGGAAAACTTCACCATTGATATAGCTCAGGGATCCTGTGAACATGCTTGTCTTATTGATGATCAAAACAGTTACATCACTTCATGTACAATATCTCTCTGCAACTCAGAGCTTTCTTTGGTTCAGTCTAGCATTCCTCAACTAGCTTAACAACAAAAATCAGTCCAATAACCATCAAGTAACCAACATTTGAAATGAAACTCATATGCAATATTTATATGAAAAATGAGGAGGTGCTTCTAACCTAGGGTGTTTAAATGTTATTTATTACATAGTTAATTATTTTTGATCTTTGAGATGATGCAAGGCCCAAGGAAAAAATATCTGAAAGAGTTACTCTAAAATATTAACTTTCGAGTTATTTTTAGTTGAAATTTTTTACTTTTAAATCTTAGTAATAACTTTGTAATAACTGTTGAGCTACTTCAAAAATATCTCTGACTGTGTAATAACTCTCTGATGCATTTATTGAAAGAAATAATGCTTGTAGGTGACAATTTTGTCTTTGGAGAAATAATTGCTTCTTAATTGATTTATTCGAAGCTGTCATTGGGTAATTTGTTTTTGTTTTATTCATCAAACTTCTGTATTAGGCCTTTAACCTTGATTTGGCTTTAATAATATGCACCAAAGTAATTTTTCCTATTTATGCTTTATAACTATTTTATCCATATATCATTTATCTTTAAACTTTGACCTTTTATCTTTAATCACTGTTTAAAACTATAATCCTCTGTTTATGTTCTGAACTATAACTTAGCCCTTTAATCTTGTTGTCCTTTGTTTCTCCTTTGCTTCTCTGACTGTATTTGTTTTTGTGTGTAGGCAGGTTTTCTTCATGGCATAAGAGTTTATACCCCATCAATGATCATGATACATCAATGGGTTAATTATTTTGTGTAGGCTTATAACCCTTTTAATAATTTTTTTTTCCTGTGGATCATCATCCAGAGGTTGTTCATCATTTTAAATGCCTCTCGGGGCCTTTGCCACCATTAAAATTGCAAAAATATAAACAAATATTAACTTAAAAACCTACGAGATGGATTGAACTACATTTCGTTCGTTTTTTAGGGCTTAGGGGAAATTTGTAGAGGAATAGAGGGAGAAGGGGAATGACTTCAGAGGCGAAATCATGAGGAAACTTTAATGAGGGCATAAAACTTTGAATTTTGGCACGCAAAGGAGGAAGGCGGTTTTACAAAACCACAGTGATTTATCATGCGGGTTATTGGCGGTAAACAGTTTTGGCCCGAAGATGCACAATAACACTAGGCAGTTACCGTGTGTCCAGGGATAAACCACCCATTTTACTTGGAATGGGACCGTTAAAATTCGGCACCAAATTCCGAGCAATACAAAATATGGAACGTCAAATCTCGAGGAGCAAAATCGACGGTGCGGGTGGAGCTCGAGGAGTGGGTGTAGGTTGGTAGGGTGGGTAGTGGAGTACAAGTATCAAGCTATGATTGGAGCAGAGGATTTGAGCGGAAGGTGGGGTCAGGGTGGTGACATGGGCATTTTTGTTGGGTAGCAGGGGCTGGTTTATATGTGGGATGAAGAATGGTGAAGGGATGACCGTTGGATCAGCGCTGATCAATGACATAGATGGCTTGGGGAAGGGTGGAGTGAGGTGAAGTAATGAAGGGGCGGAGGCATCATTAGCATGGAGGAAAGGGCTTAAGAGAAGGCGAAGGGAATGGTCCCGTGGGGTAGATTGGACTGGGGTTTGGGAAGGGAAAGGGCTTAGGGGAAAAGCGGAGGGTCGGGGTTAGGATCATATGAGTGAGGGGGCTAGGGCTTAAGCGGAAAATGGGCTTAACGCCCTTTATATGAAAAAATGTGCTTTTAACATAAAAACAGGGTTTTTATGAGGATTTTAAGGGCTTTGATAGGTTAAAAGTTAGGATAAAACAATGTAACAAAAAAAGGGGGTTTTGCATTATTTAAGGGTTTTTAGGAGAAAATGATGCATGAGGTGGGATTTTTTACGGTTTTTAGAGGAGGAAATGAAGAAAGGATAAATGAGGGTGTCAATATAGTGGTGAATGAGGGAATCAGGCCCCAAAAAATGATTTTCTTTCTAGAGCAGAAGGGTGAGCTTTTGAGGAGGCATAAAGATAGGAAATTTTTGTGAAAAATAGTCAGTCTTAGGATGATTAAGGCTGTGAGACTTCTAAATATAGCTGATAGGAAAAGTATGCTATCTTTAGGTGCTTGTAGGACATCCAAAATCAGCTTTTTGTTGAATCCTAGCAACGTTTGATCTCATCTCATCTTCATTTTGTTTGATTTCCTTCTTCTCACAGGATATTTCTTTGTGCAGGGCTATGTGCAATAACCTTCACGACTTGCATGCAATATATATAATAACAGTAACAAATTACAAAACATCCAAATCCGTAGCTATCAATCCTCTTCTCTATCTGTAAACACATATATAATACACACAACATATCCACGTAAATCTTAAATCTCATCTAAGACATACAGTTATCAACATTTCTCGAAGGACCAGTTATAATGAATGAACATAAGAAAATTTTGAGCATACCTTCTCCTAGGAAAAAGCCTTAGTTTTATCCATCCCTTCCTTCACAGTGGTGCCCATGTTTCTCATTCTCTTCATCGTCTGCATCTTGCTTTACTTCACAGCAACATTATTGATCCTTCCACTTCAGATAAAACAGAGACTCAAATTTCGTTGTGTATTGATTTTTTCCAAACTGCAAGCGCCCTTTAAAGCAGAAGAACTAATTGATCCATTCCTGGGAAAATGCAATCCACACATATAGCAAGCCATATTTTCATCCATGGCAACCATTTTTGAGACATTTGAGAGTTCAGAGACAGAGTCTGCAGTTGAAAATTTGGAGGATATTCATGAAAATCAATGTGACTAAACAACCTTGCAATAAACAAATATGTATCTACCAAGTGACATCAGGATTCCATGCAAAATGCAACATGGATCTCTTTCCAACTGAGGACATTTGTGATTCGAGCCACTGATCAATATTATATTTATTTGTAATATTATTTACCCCTCTTTTGGTATAGAATGCATGTAAAAGGTGTCAATTTATTTATTTTTAATATTGAAATGCATGAATGAGTATTTGATCATAGCCGCGGGGTTTATATGTATTCAAGCACTAGGTCCCTGCTTTTATAAAAACCTTTCGATGTTATTTTTAACCTAATTATTTTATTTTAATATTTCACACCGTTATACACAAAGATCTCTACCAGCCCACTACCATGGATGTAACTAGTTGAAAAATATTCAGAATTTTTAAAGCCTATACCAACATAGATATATGAAACATGTCTCTCCATATTTGATATGAACTGCATTATACTATGTGGCTACATTAAATGCATCATCTGAAGAAACAAGCATTTCCTGTACAATGTATTATGAGTAATAACTAGTGAAATACTTGTGCCAAATCCAGTCATGATCAAAGCTAAAGTTGAAGTGAATAACAGTAGCTGAGAGCTACAGATCATTCATCAACCACTAGGAAAAATATAACCAAGTGATCACAGCAAAATTTCAATTGAAATTTTACACTGCTAAGAATATCTTTGATCTTACACTATGCTAAGAATATTTGAGTGTAAGTCGTACTCCTTTGCAAATACAAATGGGCCTATTCCTTGAGGCAAAGATGCCTGTAGTCAACATAAATATATGCATGATTTTGTTATATAATGATATTTTTCATGCAGTACTGTTAAAAAAACATTTTGAATGGTGTATGGTTTTATCTTGTAAAAAAAGAAAAACAAGACAGGTAGCCTGCACAATGGACCGATGCCACATGTTTCCCTGAAGACCATTTGCAGCTGGAGGAACTGCAAAATCTTTATGCATTTAAATAAACTAGTCATGGTTGGCATTTCATTTATTTTTGGGCATTTAATATGTCTGAGAAACTGTAGTTATTGATATGTTAGTATCAATCCCTAAATACCACAAATTATTTCTATCAATAACATGCTTTCTATACATAAAATCCAACACTATTTTTATCAATAAAATCCATGATTTCTATCAATAACATCCAACACTTTTAAGGCACAATTTTCTATCAATAACATCTAGCACCTTTAAGGAAGACACAATTTTCTATCAATAACATCTAGCACCTTTAAGGCAGGGACTAGCTGCCTTACAACCATCCTTTTTTAGATTTTGTACATCTTCTCGAGACAGAGACACATAAAAATGTGTACTCTTATTTGGATGCCTCTTCCAGAGGCAAAGAAACACATATGTATGCAAAACTTATAACTAAAAAGAATATGGAAAACTAAAAGAGGAATCTTACTTGGCCACCTCTTCTAGAGGCATTGTAATTCAATCCATAATCAGGCTCTGGGTATTATGTGTCAACTGTACGTTTCCAAATTTTTTTTTAATTGGTTGTGTTAGGGTCCTATAATAATAGGATTCATAACTTTTGAATTGACTTTGATTAGTCTTGTAATATTTACATACTTTGCTTTCTGAAATTTTTTTTCCCATATTAGAAAATGAAAAATGTAAAGAGGGTAAAAGTCCTAAAATAAATATAAAAGAATAGAAAAAATGGACCCAAAAAAAAGAAGACATCAAAGTGATGCAATTCAAAATGCCACTACTAGATACTTTTTACTCTAAAAATAAATGATTATGTGCAGCTTGTTCAAAATTCCATAGTCCATGATGAGTCAAACAACTTAATCTTGACTTTCATGCTTTAAAATTCATGTTGATAGATAGAGAATAAAGATATTTCCAAACAATTTAATATTGGCAGACCAGTAGTTAGGTAGATAATAAAAAGGAACTCAACAGTTTAGTCTGAGCCCTTGGAAGAAATAAGGATAGAATTAGTTGGTTTTTTGTTTTAAAAGAAAAATGAACAAGGGTTGTCAAGCTCAAATGCACCCAATTAAAATGAAGAAAAATGTTAGGGTAGCATAAAGGTAGGAAGAAGCAGTTTTTACAATCATGGATAAACAGAATTTGGTCAATTCACTCACTAACATCCTTCAAATATTCCTCCCCCTTATAAAAATACTTCATTCCCTACATTGTGATGATTTCCCCTTCATTTTACCTTTTCCCATAATCATTCAGTTTCACTCCTAAAAATATCCTTTCCTTAGGTATAAAACTCATTCTACTTAAGGAAAGTAAAACTTTGACTAATTCCCCTCTTACCCCAAAAATACCCAAAAAAACCCATAAAAACATTTTATCCTAAGTTTAAATATAAAGATATTATATTAGGACCTTTTAACAATTATCCCTTTATTATGTTTTAAATTAAACTTAGCTTATTTTTATTAACACAATAACTTATGTATTAGCTCCTTATTAACCTTTCCTATCTCGTATTATATTAAATCCTTTTAAATATTATCCCAAACCCATATTTTGCTTTAACCTATGGTTTATTGTTCCCCATGTGATTATTATTCCCGCTCCCCATAGGTTAAAACTATCCCTGTACACATGAACCCCGCCCAATGTTAACATTACACATATAATCATTTCATTCATTAAACACTATACCCACCTATCATATTCCATATATAAACTTTATATTAAAAATACGTTTTAATATATAATTCCCACCCGCCGCATGAAGAAATCCCGGGCCCCACACCCATTACCCCGCAACTTCACCACATAAATCCTGACAGTTTTCTCCATTCCTCTAAATCTAACAGCGCAGATCAATAATCACAAATCTCATTGTGAGGTCTTTAACTAAATCTAAACTTGTCATAAAATTTGTTTCAATGTTTTATCTCTCCTTCACCCATCGCAGTCTTATTGGATCGCATCGATTCAACGAAAACCATTTACCGTCTTTTGACTTTGCAAAAACCACTCACAGTATTTCCCCCCACGCCCAAACTGCCTATAATTTGAATTGACTAGTAGTTAATGCATTCACTGTTTAAATCAAATTCTTCATAAAAACAACCGAATGCACTTATTTCAACCTTTATGTTACCTTTATGCTCATAAAACCTCTACAGAATGAAAAGAATACGTTGTTGCCTCTGTTTTAGCTCATAAACCAACAAAATTCATCCAAATTTATTGCTATGATCACTGAAAAGCCTCCATACTACATATAAAGGCGAGAGAAAGCTTTTGAAAGCTTTCAAAACAAAACAAACCCTTTTCCGAAACAATTTTTTTGAATTTTTATAGATATTATTCAAAAAAAGGGACCTATCCCTCCATCTGAAAGAAATATATTGTTAAATTGAAGCCTTTTAAAGCCTGTATGCCTAAGGAACAACCATATTGCCTCATAAATTCATATTTTCAGTAAACCCTGAACATTTTTCAGTTTCTAAAAGCCTCGACTTGTTTTAAAAGCAAATTTGAAGTGAATTTAGGCATCTGTAGACTTAAAAATCCCTTTGAGACATCCAAAGCCTAGAGTACTCAGAAACCCTTTTTGCATGAGGTTTGATGTTTTAGGATTGTTTCATCATAGAAATTTGCAATAAACCCTTGATATCTTTTGTTGAGTCTATAAAGGTCAAGAAATTGGTTTTTGATACATAATTGACAGTTTGAGTGAGAGTAACCAAAATTATACATTTTTCACTCAAAGATAGACCCTCTGTTATATTTAAAGTCCTTATGTAAACAGTTTAATCTTACAGAAGTGCATTATAGACCTAAGAACATAGTTTTAAAGATCAAGATTGTTAAATTGATAAAACAAACCTATAAATGGCATCCAAAAGCACAATTGTAATTAACCCTCTACAACCTCCTATTGCAGATGTAGAACATACTTCACTGACAGATGTAGACTACAAAATCACAGTTCCTATGACTGAATTTAACCTTCTTGAGCTCCACTACTGGAGCTAAGAGAAATCCTTGGGCCAAATAGATGATGTGCTTATTTGGGAATCTATTTTTCCTAAGTATGTTGTTCCTCACACCCATCAATACCCAGAAGCCATCAGATGATGCCAATCTCATTATTCTCTAGATCAAAGAGCCATTTACAATTCCGAAAAAGAAGTATTGTTTACCATAACATTTGAATCTATAAACCAGATGCTTCGGTTGCAGCCTGAGCCTAATGCAATCCCTTTATCTATTGAAGCTCTCACAAAGTTCTATTTGGAGTTGGATTTTCCCAAAAGTTTCCAAAATTTTTAAACGTTCATGCCCTCCTATGTGGAAATCCCCAAGCTCAACCCTCCATATTCCTCTTCTAAATTCCCAGAAGGAACCATACACATTATATCCATGCTATCTTTTTTCCTTGGATACTTCACAGATAAACATACTGAAGCATCTACACTTGGTTTCCTATCCATTTTTGTGCCTGGTCAACCCCCTGCAGTTATCTACAATTTTGCCTAGTATATTGCTAATAGCATCCATGAAAAACTTGTTAAATTACCCACTAAAGGTGTCTTTAGGTATACTTCATTTCTTTTCCACATGTTCCTTTACTTTCAGTCAGATAAGTTTCCTATAACTCTTCAAAAGATGGATGTAGAAAGAAATCCACAGTCTATTATATTCTGGACCTCCTTGATCAGAAAGGAGTCAAATGAGTTTACTTATGTAGACTTTACAGATTGTTTCATCCATCCATTGGTAAATCTGCTAAAAATCAGTGTGCGGCCTAGGATCAGTGATGAAATCAAGAGGTTTTACATCTATCAGAACAAATCAGGACAAGTGATTGGTATTTAGACCAAAATCACATGGAAATTAGAGTTTATTTGACAACCCTCATTCCTTACAAGTTGCCAAAATATTTACCTATAAGGTTGTTTTCTTTAGAGTATATAAGACAATTTTTGAACTCGTATTCTATAAATTTTTTGGTTGCAAAGAAGAAAACCCTATTTAAACTGAAGAACCAAGTGGGTCCCTTCATATGTAATAATAGAGAAGTAGGTGTAGAGGCAGAAAAGTAGTTGTTATAGTACAAATTCAACAAAATTTTTCTTTGGAATTATGATCCTTATGGTATAATTAGCAAGATGAGAGTTAAATGTAAATTAACTCCATACATTCATGATAAGAAACCTGACTTTGAGAAATTTTCAAACCAAACAGAATGGTTAGAAAATACACTGGTAGAAGCTGATAAGCAAAGTGATACTTGTCACATTTTGCAGACTCCAGCTCAGGAAGATAGACGAATGAAAAGAAATAGGGAAGAAGGTTCTTACACTGCTAAAACTACCACAGAAACAAAGTTTAAACTCAAGTACAAAAAGAAACCAAAGATTAATACTTCAGATAAAGAAAAAGAGACAATGGAGGTTATGGACATAGAGATTCCAGAGAAAGACACTATGCCTTCCACAGTGATTGAAAATGAACAACAACCTACCACTTCCAATACACAATTGATTTAGTAACAATAGAGTGTAGAAGTATCATCATCAAAATAGATAGAGGACAAATATATGGACATTAAGGAAAATTATAAAGAGATTAAAGCTAAAAATGAGGAAATAAAGTATGAAA
Organism: Pinus albicaulis; assembly: GCA_034641835.2. NCBI lineage: Eukaryota > Viridiplantae > Streptophyta > Pinopsida > Pinales > Pinaceae > Pinus > Pinus albicaulis. The sequence continues at coordinate 972,402,681 of CM076584.1, read as the reverse complement.
TTTATTCTCAATACTTAAAGCAGACTCTTGGCATACAAAATAGACTGCTTTCAGCCTTTGATTATAAGAACAAGAAATTCATGATGACACTGCTTCAACCTACAATGAAAACTCCTAAAACAACATCTGATTATAAAAAAGTTGATTTTGAAGTACCAGTCCAAGACATTCATCCCTTAGACCAAATTGAATTCCATAAATAAAGTTCATAGATGATATATTCCATAGTGACTACAAAAGAAATGAGTGCTCAAAAGCTCCAGAATACTTTGATAAATGTAAGATATCAACTGAAAGTTGAAAAATCTTCATCATATGCTAAGGATACCAGAATCAAATCTTTGGAAGAGTTAGTGATTGAGGTGGCTTATGATCCTACTAATGTAAAAACTGCAAAAGAACTAATAAAAAAGAATAATTTTGATATTGTTGCACTTAGAAAACAGTTGAAATTACGTCCTACAGAGATTCCACAGGCCAAGGAGATTTTACAGGAATAAAATCAAAAGGATGAGATGATGAATCTCATATTGGAGTTGACAGCATAGATTAAAGAAATGGAGATTGAGATGGACAAATTGGTCCAAGAAAAAGAAGCTACGAAAGCACAAAATGTCCCCCCTACTATAATTCCTATGGTTATAACAACAATGCCATCTACCCTAGCAGAATAATTAGCTCCAAAGGTTCCATTGGCTACAGAAGTGCCAGTAACTTCATCAACCACTTCTCCCACAGAGTCTTCTACTACAGCAGTCCAACAACCATATGAGGCCAACAAATTGATAAAGGCAATGTAGGACATGTCCATACAAACCAATGAAATAAATAGGTTAATGGAGCAAATTAAGAATCTTAAAGATGCCAAAAATCTTGCATAGATTAATGCTAAGACTAAAGAGAAAAAGGCTAAAAGATTGAGTGAACAACTCAAGAAGTTGGAAACACAGTTGAATTTGAAAGAACCCATGGCAAATATAAAAAACCAATTATGGTCCAATATCATTGAATCAGTCAATGATACTTGGCCACCTGTACAGGTGATTTATGAACAGAAGAATTTACTAAAAGCAACAAAAGTAGAAATATAGAAGACCAAAGAGGAACTAGGTACAAAACCTGAAGAAGCATTGGAAATTATCAAATTCCTCAATTCTAAAAATAAACAAGAATTGGATTAAATTGGAATAACAGACATAACAGAAACCATACTTGAGGTAACAAAAAGTAATTTCCATAAAGAACTTGATGAAATAATTGGAGGAAAAGTGCCAAAACATGGATATGGCAATCACAAGATTCATGGTAAAATTTGAGACTTTGAGGCAAAAGGGCCTTCCAAATCTTTTGGTAGTCAATGAAAAATTGATGAAACAAGAAGATTATAACAAAAAGATAACAAAATTTGCTAAAGAACAATTAAACAAATCAGATTACCAAGGAGTGCCAATAGGGAAAGTTTTGCACAAGAGTATTGAAAATATGTTTTACTTGCAGCATGAAGTAGAACACTTTTTTGTGATCAAACCAACAATTGCAAAATACACTAAAGCTGATGAAAACTTCAGAAAACTCATGAAGATAAAATTTTCAGAAGCTGAGTTCTGGGAGAAATTAACAGATTTGTTGTAAAATCAAATTGCAGTGAGAAAATATCAAATAAAAGATAAAAAACAGAGTTGTTGTTTTTACTACAACAGTAAACGGATTTTAACAGTAAAACAATTTTTTAGCAGTAAAAAAGTATCATTTAAAAAAGCGTATCCGATGAAAGATAAAGATCAAAATAGATTGAAGATCAAACTGCCAGCATGAGGGACACCTCAGTTTCCAGCTGCAGCCCTAATCCAAACAACAAGTTATTTAAATTCAATAAATAGGACAGCTATAAATTAGTTAGGAAATTGTCACTATCTTCTTGCAAGAAGATATTTTATTTTCGAAGAAAAATTCCTAAGATTATTCTACGATATTTTGTACTAGTTTTTGTATAAATACTTCATCATTTGAAGTATTGAGGGTGGAATAATTGCTGGACATTTCTGTAGCTGTAATATTCTGAACCTAAGGGTTTTTGTATCAAGTTCAAGTCACTAGACTGGATCACAGGAAATAAAGCATCATATTACAGGATTCATGTGTTGGGCCACTGCAGTGAAGTATTCCACTTGTAATTTTTTCAACTTTCTTATGCTTTTCATCCATTCATGAATGTGTGCTAAATTTTAATGTAAAATCAGGAATTGCTATTTCAGAATTTGTTAAAAGCACTTTGTTATTGACTGGTTTTCATTTAAATGTTTTCTGCTGATATCTAGACTAGGGAACCCTTAATTGCTCCCTGATTTCGATTGACCTCTGCCTTTTAACTCCTTATCCGGATTAAAGAACCCTTAATTGCTCTTTATCCGGATTAAAACAATTTCACCATCAACCTCTGAAGATCTGAAGTGACTCTGATATCTTGCCCTGTGAAAATTTGGCTTTAGACCTTGATTTTGATCTGTCTGCTTGACACATTGACTCCATTTTCCCAATAGGTTACATATTTATAACTATCCATCTCAGTAAGTGATTTCCCCACCAAATCAAATCAAAGCCCCAAAACCAATTTTCCCTATATAACTAGCCTAAAATAAGATATAAAAACAAAGTTAAATCTTCTAGAGAGAGCCCTCTTTGAGCATTAGGAAGGCTAGAATCTAAAGCTTAAAAGTAGGTTTGTGGTTACCTCTGATATTATTTAAACTATAATAAAAAATCTCACAACTTTGAGAATTATTAGAGTGATAACAGGTTGTTTAATAACATGCTACTCAACTATAGGCTTTGTAATTCAATCCATCAAAACAGTCTACAAATACGAGTTAATTGTTGTGCTTCAGAGCAGGTATGATATGGTTATCCAGGGCCTAATAAGAATTTTTTTCTTATGTTCCAGTCACACGTGAAGCTTACTGGCAGGTAGGTGTATTGTGATATCTATGTTAGATACTAAATAAATACCATAAATAAGGTGATATCATACCTGTTCTATATAGCACATTTATCTTGCATTAATTCAAGTGCATTCACAGTAACATATGTATTAATATATGAAGAATAAGCATTTGAATTCCTTATAGTTGGTCAATCAACATGTGACAAAATGCTCTAGAATATTTTTCTAACTTATTTAGCTTCAGAATCTATTGTGTATCGAACAAATGGTAAAGCGTTGCTCGTAGTATTTTATAAAAACAGGATTTGTTCTTTAAGGGATTTCTTTTAGTGAAGGTTGTATGGCCATTGTGGATTCCATAATCTCTTTGCTCGTTGGTCCCTTAGTATTGCTTGATTTACAGTTTTTAGCATGTATATTGTTTATAGAATTATATTTTTAGATTTAAGACTTTTGTGATCTATAATGTAGATAAATGTTTTTCGGATTAATTACATATTGTTTATAGAATTTTAACAATGTAATTAATCTAAAAGACATTTATCTAAATTATATTTTCCTATAAATATGAGATAAAAAGCATTAGGATAGTATTTAGATGCATATATGAGTTTCAGAGATCAACTCGGTGGAAAATGATCATTTGGCCTTTTAAGTAGGACTTGCAAAAATATTCTATGATTTTTATAAGTGTTAACATAAACTCTTCTTTCGAGGTCTAATGTGTTTGTTCAAATCCTAAAGCTTCACTTGATGGACATGATATTTTTCATGATAAATGTAAACAATTGTTTCTGTGACCGAGGTTTTGGCCTTCTATTTAAAACATGAGGTTTTCGCTTTCTCTTAAAAAAATTTACTTGATACTTCAATTAATACTTATCCGTTGGAAAAGATAAATGAAGTAAAAATATTTGGACGCAAAACTTTCAAAGGTTTGGCAATTTCATTGGAAATCTTGAAATGAACATGCAACAGGCTTACAAAGAGAATTTATAAAATGTTTTTTTCTCAAATTTGTTGAGGACATATAACCTTGAAATGGGCTGCCAAGAGAGAAGTTCAGTCAAAAATAGAGAATTTAAAACTGCTTTTTCTCAAATTTGTTGTGTTTCCAAGAGCCTGTCAAAAACAAAGAATTTAAAAAATATTTTTTTAAAACTAGTCGAGGACATATATCCTTGAAATGCGTTACCAAGAGTTCGAAAAAATTTTAGTTGAGAGAAAAGTTTAATTAAAAATATAAGTTTTATTTATCTCTTTAATAACTCAAATACCTCTAGAAAATAATTTCGCATGGAGTTCATCGCCTTTACTTCCTTAGTTATTGGATGAAGAGCAAGATCCCAATTTATAGTCAATAGTTATTGGATTAAGAGCAAGATCAAGATCCTAATAGTCAATTGGAAGGGACGTGCTGAGCTGTAGCCTTTTGTTAATTAATATTATTAATTGTCAATTGGGAATTGGGAGGGACTTCTGCGTTGTAGGCTTTTTTTTTTTTAATTAATATTATATTGATGTGTGATAAATGGAAAATTTTATTATTAATATTATATTGATGGAGATATTAAAAAAACTACATTATTATTAGGATATTGATGTGTAATAATTAATGAAAATTTGTGTATTATTGTGGGGAGGTGCATTGTACAATTACAATTAAGTATGAGGGTGATGTGTGATTTTCTAAGTGTTTAATATGGAGTTGATAAATGTCTTTCTTAAAATAAACATAAAATATTCTCTAAATAGAAAAAAAATATGTACTATAATAAAATTCAAAATGAATATGCATGTCTAGTTTAGTTTAATTAAAAACATTATATAACATCAATAGTTCCCACCTAACTATGGTCACTCACTTTTCTCTTGATGTTACTACCCAATGTGGTAAAAATGTTTCAAGCACTAAGGCCTAAATAAAATATTTAGATGTCAACATGACTTAATTGAATTGAGAGGCTCATTAAATGACGTGTAAGGGTGTCTGTAGTCATCAAAGTTGAAATTTTGCTAATGCCAAAATAAAATTGAAATTGAAATTGGATCTAGCTCTACTCATGTTAGATCAATATTTAAGATGAATCTGTGTTGGTATAATTTCATATCAACTTTAAAAAGAGTAAAGTAATTAGAAGTACAAGAAAGTATACTGAGTAAGATGTTTAAAGCTTATACTTTTCAAAAATATTTTGAAATGGATCTAAATAAACTATTTGAAGATCTTCCCAAGTGGCATAGAAATAAATGGTGACAATATGCTTTGTTAAAACAGTCCTACTGTAAAAGTTAGTGGTTCAAAATTGGTGTAAAGGCTAGTGGTTCAAATTTTCATGGATGAAAATATAGACATGCTAAGGGTGTGGCTAGGGTATATGCAAGCCAGTCATGGCTACTCAAGGTATGCCAGGCATCTCAAGGCTCACATAACTTAGAAAAAATACTATTTAAAAATCTAGATTAGTTAATTTAAATTGATATCAACTTCTTGTATATCTATATCTAGAAAGAAAATATTAAAGAAAAATATTATAATTCTATATATACTAAAATATTCAATGTCAAAAAAAAAAATTGAAAGTTCAAAAATAAAATAAAAAATATCAAACACTTCATAATATTAGAAATAATAAGATATATCTATAATGTTTTAAAATTCATTAAAAAATCATTTTAACAAGCATTATTAGCAAGAATTGAGAATATCAAATCTACAAAACTTGAAAATTTTACTACTCAAGTGATTTCATCAAATCCATGGTTAATATATATATATATATATATATATATATATATATATATATATATATATATATATATATATATATATATCATTTTTAGGATATAAGTAGATTTTGTATTGGAAATTCCCTTAGCTCTTTCCATATTTAGATTGTGTACCTTGCATAACTTAAACTTCCTAGTGTGACAAATTTTTACAATATCTAAAAAGGAGCTAGAATGTAAAATAAGATTAAAAAAAAAATTATCATACAAATTTATATTTTTTAATTGTTATATATATATATATATATATATATATTTTAGTTAAATTAAAATATTTCATTTTTTATTCATATTAAATTTTATTATTATTAGTATTTTTTAAAAGAAAACTATTAATTTTGTATTAAGAACTAAATAAAATATATTTATTTATTTTAGTTATTTATTAAAATATATAAAATTATAACTTTATATAAATATGCAAATATTTTATTTATTTGTTATTTATAAAAATATATAAAATTATCACTGTATTAAGAGCTAAATAAAATATATTTATTTATTTTAGTTATTTATAAAAATATATAAAATTATCACTTTATATAAATATGCAAATATTTTATTTATGAGGAGTGAGAATTAGAAAATTAGTTTTAAACTGACAAAAATATATATGTGAACTTATTTTTTATTTTTATTTTACTAACTAATACTTTTAAACTCAGCACGGAAATGAGCTCACTAGGAGAATCAAATACAAACCCGATTGCTTAAATCAATAGTTTATATGTGTTGTAAAAGAAACAAAGCTCGGGCAGTTGAAAATGATATGTTTTATATAAAATACAAAGCTCAGGCAGTCGATTAGTGGTTCTGATACAACTCACTGAATCAAACCAAATAAAATATAGATAATTTAAAATGTATATCCTTATCATCAATCAGACCGAATCAATTCTAAGACACATAAATTTTTGAAACCTATAAATCTGTGAAAATTTACCAGTTTCGGAAGAATATAATTTATGGGATTAAATCCGTAATGGATAGACAAAATGAGAACTATATCCGATACTGACAAACAGAACTTTCTTATCTCTTTTTCTATCTAACTAAAAGGGACAAGGTATTACACTGTTTACACTCCTGAACAACGGAAATAAAGGAAAGAACAGGCGCCAATCAGAAAATCCTTCTTCGTAATAGGCACAGCCATGGCCGACCAGTATTAAATTGAAGGTCTCGTGGTGTCTTCCACTCATCAACTTCTTGTGTGTTGTACTTTTGATTCCTTCCACCACCTTAGTTTACAAAATTAAATAGTTTAAAATGGTATGTCATTGTATATATAGATATTTTTTAATTGTTGTATACATATTCATGTATAATTTTAGAAAAGTGCTATGCAACCACCATGGATACTTACTCTATAAATATATTCTTCATAAATTGAGTTTGACATGAAGTAGTAATTTTATACCTACCTAAGTATCTATATAGCCATCGGTAAATTGCTGACTAACTATTAATTGTTTTGACCTTTTTACATATATATCGCAGTTTAGCCAATGTTTTTTTTTTTAAGAACTTTGCATGTAAAATGAGCTAATTTTTATTTTCATGCTTTTCGATTGGATAAAACTGTTTGAGTTCTTATTGTAGACTTGATCTTTTAGAGGCGTAATTTTTCAAGATAACCAAAGTTTTATAAAAGTTGTATCAGAATTCTTCGACATTTCTCTGCCAAAGTTTTATCAAAACTGTTTTTTATTTGTCACAAAAAATTATTACATATTCCAAAGTTTAGGGTTTTAAGCAAAGTATTGTATTTTAGGGTTTTCTCAATATGGCTGTTGGCATGTTCACCATTTTCCTTGGTTTTACCAAGCTACTGTCCTCACCAACATATTTCCCAACTTCTTCCATTTCTTTTCTATGAACCATTTCGAATTTCAGTGCTCTCGTGAGGAGTGGTCAACACTGTGTGGAGGGGACAGCCTGGTAAAAAGGTAAAAACATTTTTCCCAAGTAAAATGAAACAAACAGCTTAGAAAGACCATATCTTCTTCGCTCAGTTGTTTGAAGCACCATGAAGCAACACCACTCGATACATTGTATCGAAGAAGGTTTATCAGCACACTATCTCATTTGCAGAAAAATGCAGACAAGTGAGGTATTTCATGCTCTTGCTTACAATTTGAAATTAAAATCAGGAAAATATAACTGAAGGAATTTCTATTGAAATGGTTTGAAATTAAAATCTTGAATATATAAGTGAAGGAAAAATAGGTAAGTAATGCTCTATTTTATTATTTCATGTAGGGCAATTCCCTTTTGCAGAAGAAAGCAGACAAATGAGGTATTTACTGCTCTTGCTTGCAATTTGAAATTGTTTGAAATTAAAATCAGAAATATATATCTGAAGTAACTGCTATTGAAATTAAAATCATGAATATATAAGTGAAGGATAAATAAGTACTAATACTCTCTTTTATTATCTCATGTAACACAAGTCATGCTCTTTTAATAGTTCCTGTCACGCACCATGATCAGGTACAATGTCTTCCTCTTGACCAGAAAGAAAAATAAATTTTCTGGACTGCTTTGTATTTCCACTACGTTTAGATTGGATAGCTAGTGTTCCATGAATACCTTACTTCTAAGACAATTTGTTTTATGTTTTCGTTATGGGGCTAATTTTGTTTGCACACTAAGAAAAAATACATTGCAAAGTTGTTGGGATATAAAGTTCTAAATCTAATCTAATGAACTGAAAGAAAAAATGAGTCGATAATTTGTTATTGCACCTCCGCTGAATACTGCTAAAAAATACCGATGTTCTCAAATCAGGAAGGAGGCCATGAACATTTGTTGTTTCCCAAGTTGTTTCCAATTAGAATAGTATGTGGGAACCAGAAAAATTAAAAAATAAATAAATAAATAAAATTATTGGGAGGGTATTTGGCATTGAACTGACCATTTGACAGAAAGTCAGGTTCGTGGACAAAACACCTGGGAGCAAAACGATTATGTAGTGCAAGAGCCTTATACAGAAATTATGAAATGATAAATGTGTTGGAGAGGTAGTAGTGGTTTTGGATGGTTTAGATGGCTCTTATTATCACACCAAGCATCTGTAAATTCAATGTGCTAGGAGAAATGTCAACATACAAGCAGAAATTCAATACCACAAATTCCAAGTGCAAGGAACATCAAATCACTACCTAGAAATTATTTCCAGCTAGAAAATTAGGGAAAACTATCTAATTTGCACCGTTTCTATAGTGTCACAATTTATATTGTCACACTTAACACAACATAAGCTTCAGATCACGGTTATGGATATAGACTGGATTCTGGTATGCATCACCCAATGGTTTTACATCTATTGCAGGGAAATTTGTCCCGTAGAAATTCAAAATATCTAATAGATGTAGTTAGCTACCTTTTAATTCAACTTAATAGCCTTTGGAAGCTGAAATTCTATGGCACGGAGCTTGCATCCTACTTCTGTAAGTCCACATCAATAATCTAGGCATCCGATTTCTTTGCTTGAAAGCCTCGTTACACATTTTCTAACAGTATTTGTAAGTTGTGAAGAGAGATGGAGGGCTTAAAAATGGACCATCTGCTTGAATGCGGAGAACCTTGTGCAGATTCCTTTTGTAAAAAGGAGGTCACCGCCGTTGTTTCAACGCAAGAAGTTTAGCAAAGCATACCAGCTGCAATGGTCTGGATAATTCATCGTTCTTAATCTGTTGAATTTATACCTAACCAGCAGGAATATCCCTAGCTATCCATCCATCTTCCACACAACAAATCTATCAATCCTCCCAGCAACAAAGCTATCAGTGGAAATTTCGTGGATTTTCAGTTGAAGAGTTTAGGGGCTACGAATCCAATTTTATAATTGATAAAGTAAGGTTATAATAACCACCACGTAGACACTCCTCCGAAAGGTATAATTAATAAGGTGATAGGGTGATGTTTATAATAATATAAATACAATATTGAGTTTCTATTTCCGCTATACTCAATGTTGAGTTTCTATTTCTAACTGAATTGATTAAATGTTTAGCAGTCCGATAGTTTGGAAAATTTCCAGAGATGCAAAAAACAACTCATAAAAAGAGAGTGAAATACAGAAGATGAAGCTCAGCAGTATTAGTTCAATACCATTTGACTATTAATTCAAAGCACAAATCATGTTGTGGGAAGGTTCGGGTTGTGCAGAGGTTATACTGCACAAGTTTAACGTCGGTTAGTTTATTATTTGTTATTCTTATTTGTGGTTGAATTGTCTTTCTCCTTGATCAGGTATTTAAACAGGTATTTAAAGAAAAGATTTCATGAAATTTATTTTCGAATGAGAAAAATTCAAACTATAAGCCAAAACATTTCATGTTCGGTTATTATTTGTTATTGTTGAATTGTCTCTCTCTAGGAAAACTCAAAGATATTGTTTATTGTTGGCAACAATTATGATGGGATAACGAAATAAGAGTATATTTTTTGGGGAGAAAAAATGAGATTATGAGAATGACAATATCCATCCAATTCATGGAAATTTTTAAGAAGCAAAAACAACGTTTAAAGGTTATCAATTACTCAATACATTGTTGTCACCTTTCCACATTTGAATGTATATGCTTCTAAAAATTATAGGGGTGAGGGTTACATTTTGTTGTATTCAGTCACAAGTTTTGCTACTACTCATTTAAAAGAGAGAGCATGCCAGTGGTTAAAAGTAGATTCAATGCATGTTACAATCATACCTTTATATTCAATGCCACTTATAAATGCACTGCCTAGCAGGGATTACTTCCTCTGCAGCTTAACATCAACCATCAAATCATATGTTTTTTTTGAAAAAATAAGCAATCTTGGTGTAAGTAAGAATAACATTTTCTTTCTCAGTTACCTCGTGGCTTTTCCTTTCACTAACTTTATGTGTAATTGATGTTTTTTATAAAGATAATCATAATTAATTTTCACTTATGGGTACTAAGTATGATATTAATATTTTAATTCGCACTTCTATGACCAGTCTTAGAAAGCATCAACAATAAATTATTCAAGTGAAAATCGACTAAAATTAAGTAGTTTTGAACTGACTATGACACCTAGTAGAAAATGGAATTAAATGTGATGATAATATCTCAACATCCCCTCCTAATCTCAATGGTTACATGTGGTGTCACTTACAATGCCTAATTGTTCTCTTTGAAATTCAAATACATTTTTTCATAATGGCTTTGTGAAAATGTATGCTATTTGATATTTGGAACCATAAAAAACAAGTAATATGTCTCCATCATTGAGCTCACGGATGAAATGAAAACGTGTGTCAATTTTTTTTCTCTTTTTCTAGAAGACATGATTTTTTTTATAAAGAAATTGCAGAATTGTTATCACAGTAAATAGGATTTGGATCTTTTTGAACATTTCAAAGATCTTTAAATAATCTTCTTAGCCACACTACTTGACAAGATTTTAAATTTGCAACTACATAATCTGCGTCTGCAGAACATATTGAAATAATTCATTGTTTTGTGGATGCCCATCAGATCAGATTGGTTCCAAGATGAAAAACATACCCTAAGGTGATTTTGTGATCATCTAAATTGTCTTCATAATCATTGTTTATATAACTTGAAAGTGAATTTTTTTTAGAATGTGTATAAAACAAACTGTAGTTTCGGGTCCCTGCAATATATCTTAAGATGCAATATATCTAAAGATCCTTTTTTCAACCTTCCAATTCGAAATAGTAGGTCACTACGTAAACCAAGAGAAAAAACTAGCAGCAAACATGATATTAGGTCTAGTTGTAGTGAGATACAACAAACTACCAACTTGACTTTTATACAATGTAGGATCAACTAGTGGTGTGACATCTTCTTTGCTCAGCTTGGTGCATTGGAGCAACTGGAGTATCTGCTAGTTTGCAATTGGTCATTCTAAACTTTTGAATGATGTGAGTGGCATATTTTTGTTGACCAACAATAATTCCATTAGCATATTGTTGAATTTCAATGCCTACGAAGCATTTCATGACCCCTAGACCAGTCATATCAAACTATGTTTGCATTATTGATTTGAAGTGTTCTAACATCATATTTCTTATATAAATAAGATCATATACGTAAAAAAATACAATAATGAATTTAACTTCATAAGTTTTGGTATACAAAGTTGGCTTGTGGTTGCTTCTACGAAAACCACTTTTGATGAGATAGGTGTCGATGCGACTGTACCAAGTTATTGGAGCTTGTTTCAAGTCATATAAGTCTTTCTTCATTTTGTATGCCTTATGCTCCTATCCTAGAACATCGAAACAAGGAGGTTGCTCTACATAAAATTATTCTTGCAATATACAATTTTAGAAAGCATATTTTACATCAAGTTGATAGACCTTCCTTTTGTGTTGAGTTGGTGTGGATAAAATAGTTCTAAGAGTGTCTAACCTTGCTACTGGAGCAAAGATTTCACCACATTTTACACCAAACTATTGTCAGAATCCTTTGGCAACCAACCTTGCCCTATGTTTCTCAATTTATCCTTTTTAATTTGGCTTGCTCTTATATACCCATTTTACGCGAATTATGGTTTTGTCTCTTGTGAGATCAACTACTTCCCAAGTTTGCTTCTTCTTTACGGAAACAATTTCTTGGTTCATTACATCAACCTAATGTTTTTCTTTAACTGCTACTTCAAAATAGGTTGTTGATATGAAATAAATACAATCATATTTTGCTGATCAAACTCATATCGTGCTCATATATTTCTTTGATGCTTATTCTTTTCTCATTTTCTTATGACGATATTTCTAATCACTAGTGGATTCACTACTTAAAGATGTATCGTTTTCATAGTTGTATGGCTCTTCTTGAACCTGCAATATTAGTAATTGTGGTGGATAAAAAGGTTGATTTAAAGCTTAATCAATATAATCATACCAAGATTTATTTTCAAAAAATTTAACATTTATGCTTAAAACAAACTTCTTGGAAACTATATTGTAAAGTCTGTAGGTCTTTGATTGTTCACTATAGCCTACAAAAATACATCTTTCACTCCTATCATCAAGCTTCTTTCTTAGTTGATTAGGAACATGTGCAAAGGCTACTGATCCAAAAATTATAAAATTTGATACATTCACCTTCTTACTATCCCATGCTTCTTCAGGTACTGCATCTTAGAGACTGATTGTTGGAGATCTGTTGAGAAAATACACTATTGTCAAAACTTCTTCAACTCAATAGCCATTTGATAAATTCTTCTCATCAAGCATACATTTGGCCATGTTCATGATTCACAATTTTTTCCTTTCTGCTACTCCATTATGCGATGGAGTATATCTTGTTGTGTTCTGCATGATTACTCTTTTTTGTTAAAAAAAATTGAAGTCATTGGAACTGTATTATCCTCGTATGTATGACCTGAGGACTTTTAAAGGCTTTCCACTATACTTTTATTCTTCTTCTTATTTGAATCCTTTGAATCTTGAGAATGTATTTGATTTATTTTTTTGAAAATAAACCCATATATTCCTTCTACAATCATCGATGAAGGTTAGAAAATAAATATTACAACCAATGGAGTGTGTCTTCATTGGGACACATAAATATGTATGGAATATCTCTAAAGGCTTTTTTTCTCTAGAGGAAGATGTGGGAAATCTATTTCTTTTATGCTTTGCTAGAATACATATTTCACAATTACAATATTTTTAGTTCAAAATAGGGAGATCAATGACTATAGAATGTTTATGAAGTAGACTTACACTCTTTAGTGGAATTGTCCATACCTAGAATTCCATATCTGAGATTCATCTATTCTTGACAGATTGTGTGCAAAAGACTTTGAAATATTTCGACTTCTAAGAGTTAAAGGAAACATCCTATTCTTGTTTTTTTCAACCTTCGTTATGAGTATTCTATTGGAAGGTTTGTCATAGATATAACATGTATTCCATTAGAATGTTATATCATAACCATGTTCCATCAATTGACCAGCACTAATGAGATTATGCTTCAGATGTGGAACATAACAAATATCAAGTATGTATGTGTGTTGATTATGTTTAGTAACAACATGGAAAATACCTTTCCCTTCAGATTTAATACAAGAATTATCTCCAAGAGTAATTTTTGATGTTATGGAAGCATCTTGATAAGAAATAAAAATTTTGTTACTTATCATATGATTTTTGCAGCCACTGTCCAACAATCAAATATCATTGCTATGAGTGTCTTGAGAAAGATGGAAATAAAGAAACATTGTCTCAGAGGATTATCCTTAATTGTTGGAGGGATGAACATTGCCTCTTTTTTGATCCAACTATTTCTTTTTTCGTTCATGTTCATAATTCCCAAATATTTTGCAGTAATAACATTAAACATTTTATTTTTTCAAGGTTTCCATTTCTCTACTCAGGATGATGTTCTGATCTACCTCTGCCTTGCTTGTTGCCACCTCTATATCCTCTGCCTTTCTCTCTCCCAAGAGAGAGTTGTGATTTGAAAGCTTGTCCCATGGAATCTTCTGCCAAGTTGAGTTTTGTTTCATGTGCTAGAAGTGATCCAATCAACTGTTCTACTAAGAAAGTTATAAAATATTTAGATTCTAGAATGGTTGTTACAAACATGTCATATTTTTTAGGCAGGCTTCGAAGAAAAATTTCAACAATATTCTGATCTATATTGGTTTCACCAATGAGTTTGATCTGATTGACTAGTCCCATGACTCTATTCATGAACTAGTCCACATTATCCATACCATTCATCTTTAGGGTTTCAAACTGAGCTCTCAATTTCTGCAGTTTAACAATCTTCACTATATCATTACCTTCATACACAACTTTCAAAATATCCCAAACTTATTTTGTTGTTGATGCGTATGTTTTCTTGTCGAAGATAAAGTCATTGACTGAGTTCGTATCCAACATTTGGGTCTGTGATCTTTCTTTCTTAGTTTTGTTGTGCCATTCCTCTGATTATTGTTCATGGCTGCTAATTGTTCTTGGGTCAGCTCTACATAACCATTCAGCAGGCTATCCCAACATTATTGTACCTGAAAAAGAATCTTCATTCTTAAAGACCAAAACTCATAATTGTTTCCAAGAAAAGTCAGAGTTTTTGACAAAGCACTAGAGAAAGCCATTTTCAAATGTGGATGTGAACACCCTCCTTTTGTTACAATCATCTTTTAAAGACTTAACAAATCTCTTCTTTTAAAAAAAAATTAAGCGCCATTGTTTTTATAACAATTTCATTTTTTTTTTACTTTGAAAAAAACATAAACCCTTTATTTCAATCAACTCTTCCACATTTCAAATGAAACTCTCTTTTTTTAAATGTATTTTTTTTAAAAAGAACTCTCCAATACATGAGAAATAAAGTTTGAATTTTTTAATTCATGAATAAAAAAAATCAACGTTTAATAAATCGTGGAGGTTTCCTTCCACTTTAGTTCGGCCTTCCTTTTAATTCATGGGTCTCTTAATTAAATAACTTCTCTTTTCATATAAAATGAGCTTTTAGTGAAATTAATAAAAAAGGAAAACTATTTACGACACCTCTTGTTTTTTTTTTTTTTTTAATTCGACTTCCGTGTTTAAGCTTTACCGGAGTGTCCTCATACAACTGGGTGAGTCATCCAAAATTTTCGAGACTTTGGTAAGTTTTCGACATTTTGCGCACTTTTTTTTTGTTGGGGTGGTGTGTCATGCAAGGGCTCTCTTTTCATAGGTGCCAAAGTAACACAGTGCTATTTCTTCACCTCTGCGAAATTCAGTTGTTTTTGTATTTTCTCCTTGCTTTATTAACTACGAAATTTGACAATACATTACTTTTTCTGGATTTTTGTGTGAAATTCAAGTTGTTTTTGTATTTCTTAACCCTATCTTATTGTACCTACCGCTACAGGTCACTACATATCATGTTTTTCCTGATAGCGACGTTAATTTTTCCTGATTAAACATATATTTTGAGTTTTTGTATAGTTTAACTATAGTTAAATTTTAATAATTTTTTTTTTTTTAAATTTATTTTTCTCATTTTTCATTTGTTAATATTTTCACAATGTTATTGCAAAATAAATTGCAATTCACGCCGATGGTTGTACAGGCTAGTTGTCATTAGGTCTGGATTGGGAATTGAACAAGTTGACATTAGGTATGGATTGAAAATTGAACCAGTTGTCATGATCCGCAATGATTGATGACGACACTGTTGTAGTAATATTATATTAATTGAAACATTTAAAATAATTCATTAAGTACATCTACCAAACCCATTGTACTTATGAGGGTTGACAATGTACTTTCCACTCAAGAAAATATTTATTCGTGACGCAATACCTAATTAATGCACCTATCTAAGAATCCATATCATATTCATCAAATTCGTTATTAATTTCCAAACGGATCAAATAATTTATTTGGAGTTGTTTTCAACAATTTTATAATAAATATTATCAACTTAAATAATTTGCAAATTTTTAAAATAAATGTAATGAGTTTTCATAATATTAATGAGTCAGTGAAATTATTTGGCTCATGAAGTCATTATAATAATTAATATCATTGGATTTTGGGTGTTGTTAGGTGTCTCAATTCCATTATTATAAAATTTCAAATTTAAATCATCATATAATATAAAACTTTTTAAAACCAATCATATTAAATAAATTTGATTTTTTTTAATTATTAAATTTAAAATATCTATATATATATATATATATATATATATATATGTGGGGGGAATTTCAATGTATGATATCAAATTTTGGTCAAGCCGTAGTTTGTTATTAGAGAAATTAGATTAGTAGTAAAACTATAATTTTTCAACATCCATATTTAAAGATCCAAAAAGAGATCAAAATTAGTAGATTGTCTTGTCTTTAATTTCGTTAGCTAAGGTATTTGCTATCACATGACTATCCTTTAAGCAAAAAAAACCATAAGAAAGCACTAGCAAACTTCGATAAGCATAAATATATCATGTTGACTTGGACATGTCGGAGAGATCCACCATTATTGGCTCTTTCCACTACCAAGGGAGTTCCCGTATCATGGTCTTTTATTCGGTCTCCATAGCAGAAAAACAAAAGATTAGTAGAGTATTCGACTACAAAGATTCGATTTCACATTGGCTGATCCATTAGCCAAAGTGTGAAGGATATTTGTTAGAGACCTATTTTATGCTTTGTAAGCATAGTACTAGAATATCTAGGACTGCAGCAATGTGTTTGCAATTAGTACGACTCCTTCCTATTCTCATCTCATTTATTACATGTTTGGTTGCCATTACACACGCGAAAATACAACATCATACCTTCGTCGTAAGTTGATTTTTCACTATTTTCAAGACTTATTTTTGCATAGCTATAAGCTTGGGAAAACAAAGGTATCACGTTTAGATTAACCAATTACCTGCAATATTTTGATGGTTTCTTTTGAATTCCTGCACAGATTGCACCGAAGAACGTCACAAGACTATGCAATCATATTTTAATTGCAAGATTCTATAGTTACATTAAGCGGCATGTAATAGCTACCCATAGACAATTCTCAAGATCACATTGCAACATTACTAAAACTTAGGTAAGCGTAGGTAGTAGCTACATGTTGACCTTGTTAACTACGAATTTTGACAATACATTACCTTTTCTAGATTTTTATCGTACTTAGGCTCTTATATTATAAATAAAAAATGAAAAGAAACATAAAGCAAAAAATTGTTTTTCGCAACATTCAAAATAGTTAAATAAATTATATTAAAAACAACAACAATAAATGATTGGCTAAAACTCTCTAACTAAATTAAAATAAATAATAAATCATAATTCACCATGACAATGAACACAATAGAATTAAATGTAATAACACCTAGCAAACAATAAAATTAATGCATATAAAATTTATCATGGTCTCAAAGTGGAAAGTGCATAAACTAATAGTGCAAAGGTCATAGTATAAAGATTACAACTGAGCCAAATTAGGCTATGGGGACTTTAGAGAACACATGTAGGTTTTATTTTATATAGAGATTATTATGATCTCGCACATTGGAAGGCATGGAGAACACACATGTAACACTACAACATAAAGGGGGGTTTTAAGACAATATTTAAGAGAATTTTTGGGTAAATTGTCTTAATTTGAGACAAAAGAAAACTTGTGTATTGTCTTAAATATTGTCTTTAAGTGGGTGTCTCAAATTAAATCATCTTAAAATTAAATTGTCTTAAAATATTGTCTCTATAAAGACAATATATAACACAAGCATTTTTGTCTCTCTAGAGACAATTTCATTTTTGTCTCTCCAGAGACAATAGTTGCACTACAACACAAAAGGGGGTTTTAAGACAATTTTTGGGTAAATTGTCTTAACTTGGGACAATTTCATTTTTGTCTCTCCAAAGACAATAGTTGGAATTAAAGACATATTGTCTTTATGGAGACAATGTCTTTAATCCTATCTATTGTCTTTCTAGAGACAATATAAAACAATGACTCCAGAAAAATATCTCACCATTGAAATAAATCAATATAAAAATATTTAATTAAAAAAAATCAACAATATCATTGAATAATTCATGTTAGGGTGCAGTGGAATCGAACCACCAACCTCCTGCATGGCAGGTGCTCTTCCAATGAGCTAGCACCCTTTAAAGAATTATGTGAGGAGTTATGGCAGTCCTTGAAATTGTATAATAGGCATTGATTTTTAAAAAATGTTCAACACATAATGGCATAATCCTTGTAAAATATATAATCATGCAAGCCCTTATTTTTAACTTAATAAAAAAATAACTCAATGGAGTTAGCTCACTGTGACACTCTTGTAGCTTGACTTGCACAAAAAGTTAATAATAAACAATAATCTACAAACAAATTAATCTAGCTATACAAAGAAAATTAACTAGAATTAGCACAAGCAATACAACCACCACCCAAAGAGCTACACCAGCTTGCTAGTAGGCACTGATGACACATATGATGTACAAAACAAGCCATGATTGCACTGTCAACTCATTCAAGATAGATTGGGCACTCTCCTCATTCACCATTACTAATTTATCTGACCACTTCTTCAATGTAAGCTTTTGAAGGTACAGAACTAAAATATCCATTAACACACATTTGGTTTCCTAAAAGAAAATGCCTTGCCCACTTATACATATTAGATAATTGTTGTGTATCACCCCAGTTGTTGATAAAGTGGAAATTGGAACAAATTCCATGCCATATTATTTAAATTAGAACATTGTTGTGTATCACCCCAGCTATTATCGTTGTGCATCACCCCAGTTGTTGATAACTTAGCAATTAGAACAAATTCTAACATATCACTGCTCATAACACAATTAAAAGAACTCTTGATCTTTGGGCCTCAAAATAATGTTTTTCAATAAAAATCATTTTACAAAGGACAATAAAAACCATTTTACAAAGGACATTCTAAAGTAGAACTTACCTCATGACAAGAAAAGGATTTTCACAATTGGCACAACTTCAAAAGAAATTCCATAATAGATGCATAATTGTGAAGACCTTGGCCTTGTTCAACAAATTGATCAAACTGGACCTGTAAATAGAAATAAACGCCATAGATTTTTTAAGTCAAACCAAAATCACAACAAAAAAATGAATCAAAACTATTATTATATTTCCTTTCCATGGATAAGAGAAGTGTTTTCCTTAGATCTTCTATATAAAGCTGTATAAAATTCATTCTCAACTTTAGTAAACTCACACTCAATCACTGGTACATCAGTAGGAGGAAGAAAAAGAATGGGTCTAAATATTCATTAACAAATATTAGAAATCACTCAAAGGGATTGGACATCAAAAGCTAGATGAAATTCCAATTCTAAATTCATACCGTCCCTCTCTGCAGTATTTTTTTTGTCCTTCACAACGTCAAGGGCCTCAAGTTAGCTTGAAATAATTTCAAACCACGTTCATCACCTTCCTCAAAGGGTTTTTGAATTAGTTTATACCACCTAGACACCACAAGGTATTGAATAAAAAGAAAGTATCAATTTCTGCTCAAAAAAAAAAAAAACAGACACAGGAAAAAACTATACATGGTACTGACTATTAGAGCATCTAGTGTGCTAAATTTCACAACATTTATTTGTGAAGCCAAGGTAGATAATTTTATCTTATAGGTTGTAGAATAAATTTACCTTCAAGGAAGAAATCTGTCCATAAAAAAGGGCATAAGCAAACTAGCGGTGTAGACAATGCTCTTCAAATCATCTAGGTAACAGATAACTGCAAGGGCATCAACTCATAGGTATTTTTTTCTTTGAAATTCAGATTCAAAGAGACTTCTTACGCTAAAATGTAAACATGGAAACACATACAGTAAAATATGGAGAAGACAGTGTTAAACTTTCATGATGTGTAGGAACCAGAATTGTTATCATTAGCATCAATTTAATGGTTATTGTAAGCATCTTCAAGCGGAGAAAATAGATTATAGGTCTCAACTTGTTTATCTTGAAGTACTATGTGAAACAAAGTAGCCATTTGTTGGTGTAAGGCTAGCGAGTTGTGATAGAAAAGTTGTTTATTCCGAGGTTTTCCAGTGTCTCAATTCATTTCAAATCCTCACCCATCACCTCGAAATTTGAGTGATAAGGGAGACCCTCAACCTATTTACTTTCCAACAATAAAATATCTTTTCAAACTTCCAAAGGAACGACATCGAAGAAGGTGACCATTAAGTCAAGAACAATCTAGAAGAGAAATAGAGATCGATATTGGTTAGAAGTGATTCCATTGAATGATAACTACAAACCCTTATCCATTAAATCAATGTGTATAGTATAGTGGTGGCTAGGGGATAATTTCAGCTATATATCTCTACAAATGTATTACGACACAATTTTTTCTATGGATCAAAATCTTGAGCATTGATTCTTCAAGAAGGGTTGGGTTGTCGAAAGAAAACGAAAGATTAGAGACCCCGAGGATGTATACCCTAATATAAAACATTCTTTTAAGATCAATGCTTCAAAACATGAGACTTTAACTAAGGATTGATAGGGATTTTAACAGCCTTTAGAAAATTTTCAAACAAAATAGGTAGATATGAATGCCATACCTCTTGCAATCAAGTGGCGTCTAGGATGTTGAAGATCCTTACAAGATTCTCCTTTGTACTAGCAGTCGTAAGGAGGCTGCCATCAAGGTTAGAAAATAAGGTTTTATCAAACATGTCCATAAGGTTTTATCTTGGTGAAAAACCCAACTAACGATATGGTTATAGTAGTTCCAAGAACTTTATGAAAGGTGGTGGTGATGAAAAACCGCATTGATTCTTATGTGGATTCATTTGGAGGGTGAAAAGGATTGTAGTGCTAGTTTATAAGTTGATAAAGTTCCTAACCACATTGTGGGGGGAGATTCTCTAATAGTGCATGAAGTTCATATATATTTATCCCTAGGGTGTAGCTAAGGCCTTGGACGAATTAAAGGTGATTTTAATATCTAATTACTAGAGGCTAAACATTGAATAAAAAAAATTAGTAAGCAAAAGGAAATTAAGAAAATGCTTGGAGAAAGTTTTGAGTATGATGAAAAATTACAAAACTTGATCAATAAACTCTCTTATATTATCCATGAAACTCAACGCAAAGAATGATCCATTCAAAGTTTGTTTCTCTTTAATAGTGTACCATTAATGTGATAGTCGTGGGTGACATAGAGGGATGCCTTATCTTAGGCCACGAGGATAAAATCTTGTAGGGTGAACATCCATTTTACTAAAAAAATCATTCTTGGTAGGATCTAAGAGAGAATTATGTAAGGATTTCCTTCTAGGTAAAGGACATTGGTATTACTATTGTTAAAGGGGGTGGACTACAAGGATACATCGCTAGCTATTGATGCAAGAACATAATTTCGAAAAATTATTTCAAAATTTGTAATTGTCCTCAAGAAGGTCTTAGAGATTTCTAGAAGAGGAATTTGCTTTCCTTGTTGCCCTATAATTTTGTATAATTTATAATTACATATTTAGGGTAGTAAATTTTAGTAATTTTAGGTAGAAGTTAAGATGTTGTTTGATTTTCAAGGCCTCCTAGTCATTACGGAAGTTGCGTCTTAGGATTAGGATTACTTTTGGAATCCTATGTATTTTTCAAACTCCAATACACCAAGGCAAATATGTGGAGGATATTTGGGGGAAATATGATTGTATATAAAATGTAGATCAGATTTGGGGACCTTGTAGCTCTTTTCCATGGACCCTACTAGTGCTTAGAGGTTGTATTTGGAGCAGTTAGCAAGAAAAAGCATTATATGCCCAAGAATATTAGTGTTGGAGCACCTATGGTTTGGGAGAAAGGATAAGGGGTTCTAGGAGTTAAGGGGTTTAAGGGTTTAGGAGTAAGTGGCTAAGGGTAAAGGGTAAAGGGTAAGGGATTAGGGGTTAGGGGGTTGAGGTCTATGGGGTTTAAGGGTTATAGGTTAGTGGCTTAGTGGTTAAGGGCTTTAGGGGTTAATGGTTAGCCATCAAGGACTTACAGATCAAGGGATTTAGGGTTTAAGAGCCTAAGGGCTATGGTATTTAGGTGTCAACGTGTTAAGGGGTTAGGGGTTAGGGGTTAAGGGTTAATTTTTAAGAGGATATGGTATTAGGGTTTATGGGGTTCAAGGATTCCAAGTTAGGGGTTAGGGGTTAAGGGGTTAGTGGCTTGGGGTTTAAGGGATCAAGGGGTTAATTTGTTATGAGTTATGATTGTAGGGGTTAAGGGATTGTGGCTTTGGGGTTAAAGGGATATGGAATTTAGTGTTTATGGGTTAAGTTCTTATGGGTTGTGATAATGTGGCCCCTAATCCCCTTATCACAACTATTGGGGGTTCCCTTATCAATTTCTCTCATTGCCTTACTTATAGGTCCCCTAGCCCTTGTGGCATAAGGCCCTAATGCTCCTTCTCATTCTCTAATGTTAGGATTATAGATCTCAATAAACCATGCACTAACCTCTCAATTCTACCCATCCATGATACCCTTATGTCTCCTTGCCTTGTTCATTACACCAAAAGATCCCCCTCCCCCAAAATTAATGAGAATTGAACATTTGTAGGCGATCATTTAACAACAGCTTCTAAAAGTTTTATTCTAATGATTTTTTTTGGGGGGGCGGGGGTTGTCCATCAATGCCTCCAAAAGTTACATTTTCATGAACTTTGAGGGTGATTCAGGGATTCTAAGTTGAGAATAAAAAATACCATGAACAGACAAATAATCCAATGAGTTGAAGAGCTAAAAAACATACCACCCATAATAAACCTTTTCATCCAAAGATATTCCATTTTGGGCCACAACAAAACCTTTCAATAGAAATTTCATGTAGCCTACTACTACAAAGGAAATTCAAACCACAACTTGTTGTTCCACTTCTAATTTTACCCAAACTTACCTCATATTTAAAGGTATCACCATATCTTATACAAAAACAAATTCAAAAATTAGATATCCTTTAGAGAAATAGGATCATAAAAAAAAATGAACCATGCATATTAATGAACCATATTTTATATATTAATATTAGGATGAACCTATTTTGTTATTGGAAAGAGAGAAAATTTCATAGATACTGATGAATCCTTATGCATTACCTGCATTCTAATGAGTTAGCAAAAATGGCACTAGGAGAGTGATGACATTGTGTTTTTGGCAAAGATATTTTATCTCTTCCTCCAACACCAATATTTTTCTTGTATGTTGCAGAAAAAATGGAAATCCCCAATGGATATCATTTCCTTCACAACTACTCCATTATACTGGTGTCTTGGGCATAAAATCAAACTCTTTTATGCTTGATCTATTAGATGTCATTTCATTGAGCCATATTGATAGGTGAGAGCTATGCGTAACTCACTAAAGGTGTATCAATAGGCTATTAGTCTAATGCATATAGAATTGGACTCTTTTTATTTGTAACTTAGCGAAATGGAAAATATGTGGAGACAATCTCCATTATTCTTCTTTCACTGGGCCATGTAAAATAAATGAAGCAAACAGTCTCAACCCCTTGGAGAATGAAAGATGAGAAAAAAAATTAGAATGAACAAACAAAGAATCCAATGGGCTGAGTTGAGAGGGGTGTCCCTTTGTAAACAAGAATCCATAGGCTTGTTATATTTAGTATGAATCTTTATAACTCACATCACCAACCACATTCAACATAAAGGTACCAACCCCTACAATAAAAATGATGTATCGAATTAAGGTATAGTTAATACCAACAATATAATCTTATGAATCTATTACAATATGATTTGCAAAGTACATTTCCATACATGTGTGAAAGAAACAATCCATCTGGTTAGCAAAAGGAAATATTTTTGAGGACCTCAAGAATCCCCCTTGAAGGAGACAAGAAGGGTTTGAAACCATAGAATAAAATTTGATATATAAACCCTAGTTCTAAAACCCTTAGGAGAAATGTTACTAGTCAATAGTCTAATCTCAAATGATATCCTAATATCAATATTCGAGAACATTGTTGTTCCCTTCAATTGATCAAAAAAATCACCAATCCTCGACAATGAATACTTATTCTTAATGGTCACCTTGCTCAATTGCATGTACTGAATGCACAACCTGAGAGTACAATCATTATTCTTCACAAACAATACTGGTGTGCCCCACGATGATACACTTGTCCTAATGTATCCCTTGTCCAACATTTCCTTCAACTACAACTTTAGCTCTACTAACTGTGGAGTGCTCATCTTGTATGGTTTTTTTTTTTATGTTGGTGCTGCCCCTAGTACCAACTCAACAGAAAAATACACTTCCATGTGAGGCAAAAAATCAGAAATATCTACAGGAAATACATCCTGAAACTGTTGTAAAACATATTTCTTGCTCAAGACATCTGCATCCTCAACTTCCTTATCTTTGTCACTAGAAATATGTACTGCAAATAACACACATGTTCCTGTGAATACTCTTTGTCTGCATAGTTTTCACCATTCTAACTAATGTTTCCTTCTTCTTTCCTTGCAAGACTCTTTGTTCTCCATTTTCATCCAAGCACTCAATAGCTTTGTCATAGCAGTCCACTTTGGTCCTCTGCAGAAACAACCAGTCCATACCCAAAAGCATGCTATACGAACTCAATGACAATACATTCAAATGTGTTGATGTAGAAATACCATTCAAATCAAATGCATAAGCTCTTAGCCAATGATGAACTCGTTTCTTTGTACCTATATCCAATTGCACTAACCAAGACTCTGCATGCGCTTATTTATTCAAACTACACTTATCCACCAGGTCAGGATTAACATAACCTTAATTAGATCATGGGCCAGAAACAACTTGATCAAAAATCTTACCGTCCATCTTGATAATAGATGCATTATGATCTGTCTTCCGGTTATCCAATGCTACATAGATCCGAGGAACCCTTTGTCCAACGTCCCCCACTATCTATGCTTCCTAAGCATTGTAAATATACTGTCTACCACCTTGATGTTTTGTACAATCTCTCATGTGATGATATTTTCCACAAGTCCAACATTGTATAGGCTTCAAACCTACACCCTTATTCTGCTCCTCAAACTAAAATCCCTACCCTTTGTTAGATGCATTGAACTTATTTTTCGGTGTTGCATTCTCTTTGTTGCCTGTGTCCTGAGGCCTTTCTCGCTTCTTATCCCATTTCCATTTATTGCTTGCATTACCTTTCCAGTCTAGTTTTGTCTTAGATCTACGCTTTGATTGCTCATAAAAATGCTTTAGCTTCTGGATGGCCTCCTCCAATGAACTAGGTTAATCAAACTTAATCCTTTTTTTGAATTTTATCGACAACCCACTGATGAATCGTTGAATCTTGGCTTTCTCCTCCTTGAGGTAAGGCACATTTCTCATCAACTCCAGAAATCTGCTAGTTGACTTCTCATCGATAATAGAGTCCATATTTAGCTCATAAAACTCTTTTTCTTTGTCATCATAGTACATCTTCGATAGATATTGCTTCCTGAATAGTCTCTCAAATTCACTCCAAGTAAACACCTCCTCATAAACATCTCTAATTTTCTTTACATCTTCACACCAAATATATACTTTACCTTTAAGAGTGAATGTAGATATCCTGCCCTTCATGTTCTCTGAGTTATCGTGCAATCTAAAGAATTTATTCATTCCAATCAACCATGCTTTTGCATCATGTAATTTCTTCATTTCTCCATCGAATGTAGGTGGTTTTTCTTTCTTGAACTCATCCAGAAAATATCCCCTATCACTCCTCCTATAAGGATCATAATGATGATGACCATGATACCTATCATAACTAGAACGAAAATAGTACATGTGTCCATCACCCTTCCTTTTCGGAGTATCCAAGAACATGACATCCCTGATCATGTCATCTCTATCTGACCTGTGCCCACTATGGGGTATACTTCCAAAGGCCCCATTAGTCATATCCTCCTGTCCGTAGTTAATCTGAAGCTGTCCCTGTCTCTACAATTCTAACAAACTCTAAAGAATTATTGCTTTGAATTCTGCTTATTTCTCCTATGCTCGCATGATTTTTTCATTATATGCTTTGCAAATCCTTATTTCCTCCAAAATACTCAATGTTTTTTCTAATTCAGAAGAGTTCCCAACACCATGCTACTCATCTGATTCATAGGGATAATCTCTGTATTCTACCATCTTGTTATTCATCTTTGATCTCTTCTTCCTGCAAGGTATATTATATCAGCTAAACCAAATCATAAGCAAACTAGTGTACCTTAGTATAGATTGGAGAGGATATCTCATCTGCAAGACCGACCATATTAGCGCAACACACACACACACACAACACATTCATCCAAGGGGAACGAAATCCAGACATCACCAAGGAGAACAAAACCATGCTATGATCCCACTCTATAACACCCTACTCCCACATCTACCCAGGTTACCGGCCAACCGGGGAAAACATGTGACGAAAATTTACTATGATATGATTCAACTCCCTATATATTATTTAAGGAAGTGGAACTAACAGAACATAACCAACCTAACCTTCTACACGTGCAACAGAACCCCCAGGAGCCATCCAACCCATCTAGGTGACCGGAGCCATCCAACCCATCAAGGTGACTAACCCTTGAGAAAAACTGACATTTTTCTGCATCGAATCCTTAATCTCTCCCTTGACATGGGTATGCATGTGACTTAGAACCTCCAGTCACTCCCACAGTAAGGAATGCCTGTGACTAGGGACTTTTCCAGGTAGTTCTGTGCTAACGACTCCAAATTCTGAGCCACTTTTTCAGGGCTGGGACTTAGGCCACTGTCCAGAACTCCATGAAACTTCCAGAAATGAAAAGTAACATCAAAAAAATGATAAAAATGCAAATACTTGAACAAGGACTTGAGTGGACCCCTACTAGCCATGACAACCATTTCGTCAAACATGTCACAAATATGAATTCTACAGGTTAAAATAAGAGACCTGAGCACAAGGGTCTCATAATTATCTGAGAATCACTAAGAAGCATTAATGCCTCATCACAATAATTGCATTACCATCTGTTAAGCCATATAGTCATTATACATTCAAGGATTAAACAAAAATGATGGGAGCCATACATTATCACTGACATAAAACTCAATAGAAATATCAAGGATATAACAACGATATGAGCTACATATAAACAAGTATATCTAGCCATGAAATACCAAGGAGAAAGAGCTCTTATTGATGATTGCATAGGCTGACCAAGTATGGGACTTTCATGAACCACCCAACCATAGGCTAGGCTGAACCAAATATTTCTTTCAGCCAGTCACCCCCATGCCATATTCCAAGCATGAATGTGGGATCTCATAGAAAAAATCAATCAAAACCAAGCCAGGGCTTCCAGAGGCCAAGCCACCTCAACCCTCAATCGGTGATTCCACCTCACGGTCGAACATCACTAACTATCACCATATTGGTCTCTGCCCAAGTTGTCCATGGCTCCAACACGTTTGTTCCAACCAGGGTTTACAGGACTAGTAACTCAACCCACAATTTTTGTCGGGCTTATAGAGCATTTGTCCAACCAGTGCTTCTAGTACTAGTAACTCAACCCACCAAGTGCATCCAGAGCATTTTTCCAACCAATGCTTCTAGGAACTAATAACTCAAACCACAACCAAAGGCATGAGAAAACCAACCAGAAAACAAAAGTAAAACCCACAACACCATGGATATCCAGCAAATAGAAAGGCTAGGAAAAACCACTTTCAATCCTTGCAATCCCCCATGCCAATGAAAAATCATAACCAAATAACCACATGCATATGCCATGCATGCCAAAACTAGTAAGAGAACCATACATGAAACTCAGTACCTGCAAGCAAAACCCGTTATAGCTATTTATCTCATTGTCCTCTTGTGCTTTCCTACTTTTCTTTTTCCTGCTTGATCCAAATCCCAAGTATGCCACACTCCTCCAAGAGTGCTCTAGAAAACTCAAAGTGTCCAAGAGTATGAGAGCTCCAAAACTGAACTGAAAAAAGTTTGGGCAAAAGCTACCAACTGATCCTCATAAGCCTTTTTATCAATGAGGCCTCTAATTTCTTCATTTTTCCATTATTTTCCTTCATTTCCTTCCTCACATGCAACCTGTGACCTTTCACCTTTCTTTTCTCCTATTTTCCATTATTTTCATAAATAAAATGACAATAAATGCCTCATGCCTTTCCAAAGCCTTTGCTGTTTCCTTTGCCAATTTCCATAACCATTAATAAACCAAAATGAACACCCACTAGGATGTTTTCACCCAACGTTCAACTTGGAATACGTGTCCCATGACCAAGGTATTATTTTACCTTTATTAACTTTTACATGGATTTTTGACCAGGGATGTTACAACTTGCTGCTACAGTGGTAGCTTCAACCTTCAATTCTTCATTAAACATGGCACTTTCCATATTTCCACAATCAATCCTTGTTTTGAAAAAGAGACCACAAATTTCATCAACATAATTTTAATCCACTTTGTGGTGATATATCGGAGCATGCATGTGCTCAATAACAATTTCTACTTCACCGAATTCATAATTTGTTGTTGGATTCATGAGAGATGCACATTTAGCCTTACAAACCATTAATTCATATGAAAAATTGTATTTTTTATTCTCAAACTTAAATTCTTAAAACTATGATGCAAAGAGGTCATCATAAACTACAATCATACCAACTAGATCACACATGTTATTCACTTATTTATTGGAAGCTTCACCATCATCAACAAGGACTACTATTGGATTCACCAATTCACTACTCACTTTTCAGTCACCATCCACATGTGTCTCATCAGATTGGGATTCACCATCATCTTCACTATCCATGTTACAGTGGGGTTCTCAAGAATTTATATGTTATTACTCTACCTCACACGCAGGGGCTTCAAATTCTCACTCTGCAATATTTTATGTGTCTTCTTCATCCATATGGATGTTTGCATGATGGGTTTCAATTTTATAGTCTTTATGATTATCATCCACATTTGAGTGGGATTCTCCAAGCTCAGTTTTCCTCCTAGAGTATTTCTCATTTAATCTTAGAACTGTAGTTAACTTTCTATTGATTCTTCAACAGATTGTAACATAATGTGTTTCTTTATGTCACTTTCCTTTATACCAAATTCTACTTCTAGGGTCTTCCATGCTTCCTAGGAAGATCTAACTTTTTCTATCTTGCACAATGACTTCTCATCCAATGCATGTTTTATAAGATCCAATAATATGGTATCACATACTTCATCATATGGGTTACTAGACCGATACTCAATCAACTCTTTACATCGAAGAAAAGTTTTATATTTTGACAGTTCCCAAAAATTAAAATTTTTACTAGTAAATTTTGGAAGTGTTACCAGATTTATCCTGATCCATTCATCCTCAAATTTTTCTACTTCATCTACTTATCTTTTAGATGCCTCGACTGTGGAGAGAACTTCTATGATATCTTCAAAATACTTTGGCTCTTCCTCTCGATTTATTTTCTCAGTTTGCTTCATTCATACTTTGTGACCCATGGTTGTAGTCTTTCTTTTGTCTTCTACCTTCTTTCCTTTTTGTGTTAGCCTTCTAGAAATTAACGTCACATACACTTGATTATATTTAACAATAAGCATTTTAATCTTCACTTTAACGGTGGCTCCCAACAACTACTATCATGTTTTCAAAGCTCTTCTATGCATATTCTTATGGAGGCTCATGGCTACAACTTACAGTGGAGACTCCTTATTTGGTTAGTGGTGGTGGCTATTTCGTCTTGATATGGTGGTGGATCTATAGGCTACTGAACCTAATATTTTAGTAGTTGGGTTTAAAAATTCTCAATGAGCTCTAGTTTCTATTTATGGACCAATGGATGCAAACTTCGATTTGCAAACTACTCACAATAGCCAAGGCTCGTAGTCGAAGTAGCTCATGACCTTCTTAGCTTGTTTGGTTCTTTGAAACCTTGCTAAACCTTGCTCTGATACCAGTTTTTATTTAGATGAAAATATAAACATGCAAACACCAGACAAATAAGTACACAAACTTCTTCTTCAATAAATAATTTCTATTCATTAATTATTCTGTCATGTACATCCACCAATTTGTTGTTATTCTCTCTTCTTACTTCACATTACAATGACACAACCATGAGTTTATAAGAACTAAGCTTTCTAAATATGGAATCATGCAAACTCTAACTTTCTTTTCTTCATGCAAACTATGACTTGACGCTTTAACTAAACTTTTCGAACTTCACTTACATAAATCAATATTTTTCTTTTCCTTCACTTAGCTTTTCTTGACAAGGCTTTACCTTTTTAACTTTGACTCTCTTGACTTCTAATATTAGAATTAATTAGACTTAAATTGCTTTCCTTTAGTTAATTTAACTCTTCATACATTTCATGCATACGAGAGTACTTACTATTTATATCAAGTTAAACAATTTTGATCTATGACAAAGTTGCGATCGATGATTGTAAATGAAATAGGAAATTTGGTGATAGGTTTGTATGAATTGTGTGCTCTTATAATTAAATTTTTATACGAGACTAGAGTTCACTTGATTGTAACACATTTGAATATTTGACAACTGTTAGGCTAGTTAGGTTGTTGATTCTATAATATTACTTTCATTCATATCATTTGCATATTGGTTATGTTAAAGCATAATTGTATGAAATTATTATCTACATACTTCAATAAGTGTTAAACTTATGAATTTTAATGACCATGAAATATAAAAAGTGAGGTGTATTATATAATCACATAGTTTCAGATTGATAAAATCGATGAGATGAAATGAGTCAGATGCCCCACAAACCTATAGTGATGGGCCATCTCGGTGCACTAAGTCAACCTCAGATATGGGTGACTATAGGGGCATGAAAATGGCTTTTTAGGTTAAATTAAGGTTTATGCTAGAGGTACTCTTTCAACCTCTTTCACAATTTCTTTACATATATCTCTATTAAGTAAGGAAGATAAATCATATAATTGTTCTTCCCTAGTTTGAAATGACATCAATTCCTAATATTACTTGGTTTCTTAATAATGCATTCATGGTTTTCTAATTGTAGATGAAAAGCTTTACCAACATCTTAGTACCTAATAATAAATTAATATAAAAAATATTAAACTGCATTTTGTATATATATATATCTATATATATATATATATATATATATATATATTACAATATTAGTACAAAGTTTTTTTACAATAAAAAAAATAAATACTAAAATTTTATCTAAGAAATTATTAAATTATTGTTATTTATCTCTTTGATATATTTGTTCAATAGTGAAAAGAAAACCTAGATGTGACTATAAGACATATGCAAGAATCAAAATTTTGATTTTTCATTTTGAAAGAAAAAAATGAAGGTTTAAAATGCATATATGGAAAGCAATTGAGAAAATATTTAAAATTTTTTTTTTAATCGTTATATTGTATTTAATTTCTTGCAAATTTATGTCAAAGTTTTAGTTGAAGTGATTTAAAAATTTTAACATATTTAAAAAAATAAACAATTTTAGTTCATGGAATGTAACTCATTTGAAAATCACCTTGTTATGAAGTATTATGTAAAAACATGAGATTCAAACTTATATCCCATTGAGTGGGCAACCAAAAAATAATATTTTTTTATCTATTTATTTATTTATTTATTATATTTTTAGAATGTAGTTTAATGAAAAAGGAAAAATATAATATAAAAGAAATCAAATTGACATGATTACATTTCATGTGGTTTGAATATATATATAGATATATTCAAAAATTAAAAATATAATTATCCACTATCCACTCATAGAATTTCAGTGCAAACTTCAACAATAATAATTTTTTTGTCTTAGTTGCTAACTTTATTAAATGGGTTTTGTCTTAATTGTCATTGTCTTAAATATAAATTTTTGTATTAAAATATTTTTGTCTCAAACTACTTTTGTCTTAAATATAAAGTTTTGTCTTAAAATATTTTTGTCTCAAATTGTTTTTGTCTAAAATATAAAGTTTTGTCTTAAAATATTTTTGTCTTAAATTGTTTTTGTCTTAAAATATTTTCATCTCAAATTTCTTTTGTCTTAAATATAAAGTTTTGTCTCAAACTAATTTTGTCTCATACTACTTTTGTCTTAAATTTTATATTTAAGACAATTCAATTGATATTAAATTTTAATATAAAAGAACTAAAATAAAAAGTGACTTTTTAAGACAAAAGATTTCTTTTGTCTTAAACAAATATCTTAAAAATGCCCTTGGTGTAGTAGTGAATGTTCAAGCAACAACACGTCGGAAAATTACAGGTTGCAGGAACATTACCAAAGGCCCTCACAAAGGTGACCTTGATTGACTGTGATAATTTGAGAAGTATAGAAGGCCTTTGTGGTCTTCCAATGCTTCGAGAGGTGACCTTAGCAAGCTGTGATAATTTGAGAAGTATAGAAGGCCTTTGTGGTCTTCCAATACTTCAAGAGGTGACCTTGATCGGCTGTGATAATTTGAGAAGTATAGAAGGCCTTTGTGGTCTTCCAAGTCTTCGATGGGTATTCATCAAAAGGTGTAACGAACTTCAGGTGCCGTCGAGTGTATAAAAGAGGTTGAAGAAGAATGGTGTGAGAGTAAGGAGACATTAATGTTTTCAAATCGCAATTTTAAAACAAGACAGACTAAAGTATAACCATGTCTGGTTGTAATATAAATTATCTTTTAAGAAGGAAAGAAATGGAGTAAAATTAGAATACAGTGAATAATTCGTTTTATATTTTAAATTTATATTTAAAATATATTTTAGTAAATTTATATTTATATTTAAAAGATATTTTAGTAAATTTTCTTCTGATTATATTTTCAATAAATATGAAAATAGTTATATGTTTTTTTTTTCAATTAAACATTAAGATATAGTATTTTTTTGAAGTGGAATGGAGCCTTTTAGTTTTTTAAAAACTTGGTTTTTTTTAATATTGATAAAATTTAAAAATTAAATATGAAATTAATCTAAATTAAATAAGAATAATAATAATAAATATTTTCTAATTATAAATAAAAATAAAGAATAATTATAATAAATAATTTTTAATTATAAATAGAAATATATATATATATATATGGAAAATGTCTACCAAAAAATGAAATTTATGTTTTAATTAGCATAAAATTATATAAATATATATGTTTGTTGTTTGTGAAAATGTCTGTTGTGTATAAAATATTTTGGTGAAAATCACATTCAAGCAGATTTTGTCGACATGTTTCCAACCAGCTAGTGTGGTTCATCATCAGGACAAGATGAGAAATATGATCTAGGACCCAGTTTAAATAGATAAGGAAGCTCTAACTAGCCGTTATAGAATAACACAATTTATGGATCACAAAAGCCAAATTCATAAAAATGTTTGTTGTTTATAATAAAAATGTCTTATGAGTTTGAATTGTATTAATATAATTATATTCAATGTTAAGTTAATTTACTAAAAACCATATTAACACAAGAAGTAAAATTTACAGCTAAATAAACATTTATATTAATACAAGAACGATAATCCATGGCTAAATTAAAGATGCTAGAGAAGGCTTTCCTTTCAATTTGGGTTGTATAATTTGAATGAGTGTAAGCATAATTCTTCTTTGGGGCGGTCACGAGCCTCTTGTTTACCTGTGATTTTGTATTTCACTTTTTCATTATGTCTTTGTGTAAACATTGGTGTCAAAGGAATTTGACTTGGAATTCTTGTTTATGTATGCTTGTGTAATTCATTTTTTCATTGCGTCTTTGTGCACACATTGGTGTCAAAGGAATTTTACTTGAAAGACTAAGCTGGAGCAGGTTATCCCCTCTTTATTTGAATTATGTAAAGACCTTCCCTATGACGCCATTTTTTTTAACAAGTTCTAGATATAAGAACCGTCTCATATTTAAGCAAATACAAAGTGATACAATTTAAGATACGACATTGAAAAATAAGCAATTAGGAAATCCATTTTATACTAGTCAATTGTTAACCACATCTTTTATGAAGTTGCATATTAATTAAAAGTAAATAAATATTGAAAACACGTAGATTTGAGATACATCGTCAATAACCATATATTGTAATTCAACCATCATAACATTCGCTTTTATAATTTAGTCATTATAGATGCATCGATAATCATATAACAAAATTTCTGAATACACAAGGTATCGTTCACTAAGGAGTGGGGTTTTGATTCTTGGCTTTGTTGCTACTTGTGCTCCCTTACTGCCATTTGCATTCACGTGTGCAGGATAATGTGTCTCGACAAAATGTTGGAGACCCATCAGTTGACCTTCCAGCCTACTCTTTTAGTACTCTTCTTCCCCACAAACCCTTGAGTTGTAATGTGGTTATAAGTAGAAGAAGAGACATTAGTCGATGGAGGCAAGCAATCCTATAGTAAGAGCTCCCTCTTTAATCACATCCACCTCACCAAACTCACTATATTCTTTGTAGTCAAGGCAATAAAATTATCTCATCCATCCAACAATAGGGCCCAAAAGGATCCCTCCACCAATAGCTTGATCCTCATTTTATATGAGGCTTCATAGGGGACATTTTGAACTTCATGCAAAATGACTATTTTTATTAATTTAAAATTTTGATTATTCACCCACCCATGTGTCACCCTCTCACCAAAGCTCTCCTAATTTATTTTACATAAATTCTTATTCAAAAATACTAATTTTTCTCACCCTAAAATGACTTCCTATTTCTTCTCCTAGATATCTCTTGATCCCCATTTTCTACTCCTTAATTTGTGTTCATTACTGAATTCAACTCATGGGTCTCGGATTTGGTCTCCCAATTACATCATAGTTTAGCTCAAATTAACTCTTAGATGGAGATCCTTGTGCTGGCACTTGCCACATAGAGGTTCTCTAAATTTTCTCTAATTTAATTTATTAATATTTATTTTCATTATCCACCCTCTTTTCTTAATGTGGCTAGAATATTCTAGGAGTAATGTTTACAAAAAGGGTAGTGAGTTTCTATGCTATTTTGTTTAGAAAAAGGGTTAAAACATGGCATAAAGGATTCGGGTAGCAAATAAACACCTCAAGTCAAGTTAGGCAGAAAGAGCGTTCATACTTTCGATTTCGCTGACACAGCATCTGCCAGCACACCTGTAAAATGTGGTCCATGTCCTAACTATCCCACTACATCATCACCTGCTTTGCATAGTTCATTCCACCGAGACTATAATTTTGTAATAAGTTAGAGTTTTTAGTTCAAGTTTAATTCTAAAAATACCATGTCTGTTAGAGACTGTATCATTGTATTTTTGTATAAATATTTCAGTTTTGGAAGTATCAAATGTCGATTGATTGAGATCAGAACTATTCTTGTCTTTTGGAGTACTGTAAGCTTTTTCAAAGCACTGGAGCATCAACAATAATCATACCATTCACAGGATTCTTGTGGCTTAAATAATCGTGATTTTTTTTCTTTAGTTATTATGTTTTACTGTCATGTTTCATTGTAATCATCTAAATTCTAATTGTAAACCAGAAAGCGTGAAAAATATGATTTACTGTTGAGTACCTTATTCTGACTATGTTTACAATCATAATGTTTTCCACTGAAGGCCAAACTAAAGAATTCTTAATTGCGCTTTAGTTCTGCTGAATCTTTTCATATTTCTGTCATAATCCATTTGTAAATTCGAAATATCCAGTGAATATTCCTAGCTTTCCCTGTGTTTACTCTATGAAAAGTTGATGCAACTATCTAGTTATATTTTGACTCCATTTCCCAATAGATATTAATAAATTGGATAAAATCAATTTTCCAAAAACCAAAACAAAACTAAAAAGAAAAGTACTATCATACCTAGCCTAAAAAATTATCTAAACAAAATTAAATCTTATAGAGAGAGCCCTCTCTTAAACTGCCATGGCTAGATCCCAGTTTCCTGTTGGGAAAAATATTGAGAGGGGGGTGAATCAGTATTTAGAACTCAAATTAATAAATTTAATTTTTCTTTTGCAGAATTCCATACGCGGCTTTTATGAACCGAACACGTTTTTGTTGAAACCAACTAGCGTATAGATCTGTAAAAAATAAATTTTGCAGAACAGACCAGATCTATAAAAATTACCTAGATTTATTGATTTTATTTAGCAGACTTGTGCCAGTTCTTCATCATTCCTTCAGTAGGTCATTCTAGAGATTCATCATCATCAGATCTAGAGATCTTGAACCATCATTATATCCATGGGTGCATCATAGATCTATCAATTAAGAACATAGCTCATTCATGCAGATATTCCTTAGAGAAATTTATTCACCAACAACCCTTACACATGCCCCCTAGCACTATGATCTTCTTCTCCTTATATAGATTTAGCTTTTACCAATACCATGAGTCAAAACCACTCAACTGCCGATGGTAATCCTGGACGGAATCAAATAGATAATATATCGCTCAATACTGTGGGATAATACCATGGTAAAGTTCCTTGGTATTATAAATTTAGAGCACAAACAGGCATACGCGACTTGGGACGTACGTATCCGCGTACATATGCGACTTGACCTTTACAAACCCGCGTATACATTGTGACATATTATATTTATCATTTCTCTGGCACTTGCTAGAATTATTTTCTCTGTCACATCTGAAGTGATCTGTAGATACATCATTCTTACATCTTTAAAAAACAGGTTTCTTATCATAGGCAACTCATCAAGTAGGTTTCCATCAAGGACAACTTCATCAAGTAGGTTGCCATCAAGGACAACACATTACATCATATTGCCAACAATCTCCCCCTTTGAACTTGATGGCAACCACGATGGTGTTTGATCACCACAAAAAATAGATACATTAATCATAACCATTATTCATACACCATGATACTCTCCCCCTTTGACATCAAATTCAAAGGGCGGATCAAAACCAAAACAAGGTTTCTCTTCCCTTGTATAGAGATGAGCTCTGTAGATCTGAAGTGCACTGAATTTACCATGCTCCCCCTGAGTTCATGTTGAATCTTTAGACAGATTTTTCAATGAATTACATGACTCTATAACTCAACCAAGTATGACCATTCCTATCACCAAGTACTCATACTTACTTCAATGATCCAACTAAGTGGAATTACAAATTTTGACTCAACTACTCAACTAAGTGGGTTTACAAATTTGAACAAGTCCTTACATGACTGAATATAACAATTTAAATCATAGATCTCAACATGACCTTTTCATCAAATGAATTTTTATAAACAAGACCAATGAATCTCAATTATGAGATCAGACCACAACCAACACTTAGTACGCCAACAATGCATCCTTTCCCACAGGACAAGTGCTCCCCCTTAGCTTGTGCACCCTGAACACTTTCAACAGAAAAACATCAAGGCATCTTCATAAAAAATGGAAAATGAAACAGAAATGTGAGAACCGGAACATCACCAGAGGTACCCAACAACACCGCAACTGTTCTGAAAAGGCTGACCTAGAGAAATGTGCCAGCAAAAACCCATACATGGTTTTATGTAAATAAATTCACATATATACAAGAATGTCCTTTATGAAATCCGCGTATCCAATTTAATATTCTGAATTTAAGCAGATCTGATCTTATGAGTAGCAGAGACAACTCCCAGCTTTTGTTTGAGATATTTGAATGCTTCCCTGGGAAGAGGTTTAGTAAATATATCAGAAACTTGGTCTTTTGAGGGAACATATTCCAATTTCACCTTTTGTTCAAGCACTTGTTCACGTAAGAAGTGATACTTGATAGGAATGTGCTTGGTCTTGGAATGCATAACAGGATTCTTTGAGATACTGATGGCACTTGTATTATCACACATAATGGATATGGGGGGTGAACATTTTATTTGAATGTCTTATAAAGTCTGCATCATCCAAAGAAGTTGTGTGCAACATGATGTGACAACCACATATTATGCTTCTGTTGTAGATAAGGCAATAGAGCTTTGTTTCTTGTTGAACCAAGATACTAGTCGGGGCCCCATATAGAATGCACCACCACTAGTGCTCTTCTGATCATCAACATTTCTAGTCCAATCTGCATCTATGTAAGCATAAAGAGTGAGATCAGCATTATTTGGATACCATAGTCCAAAGTTTTGAGTTCCTTGTAGATATTTGAATATTCTTTTGACAGCCTGAAGGTGAGACTATTTTGGATTAGCTTGGAATCATCCAACAATCCCAACTGCATGCATAATGTCTGGTCTTGTTCCTGTGAGATAAAGCAGACATCCAATCATGGATCTATATTCTAGTTGATTCACCGTGGAAGAATCATCATGAGAACTAAGGTTACACCCTGTTATCATTGGTGTACTTATAGGTTTGCAATCTTCCATCCCATACTTCTTTAGAATTTGCTTAAGATATTTTGCTTGTGATAAGAATATACCATCTGTTTCTTGTCGCACTTGTAAGCCAAGAAAGAATGTTAGTTCCCCAAGTAAAGACATTTCAAGTTCTTGCTGCATAAGAGAAGCAAATTTCTGACTCACTGAGACTCTTCATTACTTCCAAAAATGATGTCATCAACATATACAACCACAATCAATAGTTTATCATTTTTAGTTTTTATGTATAAGTTTCTATCAACAGATCCTTTTTAAAAACCTTGTTGATGAACATATTTTTCAAGACGATAATACCATGCCCTTGGAGCTTGTTTGAGACCATATAAAGCCTTTTTAAGTTTACAAACAATTTTTTCATCATTGCCCAAAATGAATCCTTCTGGTTGTTCTATATAAACTTCTTCTTCTAGATCACCATTGAGGAAAGTAGATTTAACATCCATTTGATAAACTTTGATTTGTTGAAAGCTTGAAAAAGAAATAAACATTCTGATGACTTTAAAACTAGCTACAGGAGAAAATGTTTCTTCGAAGTCTATACCTTCTTGTTGAGCATACCCTTTACAAAAAAGTCTAGCCTTGTTTCTAATAACATCTCCATTTTCATTTAACTTGTTCTTGAATATCCATTTTGTTCCAATAACATTTTTATCATGACGTCTTGGAACTAGTTCCTAAGTATGATTCTTTTCAATTTTATCAAGTTCTTCATTCATGGCTTGAATCCAACATTCATCTTTGCAAGCTTGATTGACATTATGTGGTTCAATAGTGGATAAAAATGCTATATAGCTAGTAGACCCTACAAGAGTTCTTCTTGTTTGGACACTTGATCCCTTTTCTCCCAAAATTTGAGATTCTAGATGATTCTTTTGAACATACCTGGATGGAGCCTTTTCAGATAGATCTTCTTCTGCTGCTTCATTTGGTTCACCTTCTATATTATCTCTATTAGATGCAGGAAGATATACATCATCATCATCTTCATTTGTTGTTTGAATTTCCCATTTTTGAGCTGAGAGGGATTCATCAATTACAACGTCAATGCATTCAACAATCTTCCAAAGTCTTTTATTGTAACATTTATATGATTTACTTCTAGAAGAGTAGCCAAGAAATATTCCTTCATCTGCTCTAGGTTCAAACTTTCTAAGCTTCTCATCATTGTTCTTGATAAAACATTTGCTTCCAAAAACTTTAAAATGCTTTGCAGTGGGAAGATTACCATACCAGAGCTCATATGGAGTTTTATCACTGTTTACATGAAGATGTTCTTTGTTAAGAATATTTACCGTAGTATGTGCTACTTCTCCCGAAAATGTGTCAGGTGTTCCTGAATCATCAAGCATAGCCCGAGCCATCTGTTGAACTGTTATATTCATTCTTTCTGCTACTCCATTTTGTTGTGGGGTACCAACTACAGAAAATTGTCTTTTTATGCCATGTTGTTCACAAAAATCAAAGAATTCATCTGATATATATTCACCTCCACGCTCAGATCTAAGACACTTTATTTTTAGATCTAATTCATTTTCAACCAATGCTTTGAAGATCTAAAATTTTTCGAATGCTTAATCTTTGTTCTTTAGCAACCCAATCCAACACATTCTAGAGAAATCATCAATAAACATAACATAGTATTGTTCTCCACGGGGTGACATTTTTCTCATGGGTCCACATATATCAATATGAATGAGTTCAAGAGGCTTACTTGCTGATCCTTCCTTGGCATTAAATTGCACTTTGGTTTGCTTACCGAATTGGCAAGATTTGCATATGGTACTTTCAGGAAGAGTAATATTGGGAAGATGACGAACAACTTTGAGTCTGCAAGATTTGTTGATTTGAGAGAAGCTCAAATGCCCCAATATTCTATGCCATAACCAATTTTCTGAAGATTTACCCAAGTAGCATTGTTCTTTACGGATTTTCAATACATACAAATTGCTTGGTGTTCTATTTCCTTTTATGATTGTTTTTCCTGTATCCAGATCACGTACCACACATTCTTTTGAGCTAAAGACAACTTCAGTTCCTTGATCACACATTTGACTTACACTTAACAGGTTATGCTTTAATCCATCCACATATATAACATTTTTAGCTTTCACCTTTTCTTTTAGAAAAACAAAACCTTTTCCCTTAATGATAGCAGGAGTATCATTTCCAAAAGTAACATTCTTTTCTCTTTCTAGAGCATTGTATGCAAGAAGTTTATTTCTGTCACCTGTCATGTTTTTTGAGCATCCACTATCAATGTACCATTGATTTTATTCTCCTTCTACAAATAAAGCTATGCCACAGTTCTCAACCTGTAATTCTTTCTTTCTCCATACTTTGGAAGTTGATGGTATATGCTCTTTTGGCTAAAGTTTGTTCCTGCATTCAGATTCTTCATGACCAAAGTTATTGCAATAATCACATTCAATTTAATTTTGAAGAGGAGAAAAGTTGTTATATGTATTCTTCTTTATTCCAGTATCAATTCTTTTCTTTCTTGCTTCTCTAGTCATGATGGTTTTGTATGCAACACATTGAACAACTTTATGACCAAAATTATGACATGAGAAACATTGTCCATTGAAGAATAAATTTCTGTGATCATTGAACCTTCTATTTGTGTTTACCTGTTGGTTGGTATTTCTCTGAAAGGTATTCCTGTTAGTGTTATTTGTATTGAGGTGGTCATGCTTTACCTGTAAAGTTTATTTGTTTCCTTGCTGAGTGGCAGAATGATGTAGGCTGGCTATAGCTGCTTTTAGATAGTTTGGTGCCAAAGACTGAGAATATTCTCTGACATATCCAAGACCTGTCTTT
Organism: Pinus albicaulis; assembly: GCA_034641835.2. NCBI lineage: Eukaryota > Viridiplantae > Streptophyta > Pinopsida > Pinales > Pinaceae > Pinus > Pinus albicaulis. Next base: position 972,361,286 of record CM076584.1, on the reverse strand, counting down.
ATACGAGGAGAACGTCGTACCTTGATAATTTCATCTAACGTTTCATATCCTTTAGCAAATCTAAGATTTAAAGTCTTTAATTTCTCAATTTCTTTTCTTAGACTTACTACTTCACATTATAATTTCTCATTGTGTTTCTCCTTTTCTTCAAGCTAATTTTTTATAGTTTCTATGGATATTTTGTTTCCTTCCAAACATATTTTGAGCTGATTGATTTCTTCAAGAAAATCATTGTCTTCTAGAGCATCCATAAAAGTATCCTTTTCTTCTCTAGACTCTTTTTAAAATGCCATGATAAGTCTAAGATCTTGATCAAATTTTTCCTCACTATCTAATAACCCATCACTATCTTCATGAGTATAATAACTTTTTCTAGTGCTAAATTGATTCTTATTTCTTCTTTCTACTTCTTTTCCTTTTCCATGTGTTTCTTTATGAGGACACTTAGCAGCATAATGACCAGCTCTTCCACAAGAAAAACATTTGAAAGGAAGATTACCTCTGAACCTTCCAATGCCAAGTTGGAGCTTTTTTATAAAATTTACCTCATCTTCTTCTGAAATATACCCTGATCGTTCTATTTCTTGGACTTATTTTCCTTTTGTAGAGGCTCTAAAGATGGCTTCTTTGACTTCAGAAGATCCTCCTTTTTTCATTTCACATGCAGTTAGAATCCCATGAAGTTGGACAATAGTAAGACTTTGAAGATCATGTTTCTCTTCAATAGCAAACACTTTTGACTCAAATTTTGAAGTTAGAGATCTTAAAACTTTTTCAATCAGAGTAGTGTCAATTATGGTTTCACCCAAGTTTCTCATACGATTTACAATGTCATCTAGACATAAAAAGAAACTGGAAATGCTCTCCTCATTATGCATCCTTAGATTTTCATATTGAATTCTGAGAGTTTGGAGTTTAACACTTTTTACCTTTGTATCACCTTCATAGCTTAGAATGGTTTTGTCCCATATTTCCTTTACTGTATTCAATTGCATGACCTTGAAAAATTCTGATTTAGTCAGACTCCCCAATAGTGCATTGACCACCTTTGCATTTGTTTCATAGTTCTTTCTTGTCGTTGCATCTGTTGGAACTGAGGTTGGATATTGATAATCTCCTTCAACAATAGCCCATACATCTGCTCCAAGAGACTGTAAATAGGATCTTGTCTGTGTTTTCCAGAAGATTAAATTGTTTCCATTGAAAAGTGGAGGCCTGATAGATGCTGTCCCATCTTGGTTGCTCATCTTGGCTGATCTTCCTTCTAGTGGTTAAACTTCTTCAGAAGGACCTGCTCTGATATCAATTGTTGGGAAAAATACTAAGAGGGGGGGGGGGTGAATCATTATTTAGAACTCAAATTAATAAATTTAATTTTACTTTTGCAGAATTACATACGCAGCTTTTATGAACCGAACGCGCTTTTGTTGAAACCAACTAGCGTATAGATCTGTAAAAAATAAAATTTTTAAAACAGACCAGATCTATAAAACTTACCCATATTTATTCATTTTCTTCAGCAAACTTGCGCAAGTTATTCATCATTCCTTCAGTAGGTCATTCTAGAGATTCATCATCATCAGATCTAGAGATCTTGAACCATCATTATATCCATGGGTGCATCATAGATCTATCAATTAAGAACAAATCTCATCCATGCAGATATTCCTTAGAGAAATTTATTCATCAACAACCCATACACATGCCCCCTAGCACTATGATCTTCTTCTCCTTATATAGATTTAGCTTTTACCAATACCATGAGTCAAAACCACTCAACTGATGATGGTAATGCTGGATGGAATCAAATAGATAATATGGTGCTCAATATTGTGGGCTAATACCATGGTAAAGTCCCCTGGTATTATAAATTTAGAGCACAAATAGACATACGTGACTTGGGACGTACGTATCTGGATACATACGCGACTTGACCTTTACAAACCCGCGTATACATTGTGACATAATATATTTATCATTTCTCTGGCACTTGTTGGAATTATTTTCTCTGACACATCTGAACCGATCTGTAGATACATCATTCTTACATCTTTAACAAATAGGTTGCTTATCATAGGAAACTCATCAAGTAGGTTTCCATCAAGGACAACTTCATCAAGTAGGTTGCCATCAAGGACAACACATTACATCATATTGCCAACATTTCCAAATTTTATTTGATATTGGCCTATGTGATTAGTTCTCACAATCTCTAGAAAATTGCAGAACGCTAACACCAAGTAACCTTTCAAAAATAATTTCCATCAATTCCTTTTATATTTTTCTAAAAAAATTGGTAAATCACAAATATATTTATGGGACGCTACAACATTTAATAATAGTAATTAGAAAATTCCACTATAGAATTTCATTTGGAGCTATGCTCTCACAAAGTGGAAAAGGAGAAGATCACATTGTAGAATTTCATTTGTAGGTGAAGTTGGCTTTGAATACCCCTTTGCAAGGGTGTAGAGCCCCAACAATAGTTTGATGTTTTTATAAAGGGAATGGATTCTTTAAAACTGAGTGTTTTCTATTGTAGAAAATCAATCGATAACCATTACAAAACACCTTCATGTTGGGGCATGTTGTTAAATGGTGGTAGAGGCATCATTCTATGACATTTATGGGAAGATATATTGCATTTTTAGTAAGGAAAATTTTAGGTGTTAATATTCTAAGGGAGGCTAATTTTGATGATTTTTCCAAAAAACGATTTACCAATTTCCATTTTTTCTAAGAATTATTTGCCAAATTCTATAGTATAAAATTATTTTACAGTATAAAATTATTTTACCTTTGAAATTGCCAAAATTCTATAAAGACCATATACAAAAATTTTGAAATTTGAATATTTTTACAAGGATATCAACAAACATTTTACATTATGCATATTTGGGACTAGTGAGATTCGCCAAGGTTTCTATACTTTAAGATAAATTTCCACCCCTAAAATTTTCCTATTACTAAGAGAAATGCATATTCTACTCATTAACCAACACTTCTCCTTTAAGGTATTCTTCATATTGTATTTTACCATTACCCATATCGTATTCTTCATTACCCAATTGTAAGACCATGCCTCCCATTTTCATCAGAGGTTCCATGTCAAAATATGTAAACCAATAAAAATTATTTAGATTTAAAAAGAGGTACATGTAAATATTTTGGAGGGAAAAGAAGAAAAAGTACATTTTAATTGTATTTTTGACTTATCTCCCTACAAGTTTACTCAAATTTCAAGTGTAGACACTTGTTGGATGAAAATTTAAATTCCACATCCAACGAGTTCCCATTATGCATACTTTTGAGAAGACCCACCTTGATAAAAATTGCAGGTACATTTAAAAAATGTGTTTCAACACGTTTTTTAATGTATCTACAAATTTTATCAATGTGGGTCTTCTCAAAATTATGCATAATAGGTACTCGTTGGATGTGGAATTTAATTCCGCATCTAATGAGTGTCTAAACGTGAAATTTGAGCAAACCCATAAGGTGATAAGCCAAAAATACAATTAAAAAAGTAGTTTTCTTATTTTCCCTCCAAAATTCATAACTCGTATTTTATTATTTTTCCTTAGGAGGCCATTTTTAGGTTGAAATTTTCTACAATGGGATAATTTGTTAGCCTTTGAATTTAATTCCATGTGAATGTGATCAAAGGATATAACCCTAAATATTCTAATTAGCTCCATAACTCTAATAATCCATTGATCAATAAAGAAGTGTTTAAGGAAGTATAATCTTTTAGTCAATCTATAAAAACCTTTGAATCCACTATCACTTGCAAGTTTAAATTACTAACACAATTAAAATGACTAAACTAAATGACCAATTCCTATTATTGTAGTACTTGTTAGGTAGTCATATTTGTGTTCCTATACCAAATTAGTCATTCATGTTAGTCATTTTTAGTTGTATTAATTATTAGCTAGTCGTATATTTTAACCTGGGACTAAATTAGTCATTTATGTTTGTAATTTTTAGTTGTGTCAGTTAAGATTGCTAATTTTTGGTAGTATTTCACCTAGAAAATTCATGGTGACTAACGTTTTTAGTCACCTTGTCACTAATTTCATCATTTTCCACTAGTGGAGAGACAACATTATGGTTTAAGAAGATGAAAAATTAAAGCATGTATCATTAAGGTTTTTTGTGGATTGTAGGCACACACATAAAGTTCCTATGGTTTTGGTCAAATAGTCAACAAGAAGGAGAAATGGCACCACTTTTTTTTCCCCTATTTTAGTCACCATCTTCAAGCACAGTTTTTGAACATTTAAAATGGAATTTTAAAAACATGAAAGACATTTTTTTTCGTAACGGGCTGATTTCAAAATTTGTCTTTAAGATTTTATCAAGACATCATGCTTTTAGAATTACAGAGGAATATTTAATACCCATTTTTCCAAATATTGTAAATTTTTTATTTTCCTGTTTTAGTCACTATTTTCAAATGAAGTTTCCGAACATATGGGGACTAATTTGTGAAAAAAAAATAGAGGTTATTGTTGGTAATATACCAATTTAAATAAGACTCCCTCATTTTTTACCAAAATAGAATTGTTTGAAGGATATGAAAGAATATTTGCAGCTTATTTTTCAATATTTTTTGAGGCTTTTCAAAATTTTATATCCTATAAAAATGCCAAGTCAACAACTGAAGGCCACCTCGTCAAATTCAACTTGGGGATCAGACTAGCGATGGGAGAAGAGATTTTTCATATCCATTTTTTGGATCTTGATGGTTATTGTAATTAATACTTTCCACAAATTGTGGATCTGAAAATTTATGTATTTTTCCTATATAATGAATGAAAAAGAAGGAAGAAGGGTTGGAATTTGAAACAAAGTATTGTTTTGTTGTGAGTGTGATCAAATTATTCATTTTTTCAAGTGATAAGAGGACTATGATGTTATGTTCATGATACATATATTCTTGTGATGGTGGTATACTCAGTCAGTTTCCTTCTGCGATAGTTTCCTTTCTATGTGATATCATTTATATGTTATATTTTGGTGCTTAAATGAAATTATGTGAAAAAATTTATTAGTTTAATTCTCTGGTTCGTATGATTTAGACATCTGCACTATTTCTCCTAAAGATTTCATGTTTCATGCCCATATATAATGGATTGTTTTCTCCCTCTACTACCATTCAAATGATGTTTGATATGTATATAGTTTTCCATCTACCCCGCCTCTGTCCACCTTGATTCATATAGTCGATATCTTGTTAATTGCATCTAAAAACCCTATTTTTTTACTCCATTTCCCAATAGATTACTTGCTTCATCCCAACCACCACACTTAAAATCCAAAAAACCCTATTGAAGATCTAGCCATTGTTTTAAGACACAAACAGGTTCTAAACTTAGTGATTAGGTTGTCAGAGAGAGCCCTCTCTGGATTGAAGGGTCTAGCCTTCAATATGCAAGCTTGGTTTAAAATGGTTAGTATAGGAATTTCTCTCACAACAAAGAAAACATTTCCGAATCACAATGAAATCACCAAGTGTTATAGCTGCTATAAGCCCCTCCAAAAATCTTCCTACCTTCAAATTTTGTAGCCTCCTTATGATCATGCCATATTTCGTTTCAAGTAATTAATGTCATGCTCGGTCATTTTGTCTATGTGTTCAAGTTTTCCATTAGGATTCCTAAGTGTTGCACTACTTGCTTTCACTTTCCCAACTCTTGATGTCTCCACAAGGATACCTTCTATGATAGGCTAAGAAAACTTCATAGTGATAGTGCTGCACACTCTTTCTTGACATTTTTTATGAATTCCTTGCTAAAAATGATTACACGGCCCTTTCCAACAGTGATTTCAAAACCATTTCCAACAATTATTGTGTAGTTTACAGTAGCAGTGTAAGGGAATCGTTTGCAGAAAATTAGTGCACACTCCTTGTTGACAACGAGAGTATAATTCTTCAAGTCAATACTGTCACACATCTTAGTGGCAGCCAACTCACTCTTAACTCCTAATTTCCCAACACGCATTGAGCACACTCATAAATCCTAGCCCTAATTGCATGTATGCTCTCCCTATATAAAGAGTCCAAACCAGAGTTCATCTCACATTCATATTTCACACTTTTGGAACACAAGGAGCATTCTCTCACTCGTGGTTGCAAGTGTGACATCATCTAGATGAGTTTCTCAACCATCAATTTTTTTTGGTTTTTCCTTCTCATGTGTTTATTTTTCTTTCTTTTATCTTGGCATGTGTCACTTTCACTTGCTTTTCCATATCTTGTTAAGAGTATATTGGCACATCTTCTAGAGGCAGCTCCATTGCACTCTCATGCACTAGATAATGTTATCTATCATAAGAACATGTGTTGTAAACTCTCCCATGAAATTGATTTCATTTGACACTTGTGTCGTAAATATTTGTGTCTTAACTATCGCATTTGGAGATAAGTGTTGTTTTATTATCATTTCAATGTATACATGTTGGTTTTGGTTACTGTGCATATTCTTTTCATGTTCTTGATTGTTATATGTGTGTGTTACAACTCATTTTGTCACCATGGAAAATGACTATGAAACTGGATCTTTTGCTATCCATCAATGTGTTCCAAAGAATTCCCCTACAAGTCTATAACTTAAACATCCTAAAGAAAATGAGAATTTTTGGTAACAAGGTCCAAAAACCTATGTTATTCATATGCACACTTTCCTAGCCAATTTCTCTACATAAGCTTGTGTAGAATTGTCTTCCTCTATAAATTGCGCACATGACTTAACAAAAATTAAAAATAACAAGTGAAATATAGAAGGTTTTTTGGGCGAATATTTCTGAACTGAAAGCTTTGAGGTGATGCTTATTTGAGCCTAACCCCTTTTATCATGGAGCTAATTCCCATTCTTCAAGGAACCCTAATCCCACCTTTAGTGGATCTCATTCTTGAGATGATGATCTGAAACCTCCTCCTCTTGGCCTATAAATCAAACATAGGCTAGAGGTTTTGGAGAGATTACTGAAGGTAGAATTATGCTACTCAAATAATTTTGGAAGGTTCATCATCCAAGGATAGGATTGTAGATCATTGGGAGGAGCCACACTTCATCATGGCCAATATTATTTAACTCCTTTATTTCTGAGATGAATACAAATGATTTTTTATTTCCACTATATAGTCCAATGGAATTGATATATAGTTATTTTTTCTTCCATTTTCCCATTGAAATGGTATTAGGTACTAGTTTCCTTGATCACTAGTATGAGTGGTATTGAATCATTTATTATTCATATGCTTTTGATCTCTGGTTGTTTTTATGTTTTCATATCTGGTTTCTAAGCATTGAGGAGCTGCATCAAACCAAAGTGGGGATATTCATCAAGAATTTCAAGAAAGGTATGGATTCCATCTCTTATCATTCTAGTTTATGAGTCAATATAGATAAAATCAGGGAAATATTTTCTTGCTTGTTTGTTTGCTATTAGAGTCAGAGATTGAATCTAGGGAGATTGCTTCCGCCTAATACCTTCCAACCGACAGCTCTGTCATTTGAATTAATGCCTCTTCAACATCAGTTTCATATAGCGTTTAAAGTCACACCAAGGCAGTCAATGCAGTATCAGCATTACCTTCTGTTGTAGCGAAGGGACGAGCTTCAACCCTGGAGAACTTTGAGACACGAAAACTATAATAGGAATTGTAGATGCCTACATTCTCACTTAATTTTACCTATCCAAACCATCACAAAAGTTCTCGTACCTATTTCCTTTACGCCTCTTCACTCAATAAAATAATAAGGAACCTGACTTCAAAGTCTTCTTGAATAGAGGAAGATATCATATTAGATATTTTTACTACGTGGATTCATCAAAACACTACCACAACAAAGTATTGGCTATGGAGTTGCTACAGGAAATCTGAGTTTGTTGGTCTCCTAACTTTTCCCAGCAGAGAGAACAAGCTCTAATCTCTGCAAAATCTTCTTTGTTTCATCTTTTGTGCCTTGGCACTGATATGGTTGTCACATTAGCCGCCACACAGAAAATCAAAATAACCGTGACATACAAAATGAACCTGGCAGAGAAGCCTAACAGATCCAAAATAAGGAATTTTCTATACATGAGAACCCTCACAGATCCAGAATATGGAATTTTCTATACATGCATGTTAGAAATCATTTCATGACAAATGTGTGGCTATAATGTGGGCCATCTTGTGGATTTTAATTGATGCTGAATATTAATTCTTTTAATTAGTTTTTCTCACATGCCCAGGCCACCTTGTGGATTGTAATTAGTGTTGAATATTAATTCTTTTAATTTGTTTTCTTTCATGCCCTAGTGGGACTTTCAATTTCAAGCTTAGATGTCATTGAACCTAATGATTTGGAGGATCACTGAATATATTGATTTCTTCCTTTGGTATAGTTCAAGGGTGGCAGGGCTAGTTGCTCCACAACCCCCCCTTGTTTTATGTATAAATATGCAAACAAATAAAACTTAAAGTGTAGCATTAGATTCTAGTTTTAATTTCTATTATGATCCTCACTTAAATTCATTGTTTATTTATAGCCTCATTATTCTTTCAAAATATTTTAATTGTTGTAGTGTTCCTAAAAATTTTTAGTTTCCTTTATATATAATTGTTATTTCTTTTGGATGTCTAGTGTTGCTTGACTAAGTAAGGTTAAAGAGTTTATGGGAGTATTGTTGCACTTCATTAAGCTATTTTAAGGAGTACTTAGCCAAATGGTCTACAACCAAATTTTCAACCAATAGGAACGCTAATGCATGCTTAATCAACCAAGTCAAATTTGAATCAATTTTTTTTCTTTGTTTTAAAATAGTTTCTATTTCAAGCATGTGTGCTTATAATTTTTATTTGGTAAATAACGTATGTTGGGAGAAATAATTATTAGATTAATCCTCCAATATTCATATATCAATCTGGGCTCGTAAACACGAGCTGCACTGCGCTTTCTATATTTAACTTCTGAGTCGAAGATTGAATGATTCCTTTATAATGATCAACTAAGGAATGGGGCACACAAATACTTACGAACACACATCTTGCAGAAAAGAAATCAATCCATCTTACCACTATAAGAAGAATCAATAATAAATTTCAACTTGAACACTTAAAATCTTTGTAAATTTGACCTATCTCGCTACTGAACTGGAATCTGGATTCAATAAAAACCTTTCATAAGTTCTACTTCAAAACAAATGACTATTTTCAACAAACTTCATTCTTCAACCCAACAACTCAACACTTCATTCAAAAATCCAAAACCCTAATTCTGGCTTTTACAAGTCATCACATGAAAGAACTGAAGAATCTAATCTAATTGTATTTGTAAGTTAATCTCATGTTCACGCAATCAATTTTACACTTAATAATTGTTCCTTCACTCAAACCATAGGATGAGAATGCTTCACATCAATTCCATTGTCTCAATAACAAGCAAAAGGTTGTGATATCGTGAACTGATTTGAATGCTTACACTTACCAATCAGAGTTAATAGCTTGATCTTTCACAGTCAACCACTCTGCATGTATATTACCTACTCTATGACAAGTTAAATTATCAAACCATAATTCTAATTTCAAGAATGAAGAGAAAAGATGAGACAACTCTGAATTGAACTAATTTAGGGAACACAAAATGGTACTCGAGAAGCTAGGCTATAGTTGCATGAATCAAATCTCAAACTGAGCTCAAGCAGACCTACCTAAAATCTTCAGCAAACCAATACTCTTTTTCCTTAACGAAAAAGGTAAATTATACTATTGATTACGACCTTCACTACTTCGAGGTCTAGAAAACACACTTTGTACTAAAGTATTGCTAATGGAAACTATCTCAAGCTGAAAACTAAGATTTCAATCTTACACCTAGTGAAATCCACATTTTAAGTATTCAATCAATCACAACTAGCTGACTGACCTAATGCTCCAGAGTATAATGAAGGAAACACACTCCAAACTGAATTGCAAATACTGGAAATTGAAACAACTATAATCACTTAGTCAAACTTCACTTGTTAGCCAGGAATTCAAGATTTCATTCGAAACTAAAAACCCTAATTTTATTTTACAGTTTATGAAAGAGCTAAGGACCTAGTTTATTCATAAGCACACTTCAACCAATCTTGCATTCAAATCTTAAATTTAGAATGAAATCCTAGGGTAATCTTCACATTGACTCAATGCTTTCTGATGATAATCAAAGATGAATGTCGACACTGAGAATTAACCTAAATAATTTAACTCAATCAATTAAACTGAGAATACACTCTAGAAATATTCTTACAAGCTTTAAGGTATCTCACTCTTAAATACTAGATCTCACTGAAATCAAAGAAACTTATTTAATCCTAGTTATGGTTTAAATGAAAGAAAGACAAAACCTATCAACTCTACACTACATCACACAAAGAAAAATGATGGAAAGACTACACTACTACTTCAAATGGAAAATAAATTTTTTTTATGCTCAAGCAATCTCTAAACTAACACTTTGTTTCTCAGGTGAAAATAAATTACACTTCCAATGGAAACTTTGGAAAATAATCAAATTAACCTAGCAAATTTGAGTTCTAGTTCAAACAGTGACTATGGGCATTCAATTTTAACTCACACTCATTCATTTAATCTATAAATTTTTATTCTTAATGCACTCTCACTCTTCTTGAAAACTCAAAGATGATATCAAAAGGATCACAAAAACACTGTCCAGAATAAATTTATCATAATAAAATCACACTGTGCACATTAAATACATGCCAAGTCTATGTGCTAGAAATATGAAACCCTACTCTATAACTGAAATGATACAACACTTTACAAACTTTGTAATGAAACTCCAAAACAATGCTAATTCAACCATTCTTTATTTCGATTTACATTTGTCAGCGCAGAGGCTTGTTTTTAATTTAATCCATTTTCTTGAGTACACATAGGGAGGTGTTCATTCAGGTTCGAGGTGATTTTAAATGACAAGAACAACAACCTCATTATCTGCGTGTATATGAATGAATACAAAGAAAACGAAGCAAAGCTCTATAAATGCCGGATGCACACCCACAACAAAGCAATTCTTTGAAACTATTCAATGCGTGACCTTCAACATTAACACTTAACTTGTTCAGTTGAAGTCAGGCACATGATATCGTTCCTTCAGCTGAAACCACTCCAACATTAACACACACACAATATCGAATAGCTAATTGAAGTCAAAATTAAACCAATTGTTAAGAACAAATGTAAACTAAAATGAAATAATTCATTAAAACGCACACAAATTACCTACGCATATGCTTACAGAAGATGATCCAGATTGTGGTGGGCCCTTGCCACACCCGGAGACGACTTGAAACTTATAGATACTAACTACACTTCAACGTATCTGATTCAAGAAATCATTAAATCCATAACAATCCAGAATTCAATCCGCAACACACCATGACGAATTAAAACATGAACTTAATTACTGGATATAGAGTTTACAATCTTCAAGTTCGATAGCAAAAATGAATGACAATCCTCACTAACTAGACTTATTTCATATCTTAGCCTTTATTGGCAGAGTGATATTCATAAAATATCACAAGTTATGTTCATGGAAAATTGTTGAAACCAACTGATGCAAGGATCCTACTAGCTATTCATAATAATCATTACGCTCTACCTGAGATAACTAATTCTCAAACTACCCTACCTCTGGCATAACTGCACAATGATCTGGAAGGGTGCTTCTAAGGTCATCGAGATGAGCCCAATTTCCATAAAATGGCCAGTTGTTCATCTCATTGAACCCATGAAAATATGCTAGAGAGTTGAGCTAGAACATGATTTGGGTAGTACAGTCTTTCCAAATCGATTTTAGGTGCCAACATTCATGCTTCTTTAGATGAATGAGTCCTCTAGGGATAATTTCACAACTATATCCCACAATGATGAGTTAACAAATAGGAATGTAACTTCAACTACATAACTTAACCATAGAATAGTTAAAATAATCCTACTTGTAATGCTTTTTACCTTAGGTTGGTAGTTGATGAGATTTAGGACATATGGAGGATAAAAAATCGAATAAAGGAGTTCATATTGTCCAAAAAAAAGTTAAAAATGACAGGGGAGGTGAAGAAATGAATACAAAAGAGAGGCTCAAAAATGTACATAAGTAAAAAGAGCATTGTTGTGTGGCCCTTTCACAAGGTGTATGTGGAGTACTAAAAAGGTATGCTTTTGATGATTATTTCAGTGGATTTTTAGTAGAATTTGTAAACCTTTTTGCATCATGAAT